>JAVJGI010000063.1:72468070-72515713 GCA_035590275.1 Ibycter americanus
CCCTTTTGTATAGATGCTTTTGTCTTCTCTTTTAATCTCCACACCTCCACCCCCCCCAACACACACATCACCACCACCACCACCACCACCCCCCACACCCCCCCCCCCCCCCCCCCCCCCATTGCCCAAAGTTGAAGGGTACAGAGGAAAATTAAACCCTGATATGTTAGGGGTTTTTTTACTCCTTATTTTCCAGCACAGCTTCTGACCAATTCGTTATTTATGCTTCTCTGGATTGAATCATCTGAATTTTGGGGGGGGGGGCGGGGAGAGTTTGTCAACCCTTGGACTTGTCCGCACAGCAGAATGAAGCCTGGCAGATGTGTTTTAACTGAACTCGTGATGAGAGACCCTTACTCTCTGTACTGGCAGCAGCTGGTAACACCCCGTTCCAGCTCCAGCCGGGGAAGGTCTACACAGACAAACATGAGATGTTTCGTGTCCTAGAGAAGCTCATAGACTTGTCTGGAAAGCTTGGATTAAAGTCAATGGCAGCATTTTATACCTGGATATAGCCAAAAATATGTTAATACCTGAGTACGATTTCCCCCCGCATTTAAGAATGACCGAGAAAGACAACATTTTGTTTGCATGCAGATATTAAAATAAAGTCATTATTTTCCTGATGTTGGACTTGCACATTGGAGTCACTGCTTCCTTCGGTGAGATGCTATCTGATATTGCCATGTGAACAGAAGCATAAAATCCTTTCATGAGATTAAACAGCACATATCTGTAGGTAGCGTTATGTTTATTAGATTCTGCTCAGTTAATACATTTTCCTCTCTCTTTCCTGTTGCTTACTGTGGAGTGGAAAATGTGCTGATTCAACACCCATTCACGTAATGGTTGTTATATTCCCTGATATTATAATTGGCCAAATAATTAAGTTATGCTTGCTACAGAATTACAACAGGGCAAAAATCGCCTTAAAATTTAACATTAAGGATGCAGGAAAATAGCTGTGAAATGATGTTCCTTTTTCAGTGATGCCTACCTACCTTCTGCAACACCAAGGCCTCCAGAAATGTGTGATGCTTTGGGGGCTGACAGGCAAGTTAGAGACTGCAACGTGTGTTGGCCTCAGGGCTGTGCCAGCCGAGGGGAGGTGACAGCCTGGTGGTGCCAGGGACAGTGCCAGGGATGGGGGCAGTGCAGTGGCTCCCCGCAGTAACGCCTGTGGCCAAGGAACACACCGCCAGTGAGGCAGAGGCTTCGGAGACAACTTGCTCAATAACAGGTTCAGTACCTGGGCACAGGGTGGTGGAGAAACAGCAGAAGAAAGGGACTCCGACCTCCTCCTGCCCATGGTTTTCCAGCAGGTCTCAGCTCCTGCCTGCTACTCAAAGAGACTCCTCTAAGTAGGGAGGTCTTCATGAGTTGCCAAGTGTCAAGGACACGGTTAGAGCTCAGTAAATAATAAATGGTCCTTGTAATATTGAGATCATTTGTGGAAGTCTGTGCATCTGAATGTTTTGTTACACCAGGGATGGAAATGGATTAGCATGAGGATTTAGAGGACCTGGAATGTTTTCTTTTTCTGCAGCCCATGTGAAATCAACGCAGTGATCCCAAGAGACGTGTGAATTCCCGAAGCTTGATTTCAGTTTCAAATGTTAGGATGTTACTATCCGAAACATCTCTGAAACTTGTTCTGTAAAAAGAGAGCTAGCAAACTGCCTGATGCCCTTGATACAGGCATTGTCACAAGATGTCCTGTAGCTCTGTTTAGTTGTCTTAGTGCTGATGGCTGAAGGACGTGAAAAGTCTACTTACACACGTCATGCTGGTGACAGAGTTCTGGGTAAAGTTTGATTCTGCATCAGATGAATTGCATTGGAGGCTTCTCATGTTTCCTGAATTAGTTTCTTTGTCCTCATTAAATCAGCATCCTGGTTTTTCTCAGGAACACCAGAGATAAAACATGATACTATTTGGAGGTATCAAGAGGGAATAGGATGGTCTAGGGTATTTACCTGGTGCGAATTTGTGCAGCTAACAGGATTTATGGCTTTCTCTGTGTCAGCTTTGCTACCTGTTTTCCCACAGTTTCAACAGGGGGAGTGTGAGTTGGGAGAATTCTTTGTTACTTAAACAGGTAACAAAGAGAAGGAAAAGCCCCCAGCCAGCAGCATCAGACTTTGAATCAAGCCTGTGAAAAAAACCAATAATGATCAAAGACTGGGCAAAATGAGCGCCCTGTTCTGCAGCGCGGTGGGTGAGGCACGTTGCTTTTTGCTTATCTACACTGCTGACTGGGTGGAAAAGCCCTGGATGGTGTGACATTCAACTCTGTGACTGCATCTGCCAAATACTTTAGGTTAGACGTGCTACCTAATAATTCACGGTCTTGTATTGCTGTGTTCCCTGAAAATAATTCAAGCCTTGTTGTATTGGGTGTAACAGCTGTAATAATAGAGTCCCTTCAAACAGCTCAATTGAAGATGATGACCGTGATTAAGTGAATGCAATAGAAGAGATGAAGCAACTTACCAAAGATAGTAACATCAGCTATAGACACCAGGTCTCCTGGCTCTCAGCTGCCAGCACTACTTACTAGGCATCATGCAGTACATGTCAGTCACGCAGGCAGGGGTAATGGATGGTATAAATTAAGTGCCTGTAAGAAAGAAATTTTCATGCTGAATTTGCATAGCGTTGAGGACAAACAATTGACAACAAAATGGAGCATCACAACCCCGGTCTCAGAGACTTTAAAGTTAGAAGAATTAGTTAGATGACTGAGCCTCACGTGCTGAGCACAAACTTTTATCTGTTCACACAGGTAACTTGGCACTGAGTTTTAAGTGAATTTTAACTTACGTTCTGTTTTAAACTTTCACCCAGTCACCCCAAAGTTGAGTTTTCCATTTGGATCAAAGCAGAATCTGTGTGATTTCCTAGAAAGACCTCCAGATTTCACCCTCTCCCTTATGATGTGGGCTTTTCTTTTAAGGAACATGACTCATCTGCAAGCAGAGAGCTTCCGCAGTGATGGTGAAATGCTGGTAAGCTCTGCAGACCCTGGCTAAGTTGCAAGTTAATACCTTGTTCTCTTTGTGCCTTGCAGGAAAATCCTGAGTGTAGCGTTATCAGTGTCCTTCTGCCCAAAGGCAACAGATAAGGCTTGTCTATTTTCTGGGATTGCTCACTGTCGGTGGCGCAGCGGAGGTATTCTGAGCATCTTGCCTTTGCTGCTGACGGTCAGGCTGAGTTGCAGGAACCTGGTGAGGAAAGGGAAGTCAGATCTGGAGGAAGATAACTCCAACGCAATAAGCCCTCAGGTAGCCTGATGAATCTGTTAAAGGGTCTTGCATCAAGAGCGATGTTTAGGTGGGCAGACGGCCATACCAGGCGTGGGTCAACTCTTGTATCTGGCTGGTATTGAATCTTCAGGCTCTGGGATGAAATCCTGACCTCAGTAAAGACAGAGACACTTTTGCCCAACAGTGAAAAACGCCCAGCGCTGCATACTAATTAGTACAGCCATCAGCCCCCAGTGTCCACATCTTCCTGCAAGACCCGTAGCTGAAAAATTTATAATGCTGTGCTGATACTGTCACTAAGTGCACGGAGCCTCAGTGGCCAACTTACACCTAGAAGTGGCCGAGGTAGTGCCAGGTTAATAGGAAGAGGCAGGGGGCTGTGAAAAGCGCTCCCAGAGCAACCCACGCTGCCTTTCCCTGCTCCTCTGCTCAACGGAGACTCTGGGTCTCCAAAGCAGTGCTCCACCATACTCCAGCAAAATCCCTCTTGCTTTGCCCCTTTGCATGAAAAGCCCTGAAAAGTTTCTCTTAGGAACAGAACTTATTTATTACCTTTCAAGATTTTTTATTATTATTCTTCAGTTAAACACAAGTAATAAGTAATGTCTCTACACCAAAGGGAAAAAAAGGCACTCCAGCTGCCTGAAAATACCAAGAAAGGAGTACAAAGAACTGAAAGTGTTTTCTTAAATTGCATTCGTGGCAATGGATCCTTGTGCATACTGTCATGGGTAACATAATGCAAATTGCCAAGGCTGACAAAGCTGCTGTAGAGCCAGAAGCTTTGTGCTTTCAGTCCTCAAGTGAAATGGAGATTGATCTGAGCTCCCAGCTTAGTAGTTAAACAGATTTCGCCAATCTATGTTTCTTATCAAATCAAAAGAAAAGTGACACATTCCTTTATAATCATGTATAAATGTAAATATGTACAAATTTGAAATATAACCAGATTAATTACTCTAAATGGATAGGTAATACCAAGTAAATACATAAGGAAACAAAATCATTAATTGATTGGACTTCTTATTATAATGAAACTGTTTGGAAGGATTAACAGCTCCTTTCTGAAATACTGAACTCTGACATGATGTTTACATTTCCATCTATTTTTAATGATCACGTAGTTTACTGTTTGAATAAAACAGCACCATTATGCTTTAGCTGTATTAAATACTGCAAACATTGAACACTAAATATGGAATAAATTATCATTTAAAGATAGGTAATATTGGCAAGTGCCTCTAATATGCCACATCGCTTTAGTTTTAATATGCCAGGACTTGGCTAAAATGAAATGCCTCTTTTTACAAACTATAAAGTAAAAACATTGCATAGAAATGTTGGAAAGAAGCATAGGCTGGACACAAATGTCTTCGTTTTGTTTAAAAAAGAGGAAGAACATTTATATTTTCTAATACAAATAGAAGCATTTGCATGGCTTGGTTTTGTTGCAGGATATTTTCCACTTGCACTTGAAAAAAAAAAAAATTATTTAGATCTGCTTTCAGACCAAGGAAGGGAACTATGCAATAATAAACGCAGCATGGACTGGCCATACTTTGAGAGCTAGGATGGGCTCTGTAGTTTTATTGAAGCATCAGGAGTAAACCTCTGGAAAGGTACTGAAAAGCCAGTTTCTTTAACAGCAGCCTATACATGGAAATACTCTTCTGGTGTAATACTGTAATGGTAGATAGTCCCTTTAATTTTAGAATTATCCAGCGCAGCCTAAAAACAATTTTCAGTATGTGACCAGGAGACCTGCATGTTTACAGTACCCTAGGGACAGACCTTGGTGAAAAACTGTCTAGCTGGCGTTCGTCTGTTGCTGAAAGATGTTCTCCCCATGTCTCCTGGCCTTTGTGGTTCCACCCTTCGATTGCTGGTTAGAGGGAACGCTTCGAGGAATGAGTAAGGAAGCCTGGGACTCTGTTCAGCCTCTTCTGAAATTGCCAAGCAGACCTTGACACCAAATATGTCTTTCAAAGAAATGACGTTTAACCAAAAGCTTGATCTGTAATGGGATACTATCTAAATCCTATAATGGAAGTAATTTACCAGATTGGTTTGGAGGCATATTAAGGCAATATAGGAACCATGGTCTGCATCGCTGATAATGTTATCCATGCACTTGCTAGTCCATTAGCAGAGTGATTCATCTGAGAGCTGCAAAAGGGCCAGGCCACTTTCCCAAACATACAAACATCTAGACAAAATAGATCGCAGAAGCAACTAAGCAGCTGTTCCCTTCCCTGCCATACCTGCTGCTGGTGTACGATGGAACAAATGGCCATTAGAGTTCCTGCTCTTAACAAGATTGCATGTGCCTCTTTGAAAAATGTCTTTTGAGATGGATGGGTTTTCCTAGCAGATATTACATGTAGCTGCAGTCCCCGAGCTTACTGTTCAGTTAAGGACAAATCTCCAACAAAACATGCAGCTGCAAACCACTGAACTTAACCTGGCAGTAGCCAGCGCTGGGAAGGCATGCTCTGGTAGCTTCAGCAGGCGGAGCGGGTTATTTAAGGGAATGTATTCTCCATCTCACATAATCACCAAGATGATTTCTTGCTGTCTCTTCCTTGTCCTCCCCACCCAGAGCTAGACCGCAGCTGCAGACGCGCCAGCTGCCTTGGCAGGGGCTGGGGAATGCTGCAAGCAGGGGGGTGCAGTGGCCCCCCCGAGCCTAGGAGGAGTATGCGGAGATGGGGAGCAGGGCCAGGGGCTGCATCACCGCTTTCCCTGCCTCCTGGCACACGGGCTATAAGGTCAGTGTGCAGTTCAGCTGTGGTTCGGGGGTAAGGAGCCAGACAGACGCTGGTTTCTTTCAGTGCCCAGATTAATACCACTTGTGTCACTGCAGTACGAGTTGGTGGGTAATGCAATAAACGGGTCCAGTTTGTTCAAAGTGAGGACTTTTTAAAGCTACAGTCAGAAATAAGAACAGTTCATCAACCTGAGTATATCATAAAACTCCACTTCAAATACATATAAATAGCAATGCTCAAATAATCCCTGAAGTGCCTGTAATTTATTGAGTCCTCCTGAGTATCACCGTCACTATGGTCAGGTAGAGATAAGTGGATTAGTTCTGGATAGGAGCATCTGAACTTACACTTCACTGCTCAAATTCATACCTGCTGAATTTGAGTCTATCATCATGTTGTAGGGTTCAGCTATCTAAATTTGCTGTGGTTTAGCCTGTCCAAGACATTTTAGGTGAAAAAACAACTTGGGGGTGGTGGTGGTGGTGTACAGATGTTCTTTATGTTTGATAGAGAGGGAGAACCTCTTCTAATCTCCTGGCAATATCATCGCTGCTCATACCTATTTGTTTCCAACTACCAAGAAATGCTGCCTCATTTGGCATGGCCAGGGTGCTGACTCTCACATTAATTGGTTTTGTTCTGCCTGTCTCTATCTATGTGCATGCCCCCAGTAACTCTGACATTGGTTCCAACAGCGTAGGCAGTTTTACTTTCTGCTTTTCACGGAACAAAATAGGTGACAAGCTGCCTTCGTCAGCGTTGCTCTGCAGCGGTATTAAGTGAGATGCGCTTTTGACTCAGTATTCTGCATTGCTTGACATTTTGTTTTCTACCAACCACTTGGGTGGCTGACAATGAGACTTTTCTTGTTTAATCTTTCCTTTCATTGCTAAAATTTAATATCTACTAAATTTAGGCCTATTGTCAGCTATTACCACGTTGGGGATATGATATCTAGAGAAAATAGATACGCTCAATCTCCGTTTTTGTGTCAGCATCTTCTTCTAATGCTTTCTCTTAGCAGCAAGAGCTAGATAAGAGCTTCCACTAAAACAAATCTCTGCCTGGTTTGATCCAGAAGAGTTACTTTTCCACCAGATAGACCCTTTTCACCTGTTTTGGTTTATATCTTTATCTTATTTCTTCTCTTTCTGAATACTGGGCAAAGATTTGGCTCTTGTTCTTCACTACAGTGCCTGCAAATTCATGTTCTGTTTACTATGGAGCCTGCCTTTGATTTTGCGTGTTTTTCCTTACTTGCTCCTTGCTTGTAGTATGAGATCCTCTGTAACGTCAGGGTGTTGTTCACTGGCCTCCGGCTGGATTAGGTTGCCTTTCTCAACAGGAAAATGCTGAAAGTCGATTCCAGATTCTAAGATGAGGCTTTGCGTATTTTGAGTCATCCAGTCATTTAGGCCACGTCAGCTACAAAGGCAGCCAGTGACCAGATCTGAGGGGAATGAAATCTGTCGGCTCCCTGACCCATCTCTTTGTGTGGAGGTACAAGGTCTGAAGTACAGTGCTGGAGCAGCCCCATGGCAGCTCTCAGAGCCAGCAACATCAAGGCCAAGGTGTCCCCGTGACATGAGCTTTCCACAAAGACAGGCGCCCACTAGCCACCAAGCCCGTATCGGTGCCTGGCAGGCACGTGGTAGGAGATACCTTGGGCAGGAGTCCTCGCCAAGCCAGCCCTCCTCCACCAGCACCTCAGAGCTCCACGGGGTGACACAGCAAGCTGGCTGGGGCATGTCTGCCCAACGCACGGTGAACACCAGCGAGGTTGCTAGTCACGCCAGCAACCCTGCGCTCAGCCGAAGGATGGTTTCGAGCTCTTCGCTCTCTCCACTTTCTCCTGGCACCTGGGTATTTTCAACCATACCTTGTTCACTTTCATGCAAAGTCCTTCAAATTTCTGCGTTATGGTTTCACTGTCAGCCACTTCTGAGTTAATTGGAAACGGTTAAAAACACTAAGTGCTTCAGGTCCTGCTATTGTCAGAAATTAAGGTACTTCCTGGCAGTCTTCCTTTGGGCTGGTCTCCTAAGTCAGCAGGTACCCTCCGCTTGTAGATTTCCAGGCTGTTTCAGCTCTGGATAGGCTTTTAAAGGTTGTGTACTGTTTGAAATTGCTTGGAGCAGTAGCTACAGCCTATTGCATATGTTCCTGAGAAGCCTGTAGTTTAGGCCGTTCAGATGGTTGGCTAGCAGAGGCACTGCCTGGTGGTAAGCTAGCCCACAAAGAGGAGGTTTCTTGAACCTGCAATATTATTGCCAGTTACTGGTTACCGTCTGAGAACAGGCTGAATGCTTTACGTACTCCCATAGTTTCTGCCCTGAAAACCCAGCTTTGGTGTCAGATAAATGTTGGGAGCATCCCACATGGTGGGAGCTTTTATGCAATGCTCCAGCTGGTTCTGCTGGGCTTCAGAGGGATTTCCCCAAAAATAAAGCTTCTTGTTGAGAGATATGAGCTCGTTCAGGGGTTGCAAGCGGTTGTTCCTGAAGTCAGTGAAATAGGTTTCTTTCATGAAAAAATGCCTTTAGGTATAAGGCTTCCCAAAGAGATGGAAAGGAAACTTTCATTGTACCTCTACAGAGGCTGAAAATGATGGGTTCCACCATTTGCCCAGTGTTGACTTCTGGAAGGAAGGCTCCATGGTCTTTGTTTCTTATGTGCAAATACTCCCACCATCAGTGCTACTGCCAGTGGTTGTGTGTGACCAGCTGACCTAGTCCAAGGCCTCTTCTCATTAGCAAAGCTGAATTATGAGCCCAAGGAGGGATGTGCCATGGGAAGCAGGGCAGCTGGGGGCAAGACAAAGGGTTGGTGGGGCAGGAGAATTGGCGAGCAGCAGGGCTGTGTCCATCTGGTGGTCTCCAGCAGCTTGCTTCCCTGGTGATGGCCAGGCCTTCTGTTTTAGTTTCCTTAGCTGAGGCGTGCTCCATGCATGGCCCAGGAAGGCTGAGAAAGAAAAAGGGGTAGTCTCTCAAAGATACCTTGTCTCTTCTGTAATCAGGAAGAAGGGAGAGGATGGAAGGAGGATGATTTATATGGCTATTCTGGATTTTCCTGGCAGAGGTCATCTCGGAGATGCAACCACACTGAAAGAGTATTAGAAGAACAAGATGTCCTTCAGCCATCCTGTGTGTCCTTCAGTGTGCTTCCACCATGCCCCCATGACATGGGCTTTGCACCTGCCAGAGATCTTGTCTGTCTGAGTAGATGAGGGAGAAGCTGCTTGCTTATGTCAGGGTGTCCCAGGCACCCAGCTGGGCTGCGGGGGTTGAGCCACACGTTCACTCATGTCTTTACAGATGGCCACATTCTTTCATTTTGTGTCAGCACACAGTTCTTTTCTCTTTGAAAGGCAATGACAATCTTGATAGGTTTCCATTTCTGAGCCTTCTCCAATACCAGGATTTCTACGCAGAAGGTCAAAAAAAATTAATTGAGATTAATGCTGTGTATTTTGCCGTCAAAACAAATAGAGTTACTTTATATTTCTGGGAAATAGATATTCTGATTTATTTTAGCTGTCTGGGCAATGACTTACCGGCTGTTCACAAATGAATGATTCTCAGCTTGAGGTACTAGTGGGAATTTCTCATTACAGTCACAAGTCGGGGAGGGAGTTTACATGCTTAAACGTACTGATATTAACCAGCCCCAGCCCCAGTCCGTATCGGTGTTGGAGAAGCACAGCTGGCAGCTGCCTGTGGAGATCCTCTTCTACCAGCAGCCTCCTACCCAGGGTGGGCAGTGCAGCCCTGCAGTACTGGGCTGGGAAGCTGCTTCTCCTGAAGGAGAGCTGCCTGGCACGAGCTGCACAGCCACACGCCAGCCTGCAGCTGACATGTGAGAACTCGTTAAACTTCTGCCGTGAGATTACTTTTTTTTTTCCCTCCTTCCTCTTAAGAAAAACAAGTTTTACTTCTGTCTTTTTTTTTTTTTTTTTTTTTTTGTATTAGCTGTCACACATTGATACTGTGAAAAAAGGCCAACAAAGTGTAAGGTGTATGTGAGCTGCTGGAATTTTTCAGAAAACAATGGTGAAGCACAGAGCAGTGTTAGGGTTGCCTTTATATGGGTGTGAAGCTGGTTGGGGCCCTAATAGAAGAGAGAGATATTGAAATAACAAGGAGTGGTGTTGGAAATCTCATTTTCAATAGATTATTTATGGATTTCTGCCTTAGGTGTTGTGGTTTTGTTTGTTACTGTCATACTGTCCTGTCAGGCAGCTTCCTTGTAGTAAAGGTATTTTTCTTCCCACGTGTTTAACAGAAAAGATTTGGCACATGGGGCAAGTTTTCTCCGTTTCTTACCTCTTCGGTGACACCTCTCTTTTTCTCACTTGCTGAGAAACTTCTCTAGAGGACTGACATCTGAGTAAATCACGTCAATACAAGCTACTCTCAGACTGTCCATTTGTCCAAGCCATGGTTAGAGCACTGCCTGTCTGTGGTTTTAACACTATTTTCGATGTCTTCTCTAGTCTGCTGCTCTCTTCAAGGGGATCAGAAAGAGTGAAAGATTGGATTTAGACCAGGTAGAAGGATGCCACATTTTTAAATTTCATTCACTGTTCCATGGTAACTGTCTGTCTTTTAGAATGAATGCTGGAGCATACTTGATACAAGCTAAACAATGTAAGCTTGAGTTACTGATTTAATCTTAAACGAGTTTGTCCTGTTCTATGTAAAGGGGTTGGCAGACAGAACTGAGGGGGGTTAGTTACTTAACTTTATGGTAAGTTGGATCTTTCAAAATGCTGTCTAGCTCTTTGTATGTACATTGTGCTGTGAGTTCATTGGGATTGCAGCAGGCATTGCGTGTGATACAATGCCTGTGACTTGTGTGTTATACTTCATATTAAGGGCATAAAGGACAATGAGCTCATCTGGCATTTCAGTTTCTTACCTGCAAAATCCAGGTGTAAAAGACTGAATATGCGTGTGGATAACAGAGTTTGAATTTCAGTTGTTGGAAGTCAAGTAATTTTTTTCTTGTGTTTGTTCATGTGCACACTTCACTAAAGTGATGACCAGTCCATGGTGCAGTGGAATCTCAGTCACAGGACAGTTCCAGCAAAATCAGTACTCTTCTGAATACAGTGGCTGAAAATAAGATTTCAGGGTGACATATTTCATGAAGGTAGAAATGGAAGTGACAAAATTGGACTGCAGAAACTTCCTGAGTCTGATTGGAATGTAGCTGCTGAAGGAGGACTTGCTGTGACTTTTTTGCAGTCATTCTTATACAGACTGGTGCTGGTAGAAAGGTGGAGTTTAAGCATTGAAAAGTTAGCGTGGTAATGGCTTTAAACAACCAAGTTTTTAGCTGTTGAGATTCAGATGATGTGAAATAGCCAATTGTTTTTAGAGTTGGAGGCAGCATGCAATGGTCACTACACTGGCGAAGATAAAAATGGAGTAAGGATGGATTTCTGGGGAGTAGCCATTACTAGGTGGTCTCATCAGCCCTTTAGGTTAGCTGTCTGTCAGCCTGCACTTTTCTATGCTCAGCTTTTCTTCACCTTGTTTTTCTTAGGGAAGGGAGGGATTGGGAACGGAGGACAGGATAGCATTAAGGTTATCCATTTGGGGCAAGCAGTGGAAGTGTTCCTTACAGCCTGCTAACAACTTAAGCTGTGACAGCATCTGAGTGGTACTTTGCTCACTCAACGAGAGAGCATTCTTTCATACCTTCTTTTTGTTTTCAATATCTGCTACTAGATTTGAAATCAAGAAGAAACTAAAAACGGCAAAAAAGAAAGAAAAGAAAGAGAAAAAGAAAAAGCAAGAGGAAGAGCAGGAGAAGAAAAAACTCACACAGATCCAGGAATCCCAGGTAGGAAATGAAACTGACCTTAGTAACAAACCCTTTTCCCTTGGCAATAGGAGATAGGATGCTGCCTCTCTCTGCCCCTGATGTTTTCCCTTATGTCAAACAGTGTGGTAAGCAGGTCAGAATTTAGTTTGTTTGTATGCTCAAGCTATCTTTAGCCTTTCCAGCTCATTTGAAGAAATTAACGTCTTTGGCCTGCTGAGGGGTGCACTGATAACTCCTTTTAATGAAAAATGCAAAGTTGCAGCTATATGTAGAGTTGCTGTGATACTCCTCCCATACGAGAACAGGAAAGCAACCTTTTGCAGTTCCTGTAGCCAAACTTCTGTTGTTTAGTCTGAAACATGACATATGGAGTCTTTCTTGCAAGTGAACATTTGAGAGAACAGGCGAGGAACTGCTCGGCTGTTGTCTTGATTATTTTGTATGCACATATAATGGAAAGAATGCTTAGTTTCTGCTAGTAGGGGTGTCCAGGAAAAGTTCAGTTGCAGGAGGAGCAGAAGTAGTTCCATAGTTTTTCCACCTCCAGTAGAAAGAGGATAATAGCAGTTTTTGGGGTAAGGAGTCTGTAACAGAACTGTGATTTCAAATGGCTGAATTGGCTGTAGTTTCAAATGGTTAAGATCCCATCGTTAACTATTTATAGAGTCTGGGCAGATAGGCTCCCATAATGGGATGGGATTCATCTTGCCTAACTTTAGCCATCTAAAAACCAGTTGATTCCTTATGCTGTTGTCACCTCTGTCTTTGTGCTGGAGGAGGGCACCTCCAGCTGGCGACTCACTCCATGTTACTTTCTAGTGAAATAGGTGTTTAACACAAATCAAATTAGGTGAGATGAGTTTTTCCTTAGGCACATGTTAAGTGGATTGAATCTCATCTTCCTGCTCTTCTCAAAGCCATATACGTATGTGTGTGTATAAACTTGTATAGTCCAAATATATGATATGTAATGTGTAGGTGCATATACATATATGCATATATAAAAGGATTTTATGCAGAGTTCTTTCACAATGCCTTCCAGAAATTACTTTGACTTACTTCAAATGACTGTCTTTTATGCTTATTGTAGAAGCTGCTTTCTGTGCTACCTGGTATTCCAGACAGACCTGTTAGAAATAGAAAATATTAAAAGATGTACAACTTCTAAGATTTGAATCTGTGTTGCCAACTTTACACGCAACTTTATTTTTGCTTTAAGTATTTTTTAACATAACTTTTCTTTTTGCTACTGAATGGACACAAGTGCCTTGATTTGGCCTTGCAGAAAGAAGCAAATGAGCAGAGTATTCATCCAACTTTTCCTCATTACTTGTTCATTGCAGAATTACTTCCGTTTTATTTCTCTGAACTTGGTGGCAGAAATATTGAAGTGTAAATATATTCATTATTTTTGATACAAAGTAGAAAAAAGAAATATACTTCAGATTAATTTCCCTCTCCCTAGTCTCTGTAAAAATGAACTTGGAAAAAAATCATTTCGAAATGGAGTTGCTAGTAGTTTCTATTTGAAAAATTTTCAAAGTATGCAAACTGTTTTTGTTTTAATGCATTTCAATGTATGGATTGCACTTGGTGTTGAAGAACTTTCTGTGCATGTTTATAGGTCATGTCACATAACAAAGAGCGGCGATCAAAGCGGGATGAGAAGCTAGACAAGAAATCTCAGGCAATGGAGGAGCTAAAAGCAGAAAGAGAGAAGAGGAAGAACAGAACAGGTATGAAAGCCTGTTGCTATTGCTACGGTTTTTGAGGCATTATTACAGCTTTCTGAAAGTGTTATTTCCTGTTCCTAATTATTGCAACATTCTTACATCTTGGTGTGAATGGATTCAGTGTCTGTGTTTTCCTTGGTCTTTCGCCTGACATGACTACCTAGGATATTGTTTTGCACCACTGATGCTGTATTCCTCCCCACCACCCCTCCTCAGGATGGTCTGAAAACAAAGCAAACTTTCATCACAGGCCATTAAATGGCACTTAGTAATGTTTGGATCATTATTTGAATTGGTCACTTAGATTCTGTTATTTCATCTCTGAACCTTCCAAACCGTGTTTATTGTACTTGTGCGACCTTGTCTACATTTGTTTGTTTCTTTACGGGCACATCATCTTGTCCATCTTGCCACAGACTTTTAATGCAACCCTTTTTGTTACTCTGCTGGGTTTTATTGTCATCCTCTCCAAACATGAGATTATTTTTTTTTTTCCCTTGCAAAATAACAATGACTTGTCTAATCATAATAGGTCCATCTTGTCTTATTGGGTCTCTTTGAGCCCCATAGCCTCCCTCATAGTGCTGGGCTTTGTACTGGTAGCTAGAAAGGTGGTGATAACACACCAGTGTTGTGGCTACTGCCGAGCAGCGCTCCCACAGCATCAAGGCTGTCTCTCCAGCATTTCCCCTGCCTTCACCAGTAGGCTGGGGGTGGGCAAGATCTTCGGAGGGAACATAGTTTGGGTCAGCTGTCCTGGCTGACCAAAGGAGTATTCCATACCATGTGATGTCTGCTCAGATACAAAACTAAGAGAAAGGAGGAGGAAGGCTGGTGGTGGCAGCATTTGTTATTGGTGATATTTGTCTTCTGGAGCAACCACTATGCATACTGAAGCCCTGATTTCCGGGAGGTGGCCAGACATCACCTGCTGATGGGAAGTAGGGAATAACATCTTTTGTTTTCCTTCACTTCCACCTGCATGACCTTTGCTTCATTAAACTGCCTTTATCTTGACCCACTAGTTGTTTTTTTTTCTCATCTTACTTCTCCCCTGCCCTGTTCGGCTGAGGAGGGGAGTGATAGAGCGTCTTGGTGGGGCACCTGGTGTGCAGCCAAGGTCAACCCACCACACTCATATATCCAGTTGTTATGCCTATCTTGTATTGCTATGCACAGTCAAGTTGGGAGACTGAACATAAGCACAACTGAGATGTAAGATGCTTTTAAATACTTTGATTTCTCTCTTTGACATATAAAGTGGGGTGCTTAGCTTACTAGTGGATTTGAACATGTGGCGCTTGTATCCAGTGTAAAATTAACAGCTACCTTCCTCTCTTTAAAAAACAAAACAAAAAAAAACCAATAAGGTTTCAGACCTAAAAGGAAGTTTTCATAAAAAATTCACAGCTTGCTTTTCCTTGTTCTCTCTCCTTCCTCCAGCTGAATTGCTTGCAAAAAAACAGCCATTAAAAACTAGTGAAGTATACTCTGATGATGAAGAGGAGGAAGAGGATGATAAGTCTAGTGAGAAAAGTGATCGTTCATCCAGATCCTCATCCTCTGATGAAGAGGAAGAGTAAGTAGTAAACACTGGACTGTGATTACTTGTAAGTGTGTGTTCAAAACCAGAGATCTACTTTATGTAGATGTGCTGTTTTAGAGAATTGTTTGGGGGCAGTTCAGTGTCTCTAAAGTGGTTTTGCCTCTGGACACACTTACATTGCTCGGATTTGAGTCCTTGACTTCTGTATCATGGTGCGTGGGACTGATTTACCTTGGATGGGTTTGCAACTTCAGTTCTCTGCTGTTACCTTTACTCCCATTTGCGCTGCTGTTTACAGGTCTGTTTAGTCCTACAGTTTAGCAGCTGCAGAACCCTGGCATATTAGCAGGGCAGAGATGCATGGTGGCTTATCTTAGAGCATTGGCTTATGAACTGTCTTGGTATGTGAGTCTTTCCCCTTTGTGGTAGCGGGGTAGTGAGTAACAAATCTGGGACTTCACATTAAGCCTTTCTTAGGAATGCTAAGTTCACATATCAACAGTCAACTAGTGCATGATGAATCATTACTTTAGTAATTTAAATAACAATTTTTAACTAATAATATTAACTAATAATTTCACTAGTTGGCATGCATGCTGCACCTTGCTCAGTACCCCTTTTTTGGTGATTATGTCTCTACTTTTTTTCTTTTCTTTATTCCTTCTCACCTTTCCCAATCAGGAAAGAAGAAATTCCTCCCAAGTCCCAGCCAGTGTCCTTGCCTGAAGAGCTGAACCGAGTACGGTTATCACGACACAAGCTGGAACGCTGGTGTCATATGCCCTTCTTCGCCAAGACAGTCACTGGCTGCTTTGTCCGCATTGGTATTGGAAATCACAACAGCAAACCTGTTTATCGGGTGAGTTTAGCTCCAGTGGATTTAGTTCTTTTTATAGTGCTGTAATATAATATTTGCAGCTTAGCAGTTCCCAGGTACCTGTGAGTGATTAATATAAAAAGATTGCTTATAAGCAGAAAACATAATTGTTGCCAAAGAAGTGGAGGAGACTGGTTTAAAAATAAATGAATCTATGGGACCAGCTAGGTGAAGAGATACGTTTGGTGCGAGAAAGGGAGCACTAACAAAGCCTATTCTTCCAGCTTTGGTTCGTGCTGTCTTGTCTCATCATTTGTATTGACCAAGTAAGGATGAGTAACATTCACTCCTTATTTCTGGTAATGTTCCCAAGTTATTGCATGGTCTCAGTTTTTGGTGTGTTGGTTTTTTTGGGGGTTGTTTTTTTTTTTTCTTACAAAGTGTTTCTAGTACATCAGTGTGCCTCAGAAGAGAAAGTGATTAGGAGCACAGTTTTGTTTTTCTGTTTCATTGCTGTAACTGCACAATCATAGGATGCAATAATATTCTCTAAAATTGCATTACAAAGGTCCCTGGGGGAGGCTGTGTTTAGTATGTGAGCAGCACTAATGTATTTCATTTGGGACATACTTTAACCCAAACCAGTGTTAATTGAAAAAGAAATAGGAAAAGTAGGAAAGTGTCCACCACTTGGTCAGGAAGGCAGAACTGGGAAGATGGAAAAACTGCATCAAGCATTGAGATGGTATAATTTGTCAAATCAAAGGTGATGCATGATGCAACTAATTCAGTACCTGATAATGTACACTGAAGAGTCTTGCTTTCCCTGGTCTAGTTAGACTTGTTAGTTAGTTAAGGTTTTTGATCTCTATGAAAAGGCTTGAATATGCTAGATTAGATTCCAGGAACACACAAAAAAACCCAGCCCCTTGCATCCTTCCTCTTGTGTATTTTACTCTGTGATACAGGTTGCTGAAATAACTGGTGTGGTAGAGACTGCAAAGGTTTACCAGCTTGGTGGTACCCGGACAAACAAAGGACTGCAGCTGCGGTAAGATACCAAAGTAATCCTCATCGATTCATGAATCAGTGTCCTTTTCATATCAAATAAAATGTTCTGTGTATGGTTTGGAGATGAGAGCTAAAAAGCAGATTGGGTCTCACCATGCCACTCTAGTGGTGGAATGTTGGAGTTGGATATAAAAAAAATCTCAGGCGGGGACTTGTGATTGTGTTGACATCTGAGCCATTCATTTGCTTTAGTAAATGATGATTGTATACGCCTCTTGAGCTCTTTTGTATCTTTTCTCCACTGTTGTTGTAATCAGGTGTTAGAAATATGCATCATTTAGAGGCATACATGGTTGGATCTGGCATGTGTGTTACAGCATGTTACTTTGGAGCGAAGAAGCTGAATATGTAGCATTGGCTTTCTCGGTTGTTCTTAGGGCCTTTATAAGGATCATGAGGTGAAGGTTAAGAGTTACAATACAAAACATCCTGGTGAGACAGGACAAGAATACGTGAGCCATTTGGGAGAAACAGGAAGGTGTGTGGGGAATGTGTGTGGGTGCAAGAGTGGAGTAAAAACGAAAAAAGTCTTATCTAAATCCATTGGGACATTCAGTAACTTCTTAGGCTGCCTCAGGAGGGAGCTCCATGCTTGGAGTGAAACTTACACCATGGCAACTAATTTTACTGTTGGCTAGTAGTAGTATAGTAGTTAGCTGGTAGTGCCAAAGGTAGTGTTTTGCAAAAAATGTGTAGGGATTTCTGGCTTTTGACTGGTCAATGAATAGAAAACTAGCTAGGGATTGGCTCCAGCATGCTATAATTCAGTACTGCTTAAGGGTTACTTCCGCTGGTCCAAACATGAAAGAGCTTTGTGTTTCTGAAGATCATGCCATCTGTCACTGAATAGGGTAGGTAAGGTTTAGGTTTGAGAGGTCTGTTTCTGTTTCCTCCTGAGCAACTGTTTCCTGCAGACTCACTGTCTACTATTGCTTTGCATTACTACTAATAGCTGATGTAGGGTCCTGAACTGTGGCTGACCTGACTGAAGTTAGGAATAGATAGCATGTGAGCCATGAGATTTACCTTAAGTGGCTGGTTCTGGGCTTCTTGAATCAGTTTACATCTACAGATCCAAGATTACAGCTCTGCACCATCAGAGAGGGATGTTGTTACACTTTGTTGTTGCAGGCATGGCAGTGATTCACGGGTGTTCCGTTTGGAGTTTGTCTCAAATCAGGAATTTACTGAAAGTGAATTTATGAAGTGGAAGGAAGCGGTAAGTTTTGCCAGACTTCTAGTTTCTTAGCAGCCTTTTGCCAAGGATACTTATAAGTGGAAAGTAACCTCTTTGTCTCTTGTGTTTAGATGTTCTCTGCTGGGATGCAGCTGCCCACACTAGATGAGATAAACAAGAAAGAAGTGTCCATCAAAGAAGCCCTCAACTACAAGTTTAATGACCAGGACATTGAGGAGGTAAACAGTGTGTTGTAGTGAGGCTGTGGCAATACTTAAAGGTGACAGGTACTCATGGAGTAGAGCACTAGCTGTTACAGAGCAAGATGATCATGGTATTTGCTTCCTAAGCAAATAAGAAGCTCATAATGAAGTTGCATAACTGGATAGAGTAGCTTGGTGATCCAAGCTCACTCTTGCTTTACTTTTGCTTTATTTGGGGCTCACTCCTGCTTTACTTCATCCTTTGTGCCCTGTTACCTCCCCTTGAACTTGTGTTGCAGAACCCTGAACTCCTGACTAGAGTAGGGCAACTTAGTTCTCAAATTCTGAAAAGCTAACAGCATCATCATAGATGCATTTCTCTTAGTTCCTGCGGTTTAATACTTGCTTAATACTGACCAAATGTGATTAGCATCAGATTTTTGTAGGTCGTAAGTGAGGGGGATGGAGCTGTAACTCATTACCAAGTCACAAATTTAAAAATGCAGCAGAGAAAGAGCATGAGTAAAATTCTGTGGCAGTAAGTACATTTCTTAGGTGATACCAATCTGTTGCTTCTAGTGTCCAAGTATTGAAACAGATGTCTTATGTTTGCATATTGCTGTTTCCTCCGCATCTTACAGATTGTGAAAGAGAAGGAAAGATTCAGAAAAGCGCCTCCAAATTATGCTATGAAGAAAACTCAGCTGTTAAAGGAGAAGGTGAGAGATGAGATGATGCCTGCAAGCTTAATGCAGTCTTTGATTTTGAAGAACTGGAGCTCATCTGGATTTTGGCGGTAGTCAGCAGTAAGCTCGACTTTATACAGCTAAAAAGGTGGATCTCAAGGTTTATTGCTGGGTTCAGAACGCTTAGAACCCAGTTAAAGTTATTGCATTCTTTTTCTAAGAGCAATTGCCCACAATTATAGATGTCTCTTTTTGGGTCCCTTAAACAAGGTCTTAAGCTGTTCTGCTTTAGGAACTATTTTTCTTTTTTCCCCCCTCTTTTTCCAGAGTACCGCATAACAACATTTGAAAATTGATTTCCCATAATTCTTAAAATAGTAAAAATAAAAGTCGTGTTAAATTGTCTGTTACTCAGGGGTGACAGAATTGTCACTTTATGACCAGTAATTTATATTGAAAAGAATACATTGCCAAAAGATTTACTTGCCGCTGAACTGTTTTACATGTAGACCTTCTGGAATGAATAGACCTAACAGTGGTGAGAAGCCAAAGTCAAGAAACAGTGTCTTACGTTATCTCTGAAGATAAAGATAAACATAACACATGTTGTTTGTTTTTATTTGTGCAGTCCTTCTTCAAGACATTGTTGCTTCATAAACAGTAAAAACAAAGAGTTTGTATTAATCTTTAGTGTTCTACGTTCTTTGGCTTCACTATATTGTTTGGTCGTTATTTTACTATGCACGATGAATACGTGAAGTATTAGTTTTCCTTGCAGAAGAGTGCAATTGCTCTTTGTTGTCACCAGGTGGCATAATAAGCTACCGTTGATCTGCTGGCTGGTAGGGGACTCTCCAACTCCCTGAAATAAGTGGCAGCTGACAGTTGCAGAAATAATTGTTCTTTTCCTGAGCTGGTAAATAGTGATGTTAAATTTTAATCAAACCTGTAACTTAAATCATCTGACTGACTTTTCCTCTTCACGCTGGGACTACTGTTCCTACCTCTTCCTTAGTTTAAGAGGTTTCAGAGGTTTTCAGAGTTCTTCAGAGTAAGAAGTCCTGTTTTGCCTTGAGCTGTAAGGAGAGTTTAGCTCTTTGTATTCTTACAATGCAGGGTAGAACATTTGCAACTGGAATAGGGTTAGCTGGCTGATTCATGGATCTGTCCGTTGTTTCTCTGACTAGCTCTGTGGTAGAGTAGTGCCTAATGAGTTACTGTTTGGTTGAAGGCTATGGCTGAGGACTTGGGGGACCAAGATAAGGCCAAACAGATTCAAGATCAGCTTAATGAACTTGAAGAGAGAGCAGAGGCCCTGGATCGTCAACGAACAAAAAATATTTCTGCAATCAGGTAAGAAGCAGATATTGGGAATGTTCTTTCTTAAATAGTATCAATCAAAATATACAGAGAAGAGAAACTAATGCAGTAGTGAATCAACTGCAAGATTTTGTCTTTTCTTTCCTGTACAATATATTCATGAAACTTGTATCGTGATGGCTCTAGTAGTGTTTGCCTATCTTCACTTCCTTGTATCTGTCATTCAGTTAAAACTGTCAAAAATGTAAATTCTCTTCCACATACTCCAGGTAGCAGTTGTGTTGCAATAAGAGTAATTTGTGATCAGGATGAAGCTGTTGGGTGTTTTCTTGTGCAGGGATTGATAAATGACAGTCACTTTATTTTTCTTTCCCCTACCCTCCTTTTTTCTTTCTGCAGTTACATCAACCAGAGAAATAGGGAGTGGAATATCGTTGAGTCTGAGAAGGCTCTTGTGGTAAATAGTGCTGAATTAATACTTCTGTGCAAGTAGAGATGAAGTGATGCAAAGGGGGATAATTGCATGGTGAAGTTATTAAATTTTTTTAATGATCTATGATATTTTTCATATAGACAAATGACATGATTTGAAAGCAGATCGCTTTATCCTTTTGATAATTCTGTTATCAGCAAATTACTGACTGTAATAGTCATTTAGTGCATTTTGTATGGGAAAGAAATTAGAAAGGAGACTTCAGAGAATAAAATACTAAAGGAAATAGTCAATTCTCTGCAGTGACACTTCTGGTAAGGAAAAGTTAAGCTTGTTAACAAATGGTTAAGCCTTAACTATCCCAAGAGTTGCACACCTATTTTCTGTGTTATATTCAATAAGGACAGTTTTGCCATGCGAACCATAGGGCTATGGGTGTGTCACAGTCTTTCTAATCTGTAATGCCGTTGCTAGTTTTCCTCTGATCTTGATATCATATACAGCTGATGAGTGCCAGCTATATATATAGTGCCCAGGCATGGATGGGGTGCTGTGGGAGGATTTACAAGGGGACAGGTAGCGAACTCTGCAAAACCATGTGCTTTTTCTTCTTCAGGCTGAAAGTCACAGCATGAAAAACCAACAAATGGACCCCTTTACTAGGCGGCAGTGCAAGCCCACAATAGTGTCTAATGTGAGTGTCATACTTAAGTTCAATTGAGGCAATTTGCAGAGAAATAGAAACTAACGTAATGCAGAAAGTAGGAAGGAAAATGTTATTTGTGTGCATTCCCAACTGTGCCATATGCTATTAACGCTCCAGATGCCAGAGTGAGGTGGTAGTTCAGTGAGATCCTGGTCTGGCTATCCCAAAAGAAGGAAAAAGAAAAATACACACACACACACATTTTTTTAATGCAGTGTGAAGGACATAAGTGATGTGAGTATGTACATGGTGAAGCAACTGTGGTTTAGACTTCAGTAGTGAGTTTTTCTATGTAGAATTACTCAGGTTTAGGTAGTGCTGGGAAGACAGTTGGCTTTCAGTGTGAATTTTGCTTCTAATTAGTTGAAACTTTCCTGAAAGATCTGTGAAGTACTTTTGGGCCTGTGATGGATAAAGTAGTTCAATGCAAACTTCCCCCATGATACTGTGGCAAAACTGCAGTCCCTAGCTATATAAATGATGGATAGCAAGGTGGTCAGCTCCAATGTCTAAGTAATCCAGCTTTGTTGAGGCCTGTCATAGAATAGGATACTGTTCTGGTATCAGTGCTTAAAAAAAAGACTGGTCAGGTTGGCTCTCATCAGTCTCCACAAACAGGCAAGGGAATAGAAAAGGACTTTTATTGCAGGGTTTGAATTAAGTAATTATTTCTGAAATAATTCTTTGTTAGGAAAGAATCATAACTGAGTAGCTTTATTATGATAGACAACTATTATGTAAAGAAAACAGTCTTCTAAAGATTTCTTCTCTCTAGTAGTGTTTCAGCCAGAACTGTAAGCTGAAAACAAATACATTTAATGGTAGTGTGAAGACTAGTCACGGGAGCAAACCATATCAACAGCAAATGTGTTTTTCATTTTCTTAAAGAAAGACTTTCTGAAGGCTAACTTTGAGTTTGTTACTTGTGTAATGTGTCTGACAATAGCAGGATGATTTCAATTGTCTCTGAGATCCTGAAGATTGGGCTAACTGATCTACAGCCTCCTATGGTTTTAGATTCATGGATATGAGTGCTATTTTAACGAAATAACAGTATAGTTTTTGCCAATATAAGTACAGTGACTTTTTCTTCCTTTCCTTTCACTCCATCGCCGTCCCCTTTGCAGTCCAGAGATCCTGCTGTCCAAGCTGCCATTCTCGCCCAGCTAAATGCAAAATACGGGTCTGGTGTATTACCAGATGCTCCAAAGGACATGAGTAAGGCAAGTTTCCATTTCTGTCACTGTTACGTTCCTCCCACTGTCACCAATTTGCTCTAGAAGCTTATGACTAATAGTAGATGTGCATGCTTCAGTTCTAGAAATAGGTATCCTGTAGAGCATTATCATAGAAAAGAAACAGCTTTTTCTTTCTTGGGGAAAGAAAATCAAGTTTCTCTAGCGGTATGAAAGTAAACTAAGTATGTTTGGGACAGAAGTGGGGAAAAAGCATTTTTTTTAATCTCTGTTTATCTGGACAGATAAGGGTTGGATACTTACCTGTAGTTTTTATTTCAGGGTCAAGGGAAGGATAAAGATGTGAACTCTAAATCAGCCAGTGACCTCTCAGAAGATCTTTTCAAAGTGCATGACTTTGATGTAAAGATTGATCTTCAGGTTCCCAGTTCAGGTGGGTGTTCCAGATGAGTTTGGGGATGCGATTGTCTAGTTCATTATGGTAGAGCTCACTTCTTCCAGAATAATTCTTTCAAAATCATTGGTGGGCTTGGGAAAATGGAAGCAAGGACTCTGTGTTTGTCATCTTGGCGAGTATCTTGAACTGAGGAGGAGAGGATGTGTGCTAATGATATCCATTGAGAAAACAAGAACAACTGTATTTTGTTAGGCTGAAGGCCTGTATATCCCTATATCCTTTCTACAGTATCGATGACTTGCATAATCTTTGGGGAACAGATGGGAGCGCTGTATTTAGTAAGCCTTGATATTTACTTCATTAATTTGTCTAATCACTTTTGAGGACACATAAGCTTTAGCTGTCTGTAATGTCCTGTTCTATAATCTGTGTACATGCTATGTGGATAAAGTATTTTATTTGATTTTGAACCTGCTGCTTTACAAAGTTGCTGTTCCCAAACTGGTATTGCAGATTGTATTGAAGCAAAATTTTAGGGGAACCAGAACACTGGACAGGAAATGAAGGTGTAGCCACAAACTTGCTGACCTTCCTCTTTGTCATCATGACTTTTTGAGAGCCTGAGGTGTGTGGCAACAACAGTTTAGTGTCATAGAATCATTTAGGAAGACCCTGGAGTCCAACCATTAACTTAACACTGCCAAGTCCACCACTAAACTGTGTCCCTAAGGGCCTTTTAAATGCCTCCAGGGCTGGTGAATCAACCACTTCTCTGGGCAGCCTGTTCCAATGCTTGGCAGACCTTTTGGTGAAGAAATTTTTCCTAGTATCGGAACTAAACCTCCCCTGGCACAACTGGAGGCAGTTTCCTCTCATCCTATTGAGCTGTTTTCCAGTGGAGGGGAAAGCATGGGAATATACCAATGCAATTTGACTCATGAGCCTTCTTATTTCTTGCATTACTGGAAGAATTTGAGCTGAAGTTCTTGGAGGACAACAGTTTAGGAAGTGCTGTAAGAACACACAAAGACTTAAAAGCTTGTCAAGAAGGGAAAGTAGGAGAGGTTGCCTTTCCAAACTAGGTCGAGATGGGAACTCTGGACGTAAGAATACAATGAGTTAGGATGCCAAGAATAGGAGACTTGCAGAAGCAGATAGTTATGTACTTCAGAGAGTCAGCAAGCAGGTGAGGGTTAGGCACTGAAGGACACTGAAAACCAGGAAGGGGACTGTAAAAGAGAAGGACGACACACACACAATATAGGCAGAGGTTTAAGTATGACTGGTTTGGGTTTTTTCCCTCAGAGAGCACCATTCTGGCATCTTCCTTTGTGTAGTCCCCTTTCTTAGCAAAGATCTTGGGGACTGATTAAAATGTTATTGTAGATGTGGATAGGGAGTTTGACTTCTGTCCACTTACTATCTGCCTGCTTGTGCTTGCTGTTCTCATGGGATGATGGTTTATCAAAGGTCCCGGAACTGAGCCTGAAGGCTCTGTTTGTATTGTGATTTCAGTGTGCTATAGAGTAGTTTTCTTAAGAAATGAAAGTATGCTTATCAGCAGAAAGCTGGATTGACAAATAATCAAAAGTGCACGTGCTTTGTCTATGAAGATAAGCTGTATTATTAACTGAAGGTCTAACCTGGTGTATACTAGAGAAGCCAAACACTATTTTGTGGTGAAGATGTCCACAAAAGCAACAAGTGGAAATCTGTAGTTTTCACGTATTTAGGTCCTCACTCTTTTCTTATCCCCAACAGAATCTAAGGCACTGGCCATCACCTCCAAGGCTCCACCAGCAAAGGATGGTGCCCCTCGGCGATCATTGAACTTGGAGGACTACAAAAAGAGGCGGGGGCTTATTTGAGCACGCCCACTCTGCTGCTTCTGATCCTGCATGCTCCATGATGATGTCCTACCTTTTTCTTCCTCCCTTTTAAGTTCTCCCTTCTGGGTTGGAGCAGCAATGGAGCTGGGAAGAGACTCTTTAAAACTGCCAGTCATCTGTAACATAAACCATTCAACTATTTACTGTATAGACCTCCCTTCTTGCCCTTTCCTCCTGCCCCCCTCACAAATGTGGATCTGTGCTATTTGGGGTTTTCCCATTTCTTTTAGTTTGAGTTTTGGTTTTATTTTGTTGATGCAGCTCGTTGGTCCACTCTGTGTTCAGTATTAGCCTGAGGTCTGGATTTCCATAGGAGTCTCTTGGTGGTTGCAGAATCAGCGCTTGGTGATCTCCCCTTACATACCACCACAGGCACGGTGAATAAACATTGACGCAAGACCTTTGTGGCTGGAAGGTCATCTGCACTTTCTTCCTCTTCTTCTTCCTCCTCCTTCATCCTAGCTTTGGAGAAGGGAATCTTCAAAAACTGGCTTAGGTTCAAAGTGTAAATTTTTTTGGGAGGGTTGTGTGACTTTTTTTCAGGTGTTTTTTATCATTTTTAAGCTGCAGTACTATTTGTATCCGTCTGTCACAGTTCTTTACGGCTGTTTTGAATTTCTACCAGCTGTACTTGAGCATCTGAAATTGCAAGAAACAAACTCATTAAATGTGATTCTTCTTACTAAAACGGCTTGACTGATATAGCTGTTTAACTTCATGTTCCCTTTTTTACTTACACTTAACTGATGAAAGAGAGGTACACAGCTCTTGATGTGGGGCTTGTCATCTGTAGCACATCTGGAGTCTCCAGCTATAACTGCATGGAGTAAATTTTTCTAGGATGGCCGTGGGGTGCTTGTTGGTTGGGCTTTAATTTCTTCTCCAAGCCTCCAGTGTTACATATTTGTTCAGTCATCGTGTATTCACTGGGCTCCAGCTCACTTTGTTTCTTGCTTTGTGAATGATTTAAACGGGGCTTCTATAAACAAAAAATAAATTAAAAAAAATAATCACTCTTGTGTGGAAGGGGAAGGATATAGTAAGGACATAGTAGAAAGGTCAGTGGGCAATGTATGAGAGGCAGCTGATGCACATTTTTCGTATATAAACTGGTACAAATGGAGTGCAACACTAGCACAAGAATTGTATGGCTTTATGGAATATTTGACTGGACGCAAGGTGACAGCTAAATTATCACTCAGGTGTAAAAAAAAAAAAATAAAAAAAAATCAAAGTGTAAATATAAGTGACATTTAACAAAGAACTTTTCCAAACAAGATACAACTGAATATGCGGAGCTAAGAACTAAATTAAAAGAGAATTAGAAGTCTAAAAGGTTAGAGGTCCTCGTTCAGGTAAGCGTGCAAGCACGTGTTTGTTCCTACTCAGGCCAGTACATACATAATAACTTAAGCACTGAACTGGATAGGAATGTTTCTGGGGGACCCTGAAGAGGGAAAATGCTGATGCTCTTCTTGTGTCAGAGCATTACTGTTTTTCTGAAATCATACACTGGTTAAATTTAAACCTGTGTTTGATACTTTCATGTTGGATTCTTAATGAAACTTTAATCTAGTTCTTATTTAACTTTCTCTTCCTTTTTTTAACAGTAGCTTTAAAGAAACATCATGTAATTGTGTGCAGATTGATCCTATGAACTGTGTATAAAAAGAAAATCAACCTATGAAGCAGCTCGTATCCTCCATGTAAACAAGTAATTAGAAATCCTTCAGTACTTATTTACCGAATAGTCCAAAGTTCTGGGACACATGGATTATTCTGTAAATATGTAATCATAGACTGCTTTATTTGATGGCCTATTTTAGCAGCTTCTCTGGAGTTGTAGTAGGCTCTCACATATATGTACTTTTTTAAGAGTGGATTTATGGAATCTACCATGATAACTTCATAGGAGACATCATGATTCACTGTGTAGATACGCATTTGATATGATTTTGGTTTTTTCCAACAGCTTCAATGATGCTACAGATTTGTAATAAAAAAATTCAAAACTTATTATTTTGCAATAGCCAGTTTTCAAAATAATCACTCTCCAATGCTTTGCAGAAATACTTGCCAAATCAAGCAATTCAGGAACTGATTCTTCCACAGAAATGCCTCAGAGCTCTGAGGCACAATGACAAGTGGTCTCTAAAGGTAAAGGTAACTCAGATTCAGTATTTTTAATAAGCTTGCCCTTGATGTATTGGTTTTAGGTAACTCCTACATTTGGTAACGCAAGGATAGTCTGTACTACAGCCAAAATGTTGATGAGACCCTTACAGTGTTGCACATAACTTTTGGTGGAGATAACCAAAACAGAGGAGATGCGGTGAGTTTAGAATGCAGATCCAAATGATGGACTATGACCTAGTTATCTGCAGCTATGAAACTGCCACTTGCCCTCTCACAGTCTCTGGATTCTGCTGAAATACTGGTTTTGAGAGGCAACAGTCAGTAAATTATCATGCAGACCTCTTACTTTGAGAACAATACATCAAGAAAGTACTCTTGAATAGTTACAGAACTGTGTATGAAAGCTGTAATCTTTTTTCTTTTAAGTGCATGTAAAGGTGAGTGACTACACCTCCCACTTGTTAGAGAGGGAGAGATTTGTTTGCTTTGTTTCATTGGTGTCCTAGCATAGTTCATCACAATTGTACAGACTTCTATAAATAAACTTGGTTTGTTGGTTTAATAAGGTTGATTGTTTATGCCTTGATCTGAGGTGCTAAGGGTTTCCTGTCTGGATGTTGTTTTTCCAGAAACTGACACTTCATTTATCAGTCTGGATGATTTTAATGAAAATACTAATACTGTAAAATAACTAATGAAAAATAAGCCCCCTCTTTTCCAAGGGCGGCTGACTCCTGGATCGCTCTCTAACAACTGGAGTTGTTCCTTATCACTAGAATCAAGCGGAGCCTCTTGGAAGGTCAGTTTACTTGCACCTCTGCTGCATCCCACGAAAAAACAGACTTTGCTCATCTTGTAGAAATCCGGGCTACTTTTGTAATCAAAGATGCTAAAGCATGTAGCTGAACTTAGAGAAGCTACTGAATGAGATGAAGCAACACTCATCTCAGGGGTGCTTTGTGGGAGGGTGAGACACAACAGGCATAACTTGAAACAGGACAAGTTCTGCCAAGATGTAAGGGGAAAAAATTTCACCCTTGGGACTAGCTTGCCCAGAGAGATCGTTCTGTCTCTGTTTTGGAGGTTTTCAAGAGAAGGCTGGATTAACCCATGAGTAACATGATCCAACCTTGTAGCTTACCCAGCTTTGAGCAGGAGGGTGGACTGGAGACCTCCCTGAGCTCCCCTCTGACCTGAGTTACCCTATGAGTCTGTGAGTAATCTCATACTGCTTTCTCCAGTTCTGTCTGTCTGCCCTGCATGTGCTGCCCCATCCCCCTTCCCACATGCGGCACACAGAATTTGCCTCACAGACGTGGTGGCTTACCAGGAGCAGGGCAGCATTTCCCAGCACACGCGTCCCTTCTGGGACTCCGGGTGTGCGCCTCTGGAGTTCATGCTTGGGCTGTCTGGGAAACAAAATTGTCTCCGTAGATGTATCACTGAACAGCCTGGGAGACTCAGCCTGTTAGGCTGTGAAGAGCTGTAACTGAGATTTGATTAGCAAAGCGTTCCTTTGATGCACTTCAAACAAGAGTTTTCTACCTCCTTCAGAGCTTTTCTAAAATGCATATGCTTTTAAGCTGCTGTGCAAGGTCACAGATTTTCAAGGAATCTTTAGGATAAAGGGTCTGGAGGATGGGTTGGCAGTCTTTACTGGCTTTGGGAAGGATAGTCAACCAAAGGAAGAGTTGTGCCTCAAAGGAAAAGGAATGAACTAGTTGTGAAGAAAGTGCTTCACAGCTGGTTCATTCCTAGCAGAAGGTGGAAGCAGAGAAGTTGAGAACCATAAATGAGAGTCTGCACAAATGCCTCCCTGGTTATATATGCTGGGGAATAAAATGGCACATGGCTGTCATCTCCAGTTTGGGCTTTGGCATCTTTGTTCCCCCCATCTTAACTAGGAGATACTAGACCACTTCAAGCTTAGAATTTTGGGGGTCTTAATTGTGGGAAATGAGTGCTGTAAATTTGATACTTAAAACTACCAATACATACACAGTCTTGCTTGCTTCAGCAAAGTAACATAGTCTTTTAGAGGGAGATGCTGAAGTAGCTGAACGAATGGGTGAAATTTCTTTTTTTTTCCCTTTTTATGTTTATTTGATTCTTGTTATTTTTAGCTGGAATGGTTAAGCACTCAGTGGTTCTACCTTACCACCATTATCAGCTGCTTGAGATTTTTAGCCCCTCCTCATGCTCAGTGGATGAAGGAATATCATATGAGCAATTTCTTTAGTCTCCTACTGTGTGGAGTTACCTAGGTCAAAAAAAAAAGCTTTTCCAGCTGTTTGGAAATCCACCCATTAGATACTCCCTTGGGGTTTTTTATGCCTTGACATCTATCTAGATGTTAGCTCCTGTGGGCCAGCTGTGTCAGGGCGTAACAAGCAGGTGTTCCTTGTGTGCCACTCTTCAGACACTTGACTGTTTTTCTTTAGCATTCCTCTTTCTGCTGAGAAGAAGCAGTATCCAGCTAAGCGTATGAGCAGTTAAAGTAAATATAGCAGAAGCTTCCCTGGAAGAGCTAATATATTGCAATCACCTGTGAGGTGGTGAGGGTGAGTATCGATAGTACTTATGGTGGTGTATCTGGCATTTCGTGTTAGACTGCGTGTAGAATACTGCGTCCAGTTTTTGGGTTCCCCAGTTCAAGGAAGATTGCAACACCTGGAGCGAGTTTAGTGGAGGGCCACCACGATGGTCAGGGGCTGGAGCTTGTTCAACTGGAAGACAGTGGTGACGTGACACCGTAACACTGTATTACTGTTGTTAGCAACAGCCCATAAGCTAAGGACTGAGTCTGCAAGGCCTTGGGGCTGAGGTTTATCAGGCTTCCCTTTCTAGACTGTTCTTGACCTGCCTGTAGCTTTGTTTTACTTAACTTTGCTCTAACAGAGATTTTTCTAACTGGTCAGGTGTCTATGGCTAATTTATTTTACTTCTGTTTACCTTTGTGTGGCATAACTGTAGTTTCATGTATGTGAGAGCAATAAGCAGGTAATTTATGTAGAATGAGATACTTATGACCAAAACAATGGTGTGGTGGAGGAAAATGCAGGCATGGTATGATAGCAGAGAGCTTTAGAAGTAGAAACAAAGGATGTAGCACGGAGAACTACTGAGGAATGATGGGGCACGTGTGGGACTGGAGACAGGCTTGAAAACCTTAAACTGGTTACTCACCAGTGCTCAAGTACGGGCTTGGTTAGTTGGGGTATGTTTTTGTTGTTGGATTGGGGGGCTGGGGGGGACTTGTTTGTTTGTTTAGGAAAAAAAAAAAGGCAGAACCAGAACTGGACAGTACTGTGTTTAGGGAGTAACAGAACAAAGAAATTGTATCTAATATACGTGAAAGGCACCATATATCATAAATTCAGATGTAGCATGGAGCTGTAGACGAACGAGGAAAGAGAAAGGTGTGAAAGCAGGTTAGCAAACATAAAAAGAACCCCAAGTGGATCCTAGAGGGAGGAGGAAGAAGGCAGCAGTGTACCCCTCCCAACAAAGGACTCCAGGTGCTGACAGCTTCATGTTATCCTTTCCAGCAGCCTGGAGCTATTGACTCTGAGACTCAGAGGGGCAACAGGAGGATGAATATAGCCCCTAGAAAAGGGACAGAAACAGAGGAAGGTTTTACAATTTTAACTCTATTACTGCAACTACTCCTGTATAGAAATACTCTGACTGCATTATTACTTTTTCTTTTCATGTAGTAGTTAAATCTAGGCTAATAGCAATCCTTGAATTGCGTTAAGATTTCCATATGCTAACAATAAATTCTTAGCTTTATTTATATACGTTATGCTTCCTCTTTGACCGTAGACGAGATCTTCAGTGTAACAGAAGAGGTGACATCAGGAGGAGCTAACAACAACCTTTCCAGTAAATATGGAGAAGTTGTCAGGGAAGTAGTCTGCTTTTTACAGTTGCGTGTGGTGGGAGGGTGAAAGACAACAGCATAATTTGAAACTGGAGGTTCTGGTTGAAGGTAATGAAACCACTCTGTGAGGGCAGTGAGTCAGTGGGACAAGCTGCCCAAAGGGGTTGTGCAGGTTGTCCCTGGAAGGTTTTCAACTGGATAAAGCCCTGAGCAATGTGGCCTTGGGGCTGACCCTGCTGGGTGCAGGAGGTTAATCTTGGGGACCTCCTGAGGCCCCTTTCAAGCAAAATTCTACTATGACCCTATTTACAGTAAATGCCAAGCGAAACCCATGTTTGCTTCACTATAACTTTCTGCTCCATTATCAAGCTGTTGTTTTAAAACAACTGATTGGAGTTACCCAGGTTGCCAAACACAGCACGTAGCTATTTGCAAATGAGGATTATAGGCTGTTGACTTAGTTACAGTCTGGCTTCTCTAAATATACAGTCCATGCAAAAGTCTTGTTATTTATATCTTTCAATTGAATGGAAAATGTAAAGAGCAGTTCTGCTACCATAGCCCATTGCTGGGGCGGACAGCGACTCTTTCTTGGGAAGAACCTGGAATTTAACAACTGGCTCTTTCTAAATTCTCAGCATCCTGTATTCCAGTAATCTGTGGGTGATAAAGTGTATTTTCTGTAGTGCAAATACTTCGAGTGTGATTAGATTGGGTAGAATGTATTTGGGGTAGAATGTATTCTTTGCACTCAGTCTTCAGTATTGAAACATGAGAGGAATTATTTGAAATGGAAAAGGACTGTTTTCCCTTTAGAATTGCTGGAGCTTAGTGTTGAAGAGTGAGCTGAATGCTTTAATAGACTTAATACCCTTATGCAGTCTGAAGTAAGGCAGTGTAATTCCCTTTCTTAAAGAATAACAGTTAAGGAGGTGTTTTCTTTGTGATTTTTTTTTTTTTTTTAAATTTCTCAATATATCAAGCTTAAAAAAAGAAAGTTGATAGACTTCCCTTATGTTTTTTGATCCTGGTAATAGCTGATGTCTTTCTAATTCCTGAAAGCTAGCTGCCGGCTCTCTGCTCTACTGAAACTATTTGTATGCCATTCTGAGCTTCTGTCTTTCCACACATTTGTAATCCCCTGACAACAGAAGAAACACTGAGCCCTAATAGGGTGGCAAAGAGTGGTCAGAGTCTGGAAAATACTGACCCTCTGGTCCATGAGGATGAATACTTTGCAAACTTCAAGACATAATATGTGCTGCTTTCGGACAGCTAGCCTTCCAGTGAACCACGTTATTTCCACCCATGTTGTAGAAAACCATCATGCAGTAAGTAATTTTCTGAAATTACTTTTAAGGAGTGTTAAAGTTTTGAAATGGGTTAATTGGGAAATTGGTGTTTACTCATACAAATGCTTGCAAGCAGCATCCCTGACTTAACTGCATGTGCATAAAGTATCACGGATCCTGCACAAGTTTGTTTGGGTTTAGTAAATAATTTAGTATAGAATTTTCCTATATGAAAACTATGGGGTTTTTGAGTACTGTTCTAGAGAAATTGCAGTAGGTCAGTGCAGAAACCTGTGATCACAGCCCATGAACCCATGAAAAATACTTGCTGGAAGTCTCAAGTTAATGTCCTAGATCTCGTGTTAATTCTCAAGTAAAAATACTAGTTTTCCTTAGGCTTGCTGAGGCAGGTTTTTTGTTTGTTAGTAAAACTCCACCAGCTTGTTCTGCAGAAAATACAAGAGTGGATAGGGTAATAAATTACACTGCAGATGAGTAACTTTGTCAAGTTGTTAAAGCCCATTTTAGACAAGATTCATAAATACAGCTCACTGCTACATAACTTAGATGGAAGCAAAGAATAGAAGTTATTTTTCTGGCACGGGTTTATATACATATGATGACCAAAATGCATCAAGTCTTTAGGGAGTTTGGATTTGTGATTCAGCGGGTTGGAGGAAGGCACTGTACTGATCAGAAGCTGGAGTGATCTGCCTTTGTAAACAGCATGAACAAGATCATTATGCCTTGTTTCACTGTGCCTGCTTCAGGAAAGAAATTCAAACACTTAAGAGTGGGGAGGGGAAAGTCTCGAGAGCTGTAAAATGAGCCACTAAACTGAACAGATAAAATTTCGTCTGAAATCCATGATGATTGTGACTTTGTGCTTTATGAAAGCACCATTCTCCAATCATTTGTTTGTTCTCCTTCACGACTACAGATGAATGTGCAACTGCCAGATACCCCACCTGGGGCACAGGAGTATTTGCTTTGAGTGCCACAGCGTAAATGGCATCTACTTCATTCCTTCTGTCATTCTTCCTGGTGGCACCTCTGCCAACAGGTAACTTGCTTCCATTATTTTTCAAGGTGAAATTGCTCTGTAGAAGATCAGCTGCTAAAACCAGCTATGTGGCTGTCAGATTTTAGGCCTTTTACTGGAAGCGGTAGTGGAGAGGTACGAGCTGATGTGAGGAAGCAGTCTGAATGCCAGCAGCTTGGCAGCTGGTGTGGGGACAGTTCTAGTGAAGCCTCTGCTGCTTACCTATACCAGGTATTTCTCATCTTATTCAAACAACAACTGACTCGTTTAAATGATTGATGGTATGGCAGTTAGAACATTATTGCTTGTACCCCAAATGTGTTTTAGAAGTTTACCATGAAAAACTACATCCTCTCCCAAGAGTGGCCGTAATGCAGTTTTTTCTGGCTGCAGGTAGCACAAATACAAGCTCAACAGTTGGTTGTAATGTAGGCTTCCTTGATTTGGAAAAAACCTTGATCTATGTGACTGGAAAAGCAGATTGTATACAGCACGAACACTAAAAAGGAAAAAAAGACAAATTTTTGTTTTGTACGTTGCTCTTGAAGGCTTACTAGTCATGAAAAACTGAGAGTAGCTGTCCTTCATGTAATGAAGCTCTCCCCTTGGAAGTATTATAACAGACTATGGGGACAAACTGTTTCCGCTATTAAACTTGAATGTTTAAATAAATGCTCTTCATCTGAAAAAGAGTAGATGAATTTCACATACAAAGCAGTCATTTTACATTTTGAATCAGGATTAGTTGATTATTAATTGATTTTTGTTTCCATTGCAAACTTCCACAAATGATCAAAGAGGAGGTTGAAGATAGCAAGGTATGATGGCACAAACTGAAATTAAAAGTAAGCTGAGAACAATTCCAGCATTCTGTAAAATTGTTTTTTAGTTCTACTTCTAGTAAAGGATCTGCTGTGAAGCATTCTGCAGTTTAGCTTAGCAAGCAAAGTCTGGGGGTGGGAATGAACTATTGTAACCGTGTGGAATATATGGTCTTTAACAAAAACTTTCACCTTAAGCTAAAATCCCGTTACTGCTTAGCACTGAAGAGTTTTTAATATTACAGCATTAACAGTACAGAATTCACTTCTGGGTTTCCTGTCACTGTTGCCTGGTTCAACTAGCATGATCTGTTCACAGCAGCTGGTACTCTTCCAGAGGCAGATAAGAGTACAGAGTGGGGGAGAAACTATGTTTATAAATTGTATCTTGAAACACTTTAGGGATGAATGCCCAGAAGCCTGAAAACATACAGTCTGAGATATTATATAATGGTCTATTTAGCCTCTGTTGCAGCAGATGGGAAGACTCTGTGGGAGGCAGTGGGAATTGGATAGAGTCCTCACGAGGAATATTTTCACTCACAGGTGACCTGAATTGCAAAGTCACAGGGCAGGACTGTTCCCTTGGTGATTATTTTGTGTTATTTCCTGAAAGCTAAGACTAAGATCTTTGTAGACTGCCACACACTGAAGTTCTGAATGCTGGGCAGAGGCAGCCTGGCTAATTCTTTTGGTCCTGCTCTCTTAAAGAAGTGGTGCATAGTGGATCCACTGTAATCTACCATAAAGTGAGTCACCACTCGTGACAAGTTTGTTGATGCCTGGTTACTAACCATAAGTTATGACTATAAAATTAGAGAGCATTTAAATTCTAAAGGCTGCTTATTGCCCCTTTGTTTTAATGTGTTCCTGCTCATTAACTTCCACCTTGAAATAAATTCTTCATCACACCTTGCATATTTATATGGTATGTTAGTTCCCTTTGCTGCAGTCCCTTTTCAAAGGGAACAATGATGCTAACTTACCCTTGGAAGTAGAAACCAAGTCCCTTTCATTCATAGAAGATTTTAAGACAATCCATTTGTGGGACTGTCTTTACACATATTAGGTCTCAACTAACACTGTTCTTCAAAGTACCTGGCTATTTTTGGCCTGACTTCTTGGGGATGGTAGCAGATGGCCGTAGCAGAACAGCAGATGTTTTTTCAGGTGTTAAAATAGGGCTGAAGTGGGAGTTTGTCAGGAATGTAACTAGATATCAAATGTGATCTGAACCTCAGCTTTGAAAGGGAAGGCAGGCTGAGTGGGCTGTCAGAGGACAGAGTGAGCGGTCCGTGCTGCATGAAAGCATTTCTAACTCTGGCTGAGTATGGGCTTTCTCAGATGCGGAAGGTGAAGTGTGGGGGTTAAGCCCTACTGCTCTGCTGCACTTACTCACTTGGGCTCTGTGCTTTGGCAAGGTGGCAACAATAGAAACCAGGAAGGAGGCACAGCAGTGTCCCACAAACAGCCTTTCCCACTGTCCCCTCCTCCCGCATCCTTCCCCCTCTGCGATGAGGGACCGTGCGGCTCAGGCAAAGCAAGGCCTGGGGTGCTGGGATGGAGTAAAGGGATCTAGTGTTGCTGAGGCTGCGGTGCCTGGGGAGCAAGGAGAATGAGAGGCAGTGCCTCAAAGGCTGACCCATACAAACATGGGAACTGTTTTTCTGAGGCAGGGCCTGGCTTCGCCTGCTCCACTGGTGTTTCCTGGACTTGCTTTCCCAAGCCCCTGAGCTCAGGAGAGCAAGGCAGCAATGTTGCCACTGAGCACGCTGAACAACTCCCCCAGCTCACCGGTGTCTCGTAAGCACCCTTCTCCAAATGCCTTCACCGTTTTTTTGGCACAAGTTTGTAATAACACAGCTGTACTTGATTAGGTTCTGGAAAAAATGTGCCTGGAGTTCAGTATTGCCTTTGGTTTCTTTGTAAAACAATATACACATATATGTATATTTCTACCCTTAACTTATTACTGTGGCTGAAAATTAATCCTGGGAAAAGACCAACGTGGTATTGTAGAAAGTCATTCAGTATTAAAAAGAATCGATTTGTCAAGTTTGGGGAGTCAAAGCACCGTTCAGCCATGGCAGGGAGCTATGGTAACCATCCACTTGGGCAAGCACATTCAAAAACATCACCTTGATGAGCACGTGGGGTTTTTTAATCTCTTAAGAAAAATAGAAAAGAAAAAAGGTAATAAATGGCTACAGCATGCACATCATCCGGGAAATCAACCTCATCAGGAAACTGTAGGTTCTTCAATAAAGCAATTCATGTAAAATTGATGAAAATATTGTACCTGGTACTTGCCTCTCTTGAACAGAAGACAATTTGAAGGCTCAGCATTTAGAAAATCTGGTGACTGTTCTAGAAGTCCTGTGGCTGAAATTAGACTGTTCAAAAAACTTGAGACAAAGCTACTGAGTCTATTAGAGTAGCTATTAGTGAGGAGAAACAGACACACACAACCAAAATCCAGCGAGGAGTAAGTTTTTTTGAAAGTGCATTGAGCCACACAATTTGACCAGTCTCCTTTTAATGGATTAGCAGTCAGGCTATTTTTACAATACCAGGTGCTTTTTTAACTCTAGCATTGAGCAGAGGTAGCAAAAGGTGAGTTTCTTGAGGGGGTTCTCTTAGTGTGGGAGAACTTAGACTGCAGTCTTTGGATGTGAGTGAAATTGTTTGGTCTGCTCGCCTGGTTGTGGAAGGAGCTAGCGGCTCGCTTGCTGAATGGGTTGAGATGGTGGTCCAGCTTACACCTGGTAAAATGTTTACATGTTCTTTTTGTCTCACATGTCTTGATCCCAGACTTTTACCTTCAGGCATGAACAAAGCTAAGACAAAATGTAATTTAATCAAACAGATACTTCTTGAGTTACCAAGAAAAAAAGAGGAGGAGGACTGACTTGTAATGGTAGAACATCTAAGGTGAAATTTCTTGTTCTAGGTAATAGCAGACCATGAGGCTACAGAGCTAATTCACATCAGATATGAACACTGCATTGAGTTTCCACGAATTAAACACAGAGACTCCTGAAGCTGGTAATCAGGCTGGAGGGGCAGGAGTTTTGCAGAATAGTTTCTTTTTGGTCTTAAAATTGATTTGGGATTCATTTTAAACAGCAGAAAGCTTGTGAGGAAAGTTTCACAGTGAAATTGTGTGGTGAGGGAGAAATATAGTAGGTTTTCTAACAGCTTCCCAACAGGAGTGACTTATAAATCCTGCAAATCTGTCAAGTGGAGAAACAAAGATGCCGCGTGGGGAAGGGCTCCCACAAGGAGGCAGTTAGACTGTCAGAAGTTTTGCCAGAAAATACTCCATCACTTCTTTAGAGGGAAAAGCAACATTCCTCTTCTAGGCGGAGAAGGGCTGCCATCAGAGCTGCCCTGCTCGGTCTGATCAAGTATCCCTTTGGGCCATTATCCTGTCTCAGACAACAGCCAGCGTGGGATGGTTAGGACAACAGGGTAAGAAATAGGGCACAAAGAAAGTGCTCTTTCCCCTTCATAGCTTCTTCCAGCTTCTCAACACCCACAGTTCAGGGACATCCTGAGCCAGAGGCTGTTTCAAAGCTATTGTACCTAGTGTAACCACCAGCAGACCTAGCCTCTGTGGGTTTGTTCACAGTCTCCTTTGAAACCCAGACAAGAGCAAAGTGGCAGAAGCCACAATGTTTTTCCCAAGGAACAGAAGCAAAGAGACATGGAGAGGAGCAGTCTCTGAGATCCACCGGTAAGAGTCTATTGGAGGAGGAGCAAGGGTTGAGGAGAAACTGTGATGGTCTTCATCGCATCTGCAAAATTTGCAGAGGAATTGTGCAGCATGGGTGTGATTATAGTTCAAAGTAGCTGATTTGTTGCTAAAGATCCTGATTTTTTTTTTCTTTTGCCAAGCAATGAATAGGTGAAGAGGAACTAAGAGAAGAAGTGGTACTGGGGGAAACACGTTCTGGTACTTTTCAGTTTGGGTAGTACAGATACGTTTGTGGTGAGCAGATGTCAGTGATACTTTTCAAAGCGTCCACTTATTTGGAACAAGAGTGCAAACTGCAATGTGAGCAGTGTAGAGGCAGAGCGCCTGCCCAGCCGTCACCCCTCAGAGCTGGCTGGCTGCTGCATGTGCTCCTTGCTGAGGCGTGAGCAGAACCAAGACGCGGGTTTTTGCTGGTGTGGAACAGTGAGCATCATTCCCCTGTCAGGTAGCTGTGTTCGTAGTCTCCTCTGCTGCCAGGGCTCAGCTGGCTGAGCTGTGCTGTCCTGAGAAAAGATCGTGGAGAAATTGTTATAGAGCCTGTCAGATGCTGTCCCCATAACGTTGATGTTTTTCTTAATATAATTACAAGATAACTCTGTTGGGGACTTGTCCTAAAATCTTACTTCTTGCAGTTGGGTTGACAACATATGATCTGCTCTCTCTTGTAGTCCTTTTTTCTGGCATATACTTTGCTAATTACATCAAACATTGGCTATATGCCTTCATTTACAAGGCTCTCTGCTGTTTATTCCCACCCTACTAATTATCTTTCATCATTAATGAGATGCCAACTCCTGTCTCTAATCTCTACGGCCAACCTAAATGTTTTTCAGACAAGCTCCTTCACGCTTTCTACCATGCTGCTTCTCAGGTTTTGGAACCATTTTGTGCAAACACTCCCAAGGGTCTTGAATCACCCTTCTGCTTCCCCTGCAGCCCCCAGCCCCCACTGCCACCTCCAGCCACCTCCTTCCTCTCCCGTTTGCCGCTCAGCCTTCTCCCCTGGCTCTGCCCCAGGCAGTGCACCTCAGTGGCGGCGACTGCGGCTGTCCAGAGGGAGCGAGCAGCAGAGATTTTTCCAAGATGTTCTTGAGCCAGCACTGACTCCTGCAGTCTTATTTTGGGCTGCAAGTCACTGACAGAATTTTCCAGCAGGCTGTTAAAAGGGAAACCATGTTCCAGGGTGGGACAGGGGTACAGACTCGCTGCTATTTGGTTCTTCGTGCTGCCGGATGGCAAACGTTACTGCTCAGCTGCAGCTTCGGTTAATACCTGGTGCAGCTGTTCCTTTCCTTTGCTTAGCTTTACATTTCTGTTTTAAGGTCAGGTCAGAAGAAATGATTAGTCATGGATTTGCTAGGTGTGAATTGCTCAAATGCAGAAGAGAAGGCAACACAGAGCAAAAAAAGCACAGACCTGTCTTGAGGAGCAGGTACGGGGGAAAAAGCACAAAACTTAATCCTCTGTGACCAGCCATGGTAAGTACAGCAGAGAGGAAAGATTTTTCAAATCTAGTAATATTTCCTAATCCTTTAGTACCTGTGGAGCCACTGGCACAGCCTACACATAAAGGGCTGAAGGCTGAAAAAAGCACATTTGCCAGCTCAAACGTTTGGCTGTTCATTAGAAACTCATGTCCCTGTTCTGTGACCACTGTAGCACTTACTACGACATCAGAGGCAAACACGAGGCCTTAGGATGTGACACCAAGCATGCCGCAGGCAGGCTGTGCGCTTCCAGGGGTACGTCTCGGAGGAGGGAATAAGGGATTGCCATTCCCCATCACGGAGCACCTTCAGCAGCTTGGTTCTGTGCAAATGCAGCAGGGTAAGAAAATGTTCATGAGTGGTATTTTTTTATTTAACTATTCTCTTAATGTGTTTGAAAAGGACACTAAAGTCTAAAGGCTGTTTAAGTGTTCCAGATGAAAAGTTTATATCCGTATACTGGGTATTCAGAATATTTATTTTCTCACCTTCCATAAAGAATATAATTGTATTGCCTTCCACATATTTTCTCCTTCCACAAAACCTTTCTTCAAACCTGCCTGGGATTTTTGTAAGATTGTTTGAAAATTTAATTTTACGATGAAAAATAGGAGGAATAAATCACAGATTTTTGTGGTTCTTTTACAGCTTTTTAGTACTCTTGTCCTCTCTCCATATCACATACTTTTCCCACTTTATAATTATATGCAGCACACATTCTCTTTTCATTTGATCTTATGAGTAACTAAGTACAGGGATGAACTGATTGAAATGTTCTTTTTTTTTTTTCCCACCGAAAAAGGATGTTTTTAAAGGAGATAGAAGAAAAAAGTTAAAATTTATAACTTCAGCATCTGTTTGGCTTAGGAACTCATAGTATAAATCAGGTGAATTATTTTTTCAAATACCACTCGAATAAGTAATGAACATGTGGGTTAATTTTGAAGATACTGATCTTTTGTCTGCTAGTGTCAATCCAGTTTGGAGTAAACAAATATTTCCACCTCGCATCTTACCAGCACAAACAAGCCCAGAAAGAAACTCTTGTAAAAAGTGTCAGATCAGTATCACAGAAAAGGCACAATGACTTGATCCCTTTACTCTGTTCAACGCTTGATAAATACACCAGTAAAAATTCCTGTCTGAATGAACAAAGCAAACGTCTTATGTGAACGTATTTTATGTGAATCCAATCTTTGAGCAGTTTGATTGCTTGCTCTTACAAGTATTCATTCCACTACTTCCTTGCATTAATCACAGGGCCTGAATGAAAACTTCTGTCTTAAAACATTGCTTCTTTTATGTTTGTGCCTGCTTCCAGCATCCTGAATAGGCATCTTTGTGTGGACAGAGGACATTGTCCAATACAGTAACTAAACCTAACTGTGACATTCTGCAGCCTTGGAAAACAGTGCTATTTTTCAGTAGTACTTTAATATTTCCATTAAACTATGAAACAGTTAAAAAGTTATCATTAAGTTCTTATGATTAGGCTCAGAGATTGCTCCTATAATGAAGAAAAGCAGTTCATTGCCTATTGTATCTCCTGACTTTATAGGATGGCAGGTTGGAAGGACTCCTAACAATGGAATTTGTAACTTAATTTTTGACTGGTTTATTGCACCAAAGCCAAGACTCCCCTTGGATTAGCCAGTAAACGCTCATCTTCAGTCAGCTCTTGAGTCTTGTATAATCACAAAACCATAGAATGTCTGAGGTTGGAAGGGTCTTGTCCAATCCCCCTGCTCAAGCAGTGTCGCCTACAGCAGGTTGCCCAAGACCATGTTCCGATGGCTTTTGAATATCTCCAGGGATGGAAACTCTACAGCCTCTCTTTGACAGCCTGCTCCAGTGCTTAGTCACCCTCACAGTCAAAAAACATTTCCTGAGGTTCACAGGGAACCTTCCATGTTTCAGTTTGTGCCCATTCCATCTTGTCCTGTCATGGAACACCACCGAAAAGAGCCTGGCCCCATCTTCCTTATACCGTCCTTTCAGAGCAAAACACATCATCACATGCATTGATGAGATCCTCCCTGATCCTTCTCTTCTCGGGGCTAAATAGTCCCACCCCTCCGCCTTTCCTCAGATGGGAGATGCCCCGCTCTTTTAATTATCTTAGTGGCCCTTTGTTGGACACTCTCCAGTATGTCCATCTCTCTCCTTTGCACCAAGGAGCCCTGAACTGGACACAGTGTACTCCAGGTGTGGCCTCACCAGTGCTGAGTAGAAAGGAAGGATCGCCTCCCTCAACCTGCTGGCAACAGTCTTCCGAAGGCAGCCCAGGACACTTATTTTTTACCACAAGGACATGTTTCTGTCTCATGTTTGACTTGGTGTCCACCGGGACTCCCAGGTCCTTTTCTGCAAAGCTGCTTTCCAACCAGCTGGCTTGCAGCATGTACTGGTAACTGGGGTGTTTCTCCCCAGGTGCAGGACTTCGCACTTCCTTTTGTTGAGTTGCATAAAGTTCCAATCAATCCATTTCTCCAGCCTGTAGAGGTTTCTTGGATAGCAAGATAACCACCTGGTGTATCAGCCATTCCTCCCAGTTTTGTGTCAAGGGTATGCTCTGCTCCATTATCCAGATCATTAATGAAGATGTTGATCAGTACTGGATCCAGTATTGACACCTTGGATCAACTGCTAATTACTGGCTTTCCAACTAGACCTGGTGCCACTGATTACCCTTTGGGCCTGACCATTCTGTCAGTTGCTCCACTCCTTCCTCTCAGGTTTCTGAGTTCCACCATCTCACAGTCACTGCAGCCAAGTCTGCCTTTGATGTTTACATCCCCAGTGAGCTCTTCCCTGTTTGTATGACATCTAGCAGAGCACCTGTCTTTGGCTCTGCTATCACTTTGGTCAGGAATTTGTCATCGATGTTCACCAAGAACCTCCTGGATTGCTTATGCCCTGCTGTGTTGTTCCTCCAGCATTTACCAGGGTGGTTGAAGTCCCTCAAGGGACTGAGGATGTCAAGCTACTTCTAGCTGTCTGTAGAAGGCCTCATTGACTTGCTGTTCCTGCTCAGGTGGCCTATAGCAGACACTCACTACAATGTCATCCATACTGGTCAGCTCTATAGTCCTCAGCCATAGGCTCTCACTTGGCTCATCACCCATCCCTAGGCAAAGCTCCATGCACTCATGTTCTGGCACAGAGAGGGCAACTCCTCGTCCTCATCTTCCCAGCCTGTCTTCCCTTCCTAAGAACCTGTATCCCTCTGATGGAGCCCTCCAGCCATGCAGGCCATTCCACCGTTTCTCCGTGATCCCAAACCGACAGTAGCCCTGCAATTGCACACAGATCTCTAATTCCTCATGTTTATTCCCTGCGCTGCATGCGTGAGCATGCAGGCACTTCACAGGAGCACACTGATCTGCTGGTGGCTTTTCCCATAATGGTGCCTTGCAGGCACTTCCTTGCTTACATACATTTGTCGTAAGCAATTTGAGGTGACCTTGCTTAACCTTGGCTTGTTGGGTTTGTGTTCCTTTTCATTCATGTAATCCTGGGCCCTTTGCTTGTCAACCCTGTCCATTGCTCCCTCACAGGGCTGCTGGTAACTCTCTCCTTTCCCCATCAAAATGCCTGTAATGGTCTGTTCCATCATCCAGAATAGTTGTTCTGCAGAATTGCTCGTGCCTCCTGGAAAAACAAAAACAAACCAGGCTTGTCTTAAGAATGTATGATAGGGACAGAAAATTCTATTCTGTCCTCAAATATTTATGCTTACTGGACTTGCTGTTTCTTTTCATGCTCTACAGGAAAGACTACACAATGTGTGCGTTGGTGCTAAGTAAAGGTAGCTAGGAGGACTTGTCATTCATCTTTGACACAAACAAATGTTACAAAAGTCTCTTCCAAAAGCCTGAACTACACAATAAGCTTTCAGAGAAGAAAAATGGTTTGCTATGTTCACGTGTTTATTAATATTTCTCAATAAACTCAAGGGCCATACAGTTCTCAAGTGGTCAAACAATGGTATACTACACTGGCTGTTTCATCATCTTCCTCCCTCCCTCCCTCTCTCTCTCCCCGCCCCAAGCCTGAGCATGCTTTCAGCTTCACCCCGTGGTCTAAATGAAGACATTAAATGCATTAGGACTGAGTATTTCTGACACACATGATGTGAATTTCACAGAAAACTGAGAAATAAAATAAGCTAAGACTGTCCTCTACAGAAATCTGTCCTTTTGGATTCATAAGTGTCTGTTGCCCAGGCTCACAATAATAGATTTAAACTGGTGAATAATTTGATCCAGAAAGAAGGAAAATGATGGTACAGAAAGGTTTAAATTTCACTCAAGAGAAGCTGAAATCCTGGTGTTAAAATGCTATGATAACCTTATTGTTAATGTTATGATGTGCAATAGCTTAGCCTCTGTTTACTCTGGGCAAACACGGTGCTGGTGAATGGTGCCTGTCCTGCAGGGGAAGGTCCTGTGTCTATTCAGGGAGCATGTACTGTGCTCCCACAGTTGCTTCATTGCCCTGCCCTGCTGAGACGAAACCTCGGGGAAGGAGGCAGAGAGACACGGGGGTGCCCTGCCAGGGGAGATGATGGTTAATTCTAAGCCACCAACTCCGATTTCATTCTAGCTACCACGGAAGAGCACTCCCAGGTACCAGGAGCATCATCTTCATTAACAGCCAGGCATAAGCAATTGTGCCAGCAGCAGGGCAGGAAAAAGAGGGTGTTGAGAAGCTGCACAAGAGCCTGTGTTTGAGGAGAGGGAACCAAAACACCCGAGTGCTTGAACCTCTGCAGGAGTGTGGCAGGCAAACTGGAGATGCTGGGGTGCGAGTTGTGTCTCTCCCAGAGCACCACGTGAATGGGATGTAAAGCAGCTGTTAAAAAGTTGCTGGATCAGAGGCTAGATATCTGTCAAAAATACAAGGTAAGCTAAGAAAAGTCAATCAGGTACCAAAGAATGCTGAATTTCCAGAAATAAAGAGATGCAGTTAAAGTACTTGCAATAAAACCTGAGTAAAAAGATGCTGGGGAGAAGCTATCTGATCTAAGGGCATCTTGCGAGAGGATGTTGACATCCAAAACCGAGGAAGATATAGATGGAATTTCCCAATTTTCCCACTTTGAAAACAACAATCAAACAATGACAAAATGCAAAATAAAAGCAAGAAGGCTCCCAAGTGTTGGAGGGGAAAAAACCTGTGTTATCCCAGATGATATTAAATAAACACCAGGAACAGCAGTGACAATGGCAGAAGAGAATGGAAGTTAAAAGGTCCAAGGAAGAGGCTGCAGAGAGCAGCCAGCGCGCACGGGCAGGGAGCGGCGTGTAGGGCTGCACACGGAAAGAACGGAGGCTGGAGCAGCTCCCAGCATTTGCAAAGAGGTGGTACACCTGTCGGGAGCGGAACTTTTTCCCAAAAGCCTAAAGACAAGGACTGAAAATGCTGACCAAGAAACTAAGTAAATGTATTTTGTACAACACGAGTTATTTTGAAGACATTAAAGGGAGAGCTGTGTCAAGAGGCTGGAACATCTGCTTATTGGCTGAAATCTTAATATGCGTTTGCCAGGCAGCAAGGTATTAAGTTCATGTGCAATAAGAAAAAAAATATGAGAAAAACATTCTTGTTAAACATGATTCAGAATGTACCGCGCAGAAATAATTTCCCAGGCATAAGTAATTTAGATACAAAGATAAAATCTTGGAAATAAATAGCTTACAACTGTTTTAGAGAAGAAAATATTTATTCCATGCTTATAAACATGCCAGGGCTTGTTAGGAGGATGTGTAAATTAGGTAGACATGTACTCACAGACGTGATGATCAATTTAGAAATATTTTAAAGGTGTGAGAAGGAAATTGCTGTAATATAAGATGTAGTTGTGCTGCCAAAAAAACCCACCAAACCCAACAAATGTTTCTTTAGTGTTCCAGCAAAAATACAGAGAGGAATTTGATAAATAAAACAGCAAAGAGAAGCCTCCTAAACCGCTTAATTCTGTAGTAATTATGGAAAATGAAGGTGTGAAAGTTTGCTTAGTTTTAGCTCCAGGGAATAATACAATATAAAAAAGGCTAAACTTCTATACTGTTAACCTCAAATGAATGTAGATGTAGAAGCATATCAAAGAATGTGAAACATTAAAAAAAAATCAGAAATGCCCAAGTAGTTTGTAATGATAACTGCAGAAACTTAAGATCTGCCTAGATTTGCTTGCATGTGCTTGAAAAAAATTTTGTGCCAGTTCGGGTAATTTTCTCAATTCACAGAAACAGTACTGTTCAAGTACTAAATATGTAATCTCATTTTTAAACAAATTATAAATATCTAGTATGTTTGTGATGCCATGCTAGATGTGATAACTGCTTATATTACAGTTTGATTACTGTAAGTTCAAATGCTTTGCAAAAGGCTACAACTGTACCCATTTTCCATCTACTATAGAGTATCCACAATCCAATATTCCTATGGAAAAAAATACAGACATTTTAAGACTAGAGAGTTAAACCCAAACTCTTCATTGGCATAGCTAATAACATTTGAAACTAGGAAGTTTTCAATAAAAAGCTGAGAACTGGACTTCCTTGTAATATAATGGGCAGTATTGAAAATGTGAATATTGTGATCTGTTACTTGCACAAGGGAAAAATGAAACTGAAAATGTTCTAGAAAAAAGCAGACTTGAGACAGTGGCAAACAAGGTGGAAAAGACTGGAGGCTTTTTGAAATTTTCATCAGGTTCCTGCAGGATGATTATTGAACATGATCAGGTGTATAAAAGGTATAGTGCACATCTGAATTCTTACACAAAAAGAGAAGGGGAGGGGCGGGCCGAAGTCATAGTAGTTTCCAAGTTGAAATACAGGATTTTGGTTAAGTTAAAGTTAAGTTAAAATTAGGCTGTTAAAATTTGACATCTTTGAGGGACAGGATTGAGCCAAACATTGTAGAGAGCACATGCTGGCAGCTGTTTCAGAGAGTCATGAAATGACGTTTGAAAATGCCTGGTGTAATCTTTCTTTCTCAGGGAAGACAGAGTTGTAAATGTAATTATCCCTTTCAGAAACGAGCGTGATGGACCCAGATCAGCTGCTGATGCGAGACAGTGCAAGATATACTGGGTTTCTGTCAAGACTTCGTTCTGTCCTAAGCTCCTTTTTTCTCTCCTACTAAATAGTCTCTTAACTATTTAAAAAATGTAAGGTTTTGGTTCAGAGTTCAGAGGTTTTGGTGTGATAGGTTAGAGGGTGCAATCATTTATGCAGGAAATAAATCAAGAAAAATAGAGTTTAAAATGAGACTCTGTTAGTCTAATTAGATTATCCATGAACTCACGGGTTGATTGTAGCAGCTTGGTGCATCTGTTATTTCTGGCTTCGTTATTCCCACTCTTCTCTTTTCCAGTGGAACAGTGGGAGTGAGGCACTGAACAAACAAGCCAAGGAACAAAAAAGAAAAATTTTTTTTTTTTAAGCTTGAATTGGGAACTAATTTCAGAGGATTAAGTGAAGGTCTCTTGGAAGCTGAATGAAAGGAAAATAACACAGTTATGACACAGCAGTACGGTTGTTTCCATTCACTATTTATCTTACTTTCTCCAGCAAACGTGATTAAAGCTACAACAGCAGGTACGACATTTTGCTGGGAAGGTTGCTTCTCAAAGTAATTAGCTCCATGTGCACAAGAGAACAAGGGCTCGTGGGCGTCGCAAAGCCCCGTAAGCCTCATCCACGCAACGCTCGCTGCGGGGAAGGCGGGAGCACACGCCGAGCACGCCGTGAGGGCTGCCGCAGCGCCGGCGCTGACCGGGCTGTGGGTGGGAGGAGCGGTTTGTCTCCAATACGTGTGTGCAGACCTACGGAGAGAACAGCCCAGAGATTATTTTCAGCCATAGATTTAAGCAAGCTGTGGCTCCTGGAGGCGAGCGGGACTCGGAGGACCAACCAGCCTGGGCAAAAGGATCTGGTTTAAGGAACTCCACTGAAAATGTGTTTCGCAGAGTGCAGCGAACAAATTAAAAGAACGCAAAATGAGCGTTGCGTAGAAGAAATACAGGAGTATCATAAGTAGAAAGAGAAGAAGCTTAATGCTGATGTTTTTGAAGCGGCAGGCCTGTCAGGCTCGTGCCCGCGGCCTGCTGTAGGCACTGATGGTGGGCTGAGGGTTGGCCTCAGCCGGGGGGCGCCGGGCCCGCGCCCGCCATGGG
>JAVJGI010000063.1:72515845-72557642 GCA_035590275.1 Ibycter americanus
CCTTGCTCCAGGCCCTGCAGGCCTGGCAGGGCCTCCCCCAGCCCTCTGGCCGCCTGCCCCAGCGCCGTGAGGACGGGCCCTGCAGGCTGGGCTTCCCCTCACGGCTGGCCCCGCAGGAGCAGCCGCCATCGCTCCCCGGCCTGGCGGTGGGAGCTCGGGGAGCGCTGCTCTCAGTGTCTAATCGTTAGCGCCGCTAAGCAGGTGAGCAGTGTATTTAATTTGACTCTGTTTCTAGTCGGGCCATTGCCTGGTGGTTGGGCCTTGTGGCCCCCAGAGGCGCATCTCCCACCGCCGGCCCTGCCTGTGGGATGGCGAGCGCCTGGCTGCCCCTCAGCTCCCTCCCTCCCCTTGGCTCTCCTTTGGCCTAGCTTAGGTTCCAAGCCTTGATTTGTAAAATTGGTGCATATACTGCATTTTAAAGATGTAAATCTTCCCCCCCGCTTCTTTTTTAAGTGATGAGGAGTGGTAGTTTCCCAGGACACTACAGACTGACTGCTTTACCTGAAATTCTTCTGTTCCCCTGAAGAAACTTTGTGTTTTCTTCCCCAAAGAGTATCCAAAATCCCCTAAATTAATAAGGGAAGCTTCAAATCTCACACTTTAGAGACTGCAAAAAAATCTCCATCCTTGGTCAAGTCTTAGTCCAGAAGATCAAGCTTGGGTTATTTATAGAAAACCTTGGTAAAATGACTGTCTGATGTTAGTGATCAGCAGAAAGAAGACCTCATTGGCGTTTAACAAGTGCTTCTCTAATTCACTCTCCTGAAAATGTAGCACAGAGCTCTGCATCACCAGAAAAACACTCAGGAGTCACTGTCCCATTAGTCGGTTCTGACCCATCTTTTACCACCAGGTTGAATTGTTTATTTACAGTGCAAATCTTTTAAAATGATGTATCAGTTTTCTTGGTCACATGTAATTTCAGATTTTATGGAATAGCTGGACCAGGAGAAACCCAGAAACTATAGCTTCTGAACACGTACCAAATTCAGAAGAACAAGATGCCTAAAATTCTCCCTTTTTCGCTCCAGGCAGATGCCAGAGTTAAGACTTGTGTAGGAGGAAAAAAAACTGGCAGAAGATCCAGATATGAAGATCTAGTTCTGTGAGTAAAGACATCAGTCTTGCATTCCTGAGTACAGGAAGACTCTTGGGAAACTTTCCTTTTCACAGCTAACATCTTTTCAGTAAGCGCTTCCAGTGTTTTACTGCCTTAGGATTTTCCCTAGGGGATGGGGCCTATGTTCAGGGCAGACTTCCTCATGTCATCGCTTCTGTATTTTTCATCTGCCTTCCCAAATCAATATTCAGCCAGATCCCTGCAGAGTCTGAAATCTCAGTCAGACTCCCTGACATTTTTTTCTGGATGGAAACGTCTCAGGTGTCTGGTATCTATCTTAAGGAGAGGATGGGGATTACAATCAGCAATGTTTAGTCTGACTTACAATTATTGTCCCAGTGCTTCCCAAGTATTTAGGCACTTAAATATCTGATGATTGCTTTGGTCCTCCGCATTAGTTCATTTTTATTGGCTATATTGCTTCAAGTTAGGATAGACTATAGAGACAGTGTTTAATATCAGATACCATTATTCGTGTGTTATCTTTGGAGTCCCAACCTTCAACTTCTAGTCTTGAAGCCAAAATAAACATCTGTTTTTCCTTCTTTATGAGTACTTCTGGCACTAGTTATTCAATTTTGCTGGGATTTCTGGCAGGGAAACTAAGAGTACTTCCTGTAATGAAGACACGCTAAGGCACCTTTACCAAGAGTACGTAATGGTAGTAGGAGTATCTGTATATCCATGCATGCTTGCAGTAGTGGTGTCAAGGAGAAAAATCAGGCAAAACAGGATCTCTTCTTGCAAAGGCCACTTCTTTATAGCAGTACTTGATGTTGACAGCTACAAGGGCTGGTGAAACTCATACTTCGCTGCATACACCAAATGACAGCAGGCACCCTGAGTTCAGAATGCTTCTCAGCAGCATAGATGCAGCCTTATTTTCCAGTCCTACTGCTTTTGTTGTGAGCATCAGAGTAGAAATTATGGACTTCTAATGAATGAGCAAGTGTTGCTTTAGACGGGAGAATATTAGAGTTTTGGAAAGCCATCCTTGGATCTCTCAGTGTAACTGGGAGACGTGTCCAGAGGGCTATTTCATTACCTTCTTCTAGTATCTTGTTACTTTTGCAAAAATAGGGTGCAGGAAGAAAGAACCAGCAGTTTTTGAAGACAAGTCTCTGCTCTTGTGAAAGAGAGGTGATATGAAGTCAAAATGACAGAAGCAGCACAGAGCTATGGTACTCTGCCTGCCAGCAAAAGAAGGAATCTGGAGCAAACTAGTCAACTATCTGCGGCACAAAATGAAAGCGTGCAATCCTCTAATTGTAATGGTGCTGCCTCCATAAGCCTTAGAATCGTCATGCTGGCTCAGACCAAAGCTCGTGTAGCTCTGTGCCATGTCATAAGGGGGCTAACAGCTGATACTTAAAAAAAGACAAAAGAAACAGAGCTGCTTCAGAAGTTGTTTCTGCGCTATAGCCACCTAGGTTTCAAAGAAATCAGTGGTTAGGAACTTCTTAGGCTGAAGATGGTGCCACTTACTACTTCAGAAAATGACTATTTTTTGCAACAAAGCAACAGCAGATGGAAACCATACTTAAAGCTTTCCTTCCATAGTGAAACTTATTATCTTTAAAAAGCTGAAGAAAATCAAATCACTAGAGATATTAGGGTTTTTTTGCAAAACTATTTAGCTATCTGCAAGAATGTTATGCAGGCAGGAGCCTGAGACTCTGTCTGCAAAAAGAAAAATACTCCCTGGCATGGTCATCTTAATTCAGTTTTTATGCTTTGAAACTTCCCCAAATGGCTGTTCCTTAGGATGTTCCTCAAACAGTGTTGAGTAACAAAAGTGACGTTAAAGGTTAGAGCAGTTAATGCTTTCATGCACAGCATTCAGTGATTTGACTCTAGTAGATTAATACAACTCCTGTAGTGCAGGACACTTCCACTCATTTGAGCAATGTCCCACCCCCCTTCTGTACCTTACAGAACAACTATTAGAGTAAGTAATTTGATCCCTCTGTAGGCCCCAGTCTCCCATTTTATTTAACAAGGTTTTAAAAGTTACTCAATGCTTTTCAAACACATGAAGATGAAGTGATAAGCAGTAGTGATTATTGCTCCTGACAGTCACATACAGGTAAATTCTGTGGTTTAATGATCACTTTTACCAATCTTCAAGACTTCAAGCACATTCTTGCCAAATTGTGGGCAAAAGCCCAGCCTATTCTGTGTTATTACGAGATACCCAGTTGTTGCAGTAGGAAGATACCTTTAAACAAAATCATAAAATTTTTTCTACCCCAGTTTCTCAGACAGTTGCTTATGTATTAGACTTCACAGTGCTTGCACACCTTCCCCACTCTTCTGCAGAGGCTGGAGTCTTCTGTGTGGCAGAAAACTCTACTTTGTGAAACTCGTGGTGATAAGAAGAAGAAGTGTTCTCTGCACCTCTTTGAAGGGATTCTTGCAGTCCCTCCTCCCTAAAACATGCTGGCTTCCACGGTAGCTCTGAGGTGATAGCCCAAAATATATTAGCCTGTCTTTTCCTTCTTTTTCTTCTTGGAAAGCTCCCTCCTCACACCATTACCAGATTTCATTGGGAGCATGGGCTGTGGACACCCAGCCTAGAGGTTGAAGAAATCCCTGCTTTCTTCCTACCGAGGAGCCCCTGGCTCTAGATTTTGCGATTTGCCCTATCTAATGGGGTTGTGGCAGTGCCTGTAGCAAAACTGAACTCCCTGGAGGTCATCTTAATTAGCTTCCTGGTGGTCCAGCCCTTAGAGGTGCAGCACACAGTCCAAAGCAGTCTCTCTGTTAGGCTGTAGCTTACTTAGATGGGCACACTGTGGTGCAGTGGCTCGCTCCTCCTAGGAGCAGGCAGAGACTGATAAGGAAAAATGTCACCTCAGCCACAAACATCAGCTGCAAAGTAGTCAAGGGATGCTCCCCAGATGTGGCAGTGGTAGGCTCACTGTTGTAGCAGAGTGTCATGAAGGATGATCTGGGCTGCTTAGCATAAGCCAGCAGAAAAGGTTTACTTGGCTGATGAGTGCTGATAGGCCTGAGCTGTCGTACACTTCCAGTGCTGTTTAAACACTGTTTAAGGCTATAAAATCATATCACTCTTGGCAGGATGTGGTTAAGACAAGTAACTTCCTACAATCTCTTTCCAAGTTATCAAAAATGTGAGTTGTAAATGTATAGTGAAATCTGAGAATAGGCTGCACAATGGCTGTATCGTATGTGATTGTACTGAGATACCACGAGGAAGCGGGCAGTAAACTTACTCTTCCTACAAAGCAGAAGAAAGGAGACAAGACACGCTGCATGAAAACCAGTCAACATAGCTGATAGGCACTGCATAGTGTAAATGTGATTTGATGTAACCCATCCGTTTGTTCTCAGCTGTACAGCAAGAGGCTATGGAAAAGGTCCCAGCAGAGTCAGATATGCAGAGAGCCTCTTGCCTCTGAAATGGACATAATGACCGTGCTGGCATTAAGGAAAGTACAGGGACTCTCTGAGGAGGTGTCTCTAGAAAAAAACTGTCTTCTCCTATGGGGACAGGTGGAGATGGTCAGGAGTGAAGGCCTGGACGACTGTTTCCAGAGATGGTATGGGTGCACTACATCCCCTGTGTATTAGGGTTTTCAGAAAGACTTCATTAGATCTGGTTCTGAGCAACCAGGCTGGAGCTGAAGATGTCCCTGCTCATTGCAGGGGGGTTGGACTAGGTGACCTTTACAGTTCCCTTTCGACCCAAACTATTTTGTGATTCACCAGGCACAATCCCTTCCTAAACTTGCCTCAATCTAGTGAGTGTGCACTGATCCCTTCTCAATGGGATAACTTATTCTGAGTGTCAGGGAAAACTTCCTGTTAGCAGTTTCCAAACCATCTAGATGACAGTCTTATCTTTGTTTTCACTTCCAACCCTGCTATCCTATTTTCACAGCTAACACTTCTACTGGCAGTAAAACGTCATTTGTGACCCTTCATGAGGCTTTAACTCTTAGCTTGGAACAACTGTTTCAGTGAAGACTTTATATGAAACAGAGAAGAAGATAGCTATTGTTTAATATTGCTTATCTTAATACACCTTGTTGTTCAGATGTGTTGAATGTTTCACTTTGTTCTGGGATTTTTTGTGAAAGCAGTGAAAAACATACAGCCAATGCAAATAGTTATTCTGTATTGCAAAAAATGCAAAAGATAATCAACAAGATTGTTTTCCTCAGCTATCTTCAAACACCCATGTGTTGTGTTACAAAGACTAGAGAGCAGAAATAGTGTGGTCAGAACAGTGTCCAAAGGCTTTTGTTGTCTTACCATTAACACATCTCAGTGAACGTTCCCAGGGAATGAACACAAACACTGTACGAGCTGTGGTACTACACTCCTACAGTACCTTCTAACTCGCTGTGCTTCGGTTTTTCAAGACCTGACAAAGCAGTGGGTGATCTGATCTGTTATTGGTGATTGTCCCACTTTGAGTGGGGGGAAGTTCTTCATTTATTTTTCTTTTTGTGATTGTATAGTCTTTGACTTACTACCTATCAGCACAGTGGCACCATGTGAGCAGAGAATACAATATCCCAAGTAAAGCATACAGACTATCAGGAAACTTTGGTCTCTGTTTAGGCAAAAAAACTGTGGATACAGTTGAGGCAGTGAGGAAGCTTGATTTAAAAAAAAAAACCAGAACCAACACCAACCAATTTTGTGTGTGGATAAAGAATTATGGTCTAAAGGCTGGGATCCAAGCACTGTTCACCTATGCTATACTTATACTAAATAAGTAAAATGAGGGAATAAAAGATTACACTAACTTCTGACAGCCACATTCTTTTCTGTAGACAGATTACTACGTTTCTGTCACAGCTAGTAGAGCACTGTTAGAAGCTTTCTGAAATTGTTATACTGGCTGGTGCCAGCACTATTTTAATTATTGCAGTTGAGCCACAGCTGATTGAACTTTAAGAATTGAACTGCATCCATACCTTTCTGGAACAGCTCTCCTCCCTTTGCAGTGGAGGTCAGGAGATTGCAGAGTGGTCTGATTTCTTAGCAACAAGAGAAACCAAATTATTTGTTATTTATCGTAATTTCAGTACAGTGGACTCAGACTAAGCTTTCTGTGGAGTCTGAAGGGGTGGATGCAAGGCAGTTACAGAATATTTATCCCTTTTCCTGTGGCATTCCTACCTTGCATGTCCCAAATCTTCTGCCCAGTTGATAAATGCATTTTCTTCATGTGTTGCCTAACACACACCTGGTGGTATATTCACATCTGTAGAGGTATATGACAAGATAATCATCTTAGTGTGCTGACAGGTGATTTTTGACATAATTATGACCCCTGACTTGATTGTGAAATCATAAAGCTAAAAAAAGTAAGGCTTTCTTTTTCTGAGACCTTAATGTGTGCACTTCAGGCTTTCGGAAGCACTCTTCCAGCAGTTTGCATCAAGGATGGAAGTCATTGTTCTTCTGGCCACTGACGTGCACATTGTGTGATATTCACCATCAAGCATGAAAAAGCAGCAGCCCTGGTGTGTGGGTGTGCATAGACTTTCTGCAACAAAACAGAATTTTGGTGCCTGTTGTAGGTTACCAGGGCAGAACAAAACTCCTTTGTGTAGGAAAATAATGATGGTTCCCCGGAGGCAGCTCTGCTGCTGCCGTACTGCAGCTACACGGCTGCATAGGCTGGGGTGAGAGCAGCACACTGCAAAAAGAGCCCCCTTTCTCCCTCAGGAAAGCGAAAAACAGAGCTGGCCCTCTGATGCAGAGGGTTGGGTCTAGTTAGCTCTGGTCCTAGTGGAGGGGAAGCACTGAGAACCAAGAAAACCGTATTGTGGGAGTCACAGGCAAGTAGGGCAGGAAGATCTGCACATCAGCCACTGAGCCCCCAGCAGGCCAGGAACCTGCAGCCTACTTGGACTGTCTCTTGCTGGGGTTTACCAACGTTATCACTAGAAGTTTACTCCTAATATCTAACTAAAGTTCCTCACTGTAGTACAGACACAGTATTTCTCATTCTTTCCAAAGACAAGAGATTATTTCCTTTTCTTTGCAAAAGTACCTTTTACGTATTTGAAGACTGGTGTGTTTTATCTCAGTCTTCTTTAAGCCTAACAACTTCAGCTTTTACATTTCTTTATCAAAGGTCATAGTCTTTGGATGTCTAATCATTTCCACCTCTCTCCTGAGTCCTCTTTGGTCTGATGGTGTCTCTCCTGACGTGCTGTGTCCAAACTGAACAAAACATACGAGAATCTCACTAAATCCTGTCTTTATTTTTGTTCGGAAAACAGCTTAAGATTCTTTTTCTCAGAACTTTTCCCAAATTTCAGCTGCAACAAGGATAAACAGCTTGTTGCTCCAAACATTGTAGTCCAGGAGTATGATACTAGGTTCTCATTATTATACTGCAATTCTTCAGTCTAATAATGTAACACTAGAATCATCACCTCTCAGTCCCTGTTTGTTTATGATGCCAAACATAAAAGCTATTTTGAAACTGAACGTGGCTCCCTTGGCCCGTCTAGACTGAGGAAATTAGGTCCAGAAAAATACATAACACCCAGCAAATACACTCAGATGCAGTGATTATTAAATAAGGTTAATTTTTACTTAAATTTTTAAAATTTTAATTAGTAAGAACTACTTGGAGTATGAAGTTTTAGAGAACTGACCGGTATTTCAGTAGCTCTTTCCTGTCTCCTTCCTTTTTCTATGGATAATGACACACGATGATGCAGATGAACATCTGTATTATTAATTTCTGTGCACAGCAGAGAGAACAGGTGTGTTAATATTGATACCTGTCACTGATGCTTGTTCATGTGCCTCAATATACACAAGCTTAAGCACATTTGCCCTTCTGAATTCTATTTTCTTTCCTTGTGTGGAGGTTGTTCCTATTATAGTGTTACAGCTAAGATTTTACATGACTAGAAGTCATGTATTATTTATGCTAATGAAGATTTCAGTTAGCATGCCATGTCTTTGAATGTCCTTTGTCACAAAACTTGTGCGTTGTGTGCAATGTCAATTGAACCGTACTGTAATGGCTTTTTTGTGACAGCTAAGAAATTGCCTTTTTTGCAACCTCAGATTTACATTTGAGAAAGTGTCCCAGGGTTCCCCATTGTCAAAGGTGCTGTTGCAGAGCAAGAAGTGGCCTTACTATTCAGAAAAAGTATTATAAAATTTCTAGGTGTTAGATTCAGTGTACAAAATATTTCCAAAATGATGGCCCACAGAGTGAACTCATCCAGAAAAAAAACATTGAGGAAAAATCTGCTTCTTAGATTGACTATCTCTGAAATTTAATTGAACTTTATTGCTTTATTGGCCTTCTAGTAGAAATGTCCAGCTATGGCTGAATAATATGGATGGTTCAGCAGAACAGTGACTTCTCCTGGGCATGCAGTCTGGCACTTGTAGACAAGGGAAGCTGAGCAGATCTGCGCATGGATGTGAATGTCTTCCAGGTACACTGGAAAGATCTGTGGAAGGATTAGGAAACTATTTGTGCCAGAGATGACTGACCCCATATGGGAATAATAGACCATTGTGTGTTCTTTCACTGCTTCAATGAATAATCCTGAGAAACACAGTAAAGGAATCCACAGAGTGAAATACATCGATGTGAAACATGTCTCGCTTTTCAACTAAGCCACTGAAAATATTGCATTTTGAATAAAGGCAAAGTATTAGATTATTGCAAGACTACTCTGACAAACTTTAAAGGATTTCTGCATACACTGGTAGGTGCTGGTGGAATTTAGCAAGTAATATGTGTGCTCCGACCTAAATCAGGAGTCAGCAGTCAGAAGACTGTTGCCTGTGAAAATAATACAGGTGCTCGTTAATTGCCAGAGTGCTATTGGAACTGAGCGCCTGTAGAGAAACACTTCTGTGTTGTGTTGCTTGTGCCCCGAGATAATTGTATCTTGGATTTCTTATGGTTTATTTAGCTTATTTTTTCAACTTAAATATACTGACTACTAAATCTCAGAAATTAGACAGTAGAATAAAGATGGTAAAAATGTCTTGAAATTTCTCTGTAGAAAGTATTTTTTTTAATTAGTAGGATGTTTCTTGTGCCATGTCCCCATGAGAAAGAGTAAAAAAAATAAAGAATAGAAACAACTATTCATTTAGAAATATCAAAGTATAACTGAATTGTACAATAAAGAATTGGAGTACATATATATGCATACAAATATGTATATATAGCTAAAAACTAATAGAAAAGCTACAGGGACAAATTTGTTTCTCTCTAATTGCAAGTAAACATGAAAAATTCATAATCCTTAACACAATGTTAGACTACAAAACAAAGGTTTTATTGAATGACCCCATGTGGAGGCTTTTGATCGCAATATGAGTAGAACATGGGTTTGATCAAGTTTGCTTAGCCTGTAAGGATTTAAAAAAGAACTTCTTGAAACTTTTCAGAAACATTCATTCTCTGGAACAAACCCTAGCATAATATTAAGCTTATCTGATACTTCCTGCTATAGGTTTGGCACTGTTTCTTGCTCTACCTGTTTGTTGGCTACCCTAAAATGTATGACTTCTTTCAGGAATGAGGTTTTGGATACATACTTAAACCCTGAAACATTCCTCTAACACAATGGCATTAAGAATATCCTAGAGGAACCGTAAATGTAATAGATAGTTATTTAACTAGAAACAGTGTATCAAATGGATGTTGGAAAGTATATATTAAGAAGCACAAGTAAAGCAGAGTTGTAGCTGCATATATGATCATGATACAAACATCCAGAAAGGCAGAAACAAAATTTAGATGTGAATTTCTGAGGTTTGGGGGAAGTTTTTGTTCAGGATAGTAAGTTTGCTGTATCCAGGCTTGAATGAGATGCTTATACATCTATGTGCCAATTAATAAATACAGTTTATATATAGGTAAGCAAGCAAAACATTTCACGAATGTTCTTTTGAAAATCTGTGACATTCAGCTGTCTCCATTGATTGCTGATGCTGTTTTGGTCTCTGTCAGCACACAGCAAAGGAGAAAATAAGCCACAGAGACACAATTGCCTCCTATCCAGACGGTTAATTCTTCCAGAGAAAGGAAAGACTAGTTAGGAGAGTTTTGCCTATACCTGCCAAGGCTGGAGTCTTTGGTGCTGTTCATCTGTTCATACTTGAAGATATGAAATGCTCTAAGATCCTCAGACCTACCCTGTTCTGCCTCTCTCTTGGGCCTGTAAAGAAAAATGCCTTTTGTTCCTTTTTGGTAACATATTCATATTAGCCTTTATTATAGAAGTCTAAATTCAAAACTCATGTGAGGAAAAATATCCCTAACTGGTCAAGCGCATATGCCAATTCCTTTAGTATGTGTAAACAGGGAATGGCAGAACTTTGGTTGCAGCGATATTACCCCTAAGAGAATTCATCACTGAGTTAACCAACACACCAAGTTGTTTTGAAGATCTTCATGTCATCAATAAAGCAAAATATCAGAAATGGAATCCTGTGTGATTATACCAAATAGTTCCAATGAGAAGAAAGAATGCATTATTTTTTCTTTTCAAGCCAGCCAAAACACTTCAAGCATCTGAGTGTGAGCCTGGGGAATGCAGGCATTTTGCCCACAATGAAAATAAAGTTATAGTGAATTTTCTTTGAACAGCCATAGTACTGTCAAGGCTTTGGAGAATAATTTGACTTATTTTTTTTCTGAATAGAAACTGCTCACTTTGATCAAACGGGCCTTTGGAAAAATGCAGCTTGCTTATTAGCATGATTGTTAGATACCCAGATCCTAGCATGCAAAGTCTCTCAGTGCTTGTGGGGAATGGGTCATGCTCAACCCACTGCAGCTCTGGACTGCTTCAGGTTGTGCATTTCCACAGGACCATCAGTTACTCTGCTAGCAGATACTGTACCCATATTAAAGAAGGACCAGGAGCGGCAGTAAAACTGATCCAAGCAACAATAGGGCCATTTGTCTGACTCACAGTGTGCGAAGCTTTAGAACAGATTTTAAAGGACAGGAGTAATTAAGGCCGGACAATTAAATGGAACATACATTTTTCCAAAGGTAGATCACGCTGTACTGATCTGATATCTTTGATAAAAGAAATGATCTAGTTAAGAGAAATGCTGTTGATTTAATTTGTCTGGACTTCAGGGGTAATATAGTATCAGTTTCAAAATCGCAGCGGAGAGAACTGCACTTCTGATGAACACAGTAAAGAAATACAGGGTCTTCAGAGCAAAGACAAGCAATTGATGTGTGGTGCGATCGAAGTGTAGGATGGAAAGGAGATATAGAAGGTGGGTGGGACACGACAGACTACTAAATTACTGGTTACAGCAGGGTAAGACTGCGTTTACTAAGGCCTGAGAAGAGGCAATGCTATTAACTGATGTGTGAAGGGCAACAATCTGATTACGAGTTTTACTTTTTTGAGCCGTATTAACCAAGGGGCTGTGGAGGTTTCTCTGCATATTCTTTAGCGTTCTTCAGTGAATATTGCTTTTTCACATGTTGCAAGCATATGTTACTTTCCCTCCTTTCCCCTGTGAGGAAAGAAAATGTATCCCTTCCAAACCCAGATCAACAGTTTTGTTTATTGTTTTTTGGGTTTGTTTGTTTGTTTGTGTTTTTTAAGACTATTGAAGGAATTTGCTTATAAAATACCCCAAACAAACTTTATTTTGCATTGGTTATTTAAATAATCAAATTTAAATGGTTTTGAGTTATGGAAAAGCTGGGTGGCAAATCAACCATCCACAGATCAACAGTGTTTATGCAGAGAATGCAGCCTAATCACTAATCCTGCTATCTGCTTCCAGAGGTCTTGCTGGCCTTTTATTAGGTAACCCTGTCACTTCAACTATTTGCCTTGGCACTCAAACGTATCAGCAACATATATGGGTATTATTGTAATTTTACTTTTTACATGGCAAATCTTATCCCCAGATTAAGTGCTGAAGATCACCCTGTTTGACTGTGACCCAGATTCCTCCCTGCAAAATGTTTGTTTGAGACACACCTGCACTTACAAATTTATCTCTAGGAGATTTAAATATGTATCACCCATTTTCATTAGTTTACTTGGGACAAATAATACAGTGGTTTGCGTGTTACTGATATTATTATTCTTCTGAACTACCATGCAAGTATGTATGTTAATGTTTATCCACATATGGAGATAAAGGGTACCATATTACAGATACTCCTACATTTAAAGTTGTACAACTTTTTTCCATTGTAAGAGTTTGTTACTTATAATCTTTCCCAAATTTAGTTTTTCAGATTGAAAATGTGCAAGTTTGATTTTTAGTTTTCACTTTTGCAATTCAAACTAGAATTTATTTGATATTTCTAAAGCAAGGTCAGTGTTTTATGTTGCAGGTCACTGTTTTAAAAGATAAAGGATAAATTTAAAGGATAAAAAAAGAGAGTAATAGCTAATGCTTGCTACAAGTCATCATATGACAAGAGAGCATGAAGCCAGCCCTTTAGGCTCCTGTGTGTTACCTTTTTGGGAAACACTGCATTTCAAATGCTGACTTAATGAAGCTGAGTGTCTTCTCTGTGTTACTGATACGTGCTCTTTCCTGGCACCAGCTCCAGTACTTCTGTTTGTACTTTATGGACAATATTGAAGATTGGGGAGGGTCATAAGAATAACCAAAGTGCCTGAAATGTGGTTATGATGAGTACATTTCAAAGTCACCAGCTGCTCTCAGCTTGTTTTTATTCCTGTCTTTGTTCCACTTTGCAGACCAAAGCTTGATGGCAGACGTGTTCAATCTGGCTGGAGAAATGTTTAATGAGATTCTGGGGCTGGTGACTAAGTTTAAGCAAATTCAGGCTGGGGAAAAGGTGAAAATTTTTCTTAGAAAAGATATGAGTGGTGATGAGTTAAAATAGAAGAACTGAGGATGGATTCCTTATAATTAAAAACATTTTAATCAAGGTTGGGTGCTTTTTTGAAAAGTGTGTTTTAGCCCAAACCCACATATTTAGTTTCAAGCAGTAACTAAATCAGACGTGAGTTCTGCAAGAAACTAGCCTGCATAACCAGAGCCTCTTGCCCCATTAAATCTAGGAATGTTTTTCCCACACTAAAGCTCTCAGTCATTTCACTAAGAAGCTCTCATACATCTGTGATGTGAACCAGGAAGCTAGCAATGTTGTTCCACGAACAGGAATAGAACTTTGTGAAAACACATCCATCTTTGGATGCTTTACTCTAAATAAGTCAAGTCTTTTAAGTCATGGAAATTTTCAACTCTATTTTTCAAGAATTGTATGTATGGCAAGCGGGACTTCCCAGGAGCTGTGGGATGCTGTAATACAGGGCACTACAACAGAAAACTTGGGCACATTTTTTCCTTGCTATACCTTCTCCTTTTCCCACCACAGGCGGAAATGGAAGTGAATTTTAAAAAAAAAGCTTTACCAGAGAGAGCAGCTAAATTTTTTAAAAATTAAAAAAGAGATTAAAAGATTTGCTTCATTATTCCATAATAATATCAGCATTTGCTGATCTCTCTCACATCTGCCAAGGTAAGCATGTTAGAACACCTTTTTGTGATCTGCTTATGTCTTTTCTGTACCATATATTTCCCCAAATTTTTAATAAAAAGTAAGCTAAAGGAAGAAAAAAAACCCTTATTTCTCTAATACAAATGTCACTTATCCTGATATGTTGGAGGCTTCTGCTTAAGCTTCCTAATAATGAGCATGCTCCATCACGATCAGTTGGTTTTATCCACAGTACTCCTCTGTAATTTAGGCCTCCTCGGCAGGGTTTGTCTTTCTGTTATACATGCAGATAAGAACAACGATCTGATTCTTCTCTAGGTATTGCTGTCTTAAAAGCAGTCATAACTGATGATCATTGCCTGAAGGTCATACTTCTGTCACAGTTGTTTGGGTTGGTAATTTCACTTATAAAGGTATATAAATAATGTGTAACTGGTACGCTAGTGGTTTTAGCTGATAAGGTGTTTGCTCTGCCTAACAGCAGAAAGTACAAAGATTATCTGGAAATTATTCAGTCTTAAAAGCTTATTAAATTATGTTTGGCCAAAATAGCCAATAAATGTCTATCATCTATCAGAGGATGAGTAAGTCACAGATGACAAACACAGGTATTGGGGGGCAAATTTCAGTGAACTTCTGTGGCTTTTCTTGCTTTTCCTTTAAATGGACAGCAGTTCAGAGTGCTATTCCTGCAGAAAGCATAGAATCAAAAACTTTGTCAAGAAAGCCACTTGGCACTTTTGCATTTTTTTAGTAGCAATCATACTGCTTTTAGGCTTCACAGGAACTGAACACATCAGGGTTGTGCTGTGAACTTGGTTCTTAGGGTGTTGCCCTTCTCTTCGGATACCTGAGCACCAGTGATACATGTCTTTAGGCTGTCAGTGTGGTCTAATGATGCCGTCTGATTTCCACGTGCCAAACTAAACACCTAACGCTGTTGCAGACTGCAGAGTTTCAGTTCTGAAATACAAATGAGGGTGTGAAATGAACTAAAAGACAAGCCTAGGCAGAGCTGCTGATGCGGAACGACAGGGAGCTACCATGTCCCGAATCAGACCTAAAGCTTTTGTGAGCTCAACTTGCTGGTAGTCTCAGCAGGTAATGAGTCAGGCTTGGAAAGTCTGTCTTACCTGGTAGAATCCCCTTCCTGTTCATGACAAAGGTGCTGTCACAGTTCATGGGGTGCTATGTGTAGGATAGGTCCATTTTCTATTTAGATATTTGTTAGAGTTGAACAACTTTTTTCATAATATCATCAGTGAGCTGCAAGACAGTTAAGGACAGATAGTGGAAAAAGATTTCCAAATGTATAGTATTAAAATATTGAATCCCTTTTTCTGCCTTCATAGATTCCTCTCTCCTTCTCTAAACATGAATCTCAAGATGAATCCAACGCACACACTTTCATCCACGTCCCTTTGAATACTTCAGATATGTATGTCTGTCCACCCTTAGGTGATCAAACAGCTCTTGGCACCCGGAAAGGCTAGAAGTGAAATGATTGCATACCACTCCAGAACAGGTAGAAATCAATGTATTTGACATCAGTGTCTTAAACATCTCAGACAGACTTCTGTGAGCTTTGAATCAGACCCTTTTTGAAGTAGAAATCGACAGGTTGCATAGCCTGGGGATAGTGTATGGATGAAGGAGAATGTTTAAGAGCAAAGAAAATGTTAAAAATGAAGGTAAAGGTCACTCAGCCTGAATATTTTCTTCCAATTTTTCCTAGGGTCTAATATTGCTGCAAAAAAAGTTCAAACTGTCTTGCTGAAGAAAGACGGTAATGGGTTGTGCTGTACGTATAGCATTCAAGGATACACCTTCTTTTTATTTGAGCTAAGGCATTAAGTAAACAGAAAACAAACTGGAGCCAGAGCTGCGCAAAGCTGTACCCAGACAGGAAGCTCCAGAGGCAGAAAATGTAGAGGTACTTTCTCTTCTTTTTTTCTGTTTCTCTTAGAATATGTATGATTTTTTGGTTGTTGTTATTCTAAGTGTTTTGCTGACAAATCAAAGCATTTGTATTTTCTATTTGTTTTAAAAGATACTGAGTTCTGACTTTAGGTTTAGGGATGTCAGAAGTAATTGGCTTTTTCATGGATCTCTTCAGATGCAGAAGTAATTTTGCAGTTGTTAATGCTTTGATATGGTTTGCTGTTTGGGTTTTTTTGTACATTGCCTTAATTGCAGTAAAAAGAAAATAATAAACACACAAAATTTTAGCTAGATATCAAGTGACTAAATTACCTGAGAAATTTTGTGTATAATTGTCAGTGTAAGGGAGATGCACAAACTGGGTAAAATGCTAGATATTTTGTAGACAATAGATTTAAAGTAGTAATATGAAGAAGAAATGTTGATGTTACTTATAGACTATTTTAAACTTCATGGGGTATTACATCCTATGTTTTCTGTATATTTTTTTTTCCTTTTCTGTCTGCTTTTATTAAAAGCCAGGACACAATCTTATTTAGCATCTCCAGTTTCTTCTTTGATATCTGACACTTTTAGCTGCAAAACCCCAGAAAATCCTCTTAAGGCACAACAATTTTTGCCCTTTCAAACTTCTGAAATTTTTTTAGCTACCAATGTGATGTCGTAAACCTGTTTTTATACTAGTGCAAGGACTCTCATTCATGAAAACATACAGAGAATATAAAAGTGCACACAAGTTTCTTGTTTTTCTGTCATTTAATTGTTGAGATTATTTCCAGAATACTCCTTCCTTTTGCATTCTTATGTGTCAAAGCCTGAAGCTGTTTTGGTAATCTCTCTGCAATAACACTTCTAAACTTTTGAGCACTTTTACCTGTAGGGTGAGTTCTACTACGCTATTTTGGAAGTAGTTAGCTGCCTTTGTTTTTCAGCTCTTGCAGCATTTGAATGGGGGTTGCCAACGCTTACTGAGACTACAAATTAGTTACTAGCTTCTATTTCATAGAAATTACCCTGCTTTAATCTTTTTTAAATTTTAGCCTTTTGAAAGATACTAGTAGTTCTAAATTTGAAACAAAGAAAATTGAAATGAAGGATCACCTTGGGTTTTTTCCCTTCAGGCTTCACATGCACTAGGAGTGCTTCACTAGTTAGAAATTCTTGTCGACTCTACTGGCAGATTTTCTGAGTCAGCACATAAATGTAAAACAGAGGTATGCTTTATACATTTAATCATCCCTGTGTTCTATGGATGAAGCTAGAGATACCTGTAAAAGAGCCATTTAGTTGTGACTGTACAAAGTGCTTCTGCCATCTTCCTCTCTCATTCATACAGACTTTCTTCATTCTGCTGTGGTGAGTGAGCCGTGGGCCATAGCTGGGCATATGTATGGTTAGTCACATTTGTACAGCCCATATTACAGCTATACAACATGATACCATGTCCTGTTTCTTAAATAACTGAAAAAAGGTCCATTAAATGCAGTATTTTCTGTGTATTACTATATTCAGGCTGAATCCGGATCTGTGGAACAACAACAACAAAACTATTGAAGAGTCAGTAAATTAAAAAATTATGATCTTTCCAGAGGGTATCATTGCAGAGCTTCAAGCAGAGGTACTTTTCCAAGGCTACATTAGTTATCCTAAATCCAGATGCTGCTATTGCTTCTTTTTTTTTTGGAGGAGTAGAAGCTGTGGGAAAGCTGCAATTTATCGTGATTATTACTTAGGTTTAGATACTGTTGCTCCTAATTAACATGGCTTAAATTAACGTCTCTCCTCTTTGCAGCCTTCTAAGAATACTGATATTATAATATGATTCCACAGTGTCACAAACATCTACCTCACATCTGAAAATATTGACATCTTTTATCCTTAAAGGACCAGGACTTTTCCTTCATGATAGCTGTGAAATTTATAGCTTCATGTTCGGAACTTGGACCTTGGGACTTCTAAGGTTATCAACATTTTGTTACAACTTCCACCTAGTATTACTGGAAGATGGACTCAGGAGTGCAGCTACTGGCATTTACCTGTGGGGCTCAGTCACTGATATCTCATGGTGGGTTTAGATGGGTGTGGGTAGAGTTGAAAGGCTGTGTGCTCCAGCAACAAGACAGACATTGACTTTAGATGTTTTTACAGAGTTTTTAAACTCTTGTAGAATAAATGAATGTTTTAGTATATTTGTTCCTTTGATCAACTTTCTTCTCAGCCTTATTCAAGGTTCAATACATAGCCCTCACCAAAAGTTTCCTTCAGCAAATCTGAAACATTTACCCAGAGAAAAATCATAGGATAGTGAACTTGTAAACACAACATTTTGTTGTATGACTCCTGTAGTATTCTACATTAGGTAAGCATGAAATTCATGCTAATTTTTGTATTACTCTGAGTTTAAAAAGTATGTCTCACAGAAACAGAATATCTTGTGTATTTTAGACAAATGCAATGTTCAATAGAAACTCAGAAGGCCAGGAAGCAGTATCACATGGATTTTTCCTGGTTCAAATAGTTTCTGAAATGTGAAAAATGTAATTTTTTTGCAAGGTTAAAACTGCTTTAAGGATTTTTTTTTCTGTACAAAATCACCTGAACATGTCTACATAAGTGAATTACAGAGGCAATACAGGTGATGACCAACACTGGTATCTGCCGGCAGGCAATGGAGTCATGTGTCCTAGGAACTCATGTAATCCATTAGTACAACAAACATCCCTCTATGAGATTTTCTTTCAGCTGGTCATCCATTTGATACAGTTCTTTTGCCAAGAACGTCTGTACATTGACAGAATTGGATTGTTGGTGGAAGGCAGGTGAAAGCAGTTTAATCTTTTCTGCCCAGTGAGGGTACTTTATTAAATTCACATGATCTTGAAGTTTGATTAATACAAAGAACAAGCACATGAAAAAATTCTAAGATGAAGCAACCTGATTCTGCAGCCCTCTAACAAAGTATGTCTCTCAGTTTTCTGCCCACATCTCACTTCACTCAGTTTAGTGCTCTTTCATCTCTCATCATAATAAATGCCCCCTGAGGCAAATGAGCTTCATGTCTTATTAGTGGTTTGTGGAGAAGCTCACCAGAAGGGCAGGCTTCATCAAATAAAAGTGCTTCCTAGATGACTCCGTTAGGAATCCTCAGGAAAGAAACAGGCATGCGGGAAAACCGGTACACAGCCATCAGATGTCAGATACAGTAGTCTCTGAAAGATAGCAGTATTTTTGCCACAACTCTTCACATTTCTTATGAGAGCTAAAAGGGCATACAGTAGAAAAAAAAGTGGCATGATGCCTATCTGGGTAGTGGTAAGTCCAGTAGCAGCTTCACTGGTTCCAAGTCACTATATTGAAACAACAATCGGGCTTTGTATAATTTAGCATGGAAACTTTGATAAATGTAACTTCTCTAGAGACGAAAGATGGAGCTTCTAAATTATACAACAGGTTGAACCACAGACTTACAGAAACAGAGACTGGAAAAGACCTCAAGACCTCATCTTGCGCATTCTGAAGCTCCGAGAGAGAATCAGCTGTACCTCAGAAATGAAAAAGTATTTAATTATCTTTGTTGTTAATAAGATTTTCTTAATATAGAACATAAACGTCAGTGTCATAGCTTAAACCCATCACTTTACGTCCACTACAGATTAAAAAAGTTAATCCCTCCTTACTTCTTTACAGGTAACTTACGTAGATGATAATTTTCATGTGTTCAGCTGGCCTTCTCCTCTTTAGACTGAACAACCCCAATTCTTTCAAGCTTTCTTTCTTGTTTTTTTTTCCCTAGACAACTGACCATTTTCTCTGCTCTTCTCTGGACTCTCTCCAGTTGGTCTGCCTTCTGTCTGAACAGTTTTACTTTAACAGGACACAGTGCCACTGGTTGCTGTGCTCGCCAGAAATATAATAGGAGGTATTCCTTAATGTGTCATACAAGCAAAACAGTTTATCTTCCTAATATGCAGTTTGCATTCTGGTACACAGGCAGTGTAAGACTACTTATTCATGTATAGCTTGTGACTGACTGCTACCCCTCTTATTGCTTTTTGGCAGAATGGCTGTCTATAATTGGTCATGGCCAGTCCTACATCTTTCCAAACCATTATTCCCCCTCAGAACCTCATACTTGTAAACACAAGGGCGTTGCAATGCGTTTTCTCCTACAGATAACTTGTCTTATTTGGCAAGAGCATTCTGAATTTAATGTATCATGCAGTGTGTTTGCTGTTCACCTGGGCTCATTGTTATCTACAAGGTTGAAGGATTGTTCCTTTATCCAAGTCATTAGTGACTTGTGCCATTACCTGGCCCAGAAGAGACCTAGCTAGAATCTCACTGATTATTTTTTTTGAGCATGATAGCAAATGATTAAAAACTAAAGTCTGTGGCTCTGGTTTTTCCCCAAATAGTTTTGCAGTCTCCTTGAAGTAATTTCACTTTAATTTACTTTTTAAAATGTTATGAGTTAATGCAATAACATTATTAAAATTAAAACATATTACATGATCTGCTGCTTCTCTGTTTAGCAGACTTCTTGCCCTATTACAGAAATTAAGAGCCAATATGCCAAAATGATAAAGCAATATAGCTTTTTTTAACTGTCTTTAACCTTTTATGAATAATTTAATTTTTCATTTATTCTAGTATTTTTCCAAAACTGGTCTCTTCCTTGTTTCCTGGCTTTTAAGGATGAGCACTGTGTTCACCTCTTCACGCATTTCTCACACAGCTTCTGAGAGTTTTCGGAGGAAGCCAACAGCTCTGAGCTTGCTTCACTCCATTCTCAAGGTATCTTCACATGCACTCCCTCAGGCCCAGCTTGTCACTGTGGATAGGACTAATTTTGCCTAACTTTAGCTGCCTATAAAATAGCCATCTATATCTGTGTAGGGGTGTAAGTTCCTATCACAGTCAAGGAAGACTTAGTACAGTCAACGACCAACAGAGAGCTCTTCTGGAGACATGCTGTAGGGGCACATGTGAGGATGAGGTGAACTGCAGTATTTCCAAATTATTCTCAGACCTGTTCTTTTCCTATTTTACATGGGTTCTTATCACTCATATAATTACAGATCATCCTTTTATAAAGATTGGTGGAAAATTACTTCAGCCTTCTGCAAGTGAGCTAACACTGTGCTTTTCTTTTCCTTACAGGTTTGTTTTCTTGCTATCCTTTATGTCCATTGCTTTTTGCAGTTAAATTTGTGCTTTATCCTTTCTGACTTTGTTTCAGCATCTTGTGCTATTCTTTCATGTTTCTCCTTAGGAGTTTGACCTGGTTTTCACTTTCTGTACATTTCCTTCTTGTGTTTCAGGTCACTGAAGACCATGTTGCTTAGCCAGGTTGATCTCTGACCATACTTCCTATCCTCCTACTGTGTGGGATTGTTTGTGTTTGTACCCTCAACATCGTTTCTTTAAGGAACTGCCAACTCTACTGAATTCCTTTTGCTTTAGCCACATTTCCCATGAGAACTTACCTTCCAGTTCCCAGAGTTTACTGGAGTCTCCTTCTGTAGAGTCCATTGGGTTTGAACTGATCTTTCCTCTTGTTCCTCATCTAAAAATAATATACATTATCACATCACAGTGGCTCTCAACCAAATTACCTTTACCGTCATATTCCTAACCATCCTTCTTCTTGGTTGCTTAGCAGGCAGCCTCTTGGCAGGCTGCTGTTGAAGCGCTTGGCAGGCTCTGACAGCTGCTGTAGGCCATATGCAGGGAGTGGTTAAATGCTGCTCATTGTACCCAGAGACAGACACAGCACATTGCTTTGTAATGTGCAACTGGAGATGCTCACCTAAACATTCACAGGGAAACACTTGCATCTTTTAGCTGGGCATTTGATCAAATCAAAGACAAATACTATGTATACAGAGTGTTCCAGATGCTCTCCTGGAAAAGCATCTGTGTGGATGCAGAAACACTTTGCCCAGCCTTGAAGTCCAGGAACGGAGAAGACAAAAACCTCTCCCCTATTTCCTTTGCAGACCTAGGCATAAAATTAAAATAAGGTCTCTTTGGCCTGATCTTTCTTTGCCTGAATCTTTATTTTCTGTTTACCATCACTCAGAGGAATGGGAAATCTCCACTGAGATTGTCTGACTGGTGAGTAAAATTGGATTGTTAGTAGCTTTTATGTTACCGTGATTTTCATAGTGTAGTCCAATCTCTACAAAGAGAGATTTCTTTGTCACAGGGTTTTTATTTTGGGGGTTTTGTTTGGTTTTTTAAAAATATATTTAGAAATTGCCATCAAATCTCTCAAGAAATAAACTGAGACAGTATTTAGCTTTTGAAATCACACCATGAAGAAGTGAATCTGCAGGGGATTTTTTTGGCAGTCTGTTTTTCATTGCTATAGCTCTCCTCACTTAAGAACAGGGGAGTTCAACATAGAGCTAAAAGTTGGTGCTATAAGGATTCTGGTGCCTGAAGTGAAGAGACAGAGACTTTTGTTCCCTTTCTGGCTTTGCTAAGATAATATGCATCTTGACTCTTCTCATTTCAATACAGTTTGCAGCTGCATAGGATTTTGTCAAATTTCAAGTGTTTAAGCAGAAATTTTCCATGCTAGGTACCTGCCTCAGGATAAATTTTAAAAGCCTTTGAGGAAAAATAGTTTATAGCTTTTTATAAAGTGTGGTTTGGAAGCTGTGCTCTTTTTTTCTTATCTTAAATGGTTCCAGTGACCTTTCCTCTAAGGAGTTCAGGTACTTTGCAGGCTTTGGAAGAAGCATTTGAAAAATGAGGTTAAGGGGATTCCTCTTGTATATTCTCAGTGAAACCTCTGCTGGACTGAGGTGGCACAGAGGAGTAAGCCATCTGTTTGAAATAACAAGGCAAGCATGAGCAAGATTTTGGGTGGGGGAAATGTTGGGGATCACTGGGAAAATAGATTCGAAGAACAAAATCAGCAGGAAGAAACTGTGTCTTGATGAGTGGTGCGAAAATTGATGTGGGAGGGAAAGGAAAATGTGTCAGTATCATTTGGGAGGTACTAAAATAGCTAGAGGAGCTGAAGTGCAGAGCCTGGAACTAGTTGAGTACAGAGCTGAGAGCGAGAAGCAGTGGGGCTGCGGGGGAGGCTTGGAAGAAGAAGGAGAGACAGATCTGATGAGCTGGGCTCGGAAGTGTGGTTGGTGTGGGGGGCTGTGAGGCTGGCTGAGGAGACTGAGGGAGGAGTCTGGCAGCAGGAGCCAGCAAAGAGCTGGCTTGTGCGTGGGGAAGGCTGAACAGCAGTCAGGGTGAGACCTGATGGGCATTTGGGAAGCTGGAAAACAGGATTTGCTGGGCAAGCTGACTGGGGACGATACGAGGATGGCGTTTGGAAGTGAGGTGAGGATTTGCTGGAGATTGGGTTAAAATTTTGCCTGAGGAGTGGAAGCAGGGACTGGGGAAGAAGGGGTCACACCTGGGGTGGAGGCCGAGGGAAAAGCACTGGTGCCTGTGCAGATACAGGTCCAGCAAGAGGGGAACTCGGTGCTGGAGAGCGGGGTGCAGGGATGTGGAATTGGGGGTAGTGAGAGTGGAAGACTGTGGGCAGGCCGTGCTGATGGTGGGAGCAGGGGAAGCAGGGACAAGCTGTGCTAGGGAACACTCTCCTCCAGTGCCAGGAATGACATCCCGCATGCCTGAGTCTCACCGTTTTGTTGCTGTCAGCAGGTAAGTCTGACAAGCTTGGGTCTCGTTGTCACTGATGCTGGGTTTGTTCCAAAGATGGTGACCTGCTGCCACTGTCAGTTATTCCATTAGAGTGAGTACCATAAGGTCAGTCAAGGGAGCTAAGTGAGTCATCACCGACAATGATTTTTGTACTTGTTGTTAGGATGCCACATGAATACATTTTTCAGTAGTTTTTCAACACTTGGTTTTTAAAGTAACAAAATATTCCACACAACTTGACACACTCCATTTGCAGGGTGTAATCCTACTATTTCCTAACTTCTTAGTATGTCACAGACGGACACTGCTGTTTGGTGTGCAATGACAGGAATGAAGGAATCAAGTTTACACAGGGAGGTGACAAACAGGAGGGGATAGAGAGGGTCTAGCGTTGAGACAAGGTAGGTAGACCTGAACAGCAAGGGCAACATTGCTATTACTGACAGTAACTGAGAAGAGAAATATGGCAGGGAACTGTAAGACACATGAAAAGCCAGAGACCTAGTTATCAACATAATGAGAAAAGCAGAGGGGTTTTGTGAGGCCCCATCTCCCGTGAAACAAGTCTGGGAGGCCATTCATTGCCACCGTGGTAAGTGTGCATCATGTTCTAGGCTTTTCTTCCGTACTCCCTTTTCTCCTCATTTCCAAGTTTCTTACACTCATCTCGACTCCCTAAAAGAAAGTGATGAAGGTTGCTCTCCTGTGGTTGGTTTTGCAGTGGTTTAAATGGCTGTTGATACATGCGTGGGATTTTGGAGTAAGCATATAGGTAAGGTGGCCCCACAGCCCATTACCAGGTAACGAAGCAGAGGGGTAGACTTTGTTCTTATATTATCTGTCAGGCCCTGGAAGTCCTAACAGGGCACCGACTGCCCCTGTCCAGCCCCCAGGGCTTCCCCCAACCTGCCCACAGCCCAGGACCCCCCAGGGCCACCCGTCCCTGCCCCAGCGATGCTGCAGCAGGGCTGGTCTCCAGCTCCCCATGGCCCTGCCGAGCTGGGCTCACCCATAAGCCGATGTCACCATGGCTCCCTGATGATCTGGTCTCTTGGCTGAACCAAGCCACCATCTCCAGGTCTTCGCGCTGCAGGGTGATGATGGATGCAGGCTGGTGAGGCCCCTGCCGCGCTGGCCATGTCGTTATTGCACTTGGCTCCCAGCTCTTCGCCCTGAAGGGAAGAGCTGCCCCCTCGCTGCCCCCTGACAATATCAATGGGAAGTGGCCATGCTTACAAAATCAAAAGCCCGTGGCCTTCCTGGCTAGAACCACAGAAAGGAAAACAGACAATTTCAATCACTTTGTAAGTGTTGGGTTCCAGTGCATGAGTGATTGCAGTGCATTTAATCTTGTTCCTCTTTAAATGTCTGTGGCAATTGATTGACAGCTTTGCATATTCCTTTCTATACTTATTGCCTTGAATTTGATGTTCTCAATCTTCGCTTCATTGATTCGTACTTGGCGTCTTTTCCACTCCCTTTCTCATCCTCCGTTTCCCACAGCGCTGTGTGAGCAGGCTACATAGCCTTTCCATTTCCCATGACTACGGCTTTGCCACTTTTCCCCAGGTTGCTGCTCTCTGCCTCTCTGGGAGTGTTTCTGTCAGACTCTGTGCTGCCTTTTCCCATTTACACTTTTTTTTTTTTTTCCCCTCCTCATTTTGGTTCTTTTCATCCCCAAATTGGCTCTTCCTTTTGCTTGCTTTTTTGTGGGCTGGTTGGTAACAGTTTTAGCACACTGGCAGCCTAGCTGGTGTTGGCATCCCTGAAAAGAAAGATTTTAAGGAGTGATTTTAGGTGAAAAATGTAATGGCTCTGTAGGTGCTTCAGGAATTTCTTCCAGAAACAGGGGCAGCAGAGGAGGAAGCAGAAGCTCTTTCTTAGCAGGGGCTAATGGTGGCAGGGGCTAGCAAGGTGACTGATCAGGAAAGTAAAGCTGAGCTTTTAATACTGCATGAGAAATGACAGGTAAAGAAAAACCTTGGAAGGCAAGACAAGGGAGATGACATGGGAAGAAACAGAGAAGGAGAAACTAAAATACAGGCATAAGAAGGTGGTGTAATGAGAATAACAAACAGTTAGATGGTGGCGATGAGGAAGGTAGCACTGCAACTGCTGAGACCAGAAAGAAATCTGATGCAGTAATGGAGGGCTGAGATGACTACTGCAGGGAACAAGAGTTTTAGCTGGTGTCTGTGTTTGGAAATTGTGACTTTGTACCCACCTCAGTGCTGTGAAGTGTGCTATTCCATAGGGCACCCCTGCCAGCCTCCTCCTCAACAGCCCCCAGCTTAGCTCATATGTTGTCTCTCTGCCAAGCTTGTACCCGTTCCCATGTAACACCCTTCAGCCCTTGCTGCTGCGAGTGAGACAATGTCAGACCCTGGCTCTAGTTGGCAGAATGACCCAGATTAGATGGTTCTTCTAGCCCTTGGCTGTCTGCAGCCTGCTGGAGGTTCCTAATCGACTAATGATTTTTCCACTTTGTGGACCAGGCCAGCCTGCTTGGCTGAGACTCCAGTTTCTGGGATCTCCCTTCCTTCTGTCTATCCATAGCAAGTTGTTTAGGAACAAGGGGGCTGCAGATTTGGGTGAGGAAGGGTCTTGCTTCTAAAGGCACAATTCACCATGTTAGAACAGCGCTCTCAGAACTGCTTCCAGCAAAGCTTGTTTTTCCTGTTCATTTTTTATTCTGGCTGTTCCTGGAGGGTTTCTACACGTCATCCCCCCATCACCTTCTGTGTTCCCATATCTAAGTACATATCGGTATGTACGTATTTGCAGTTGTCTTTTTGAAGGGATTAACAGGGTTTAAGAACAGAATGGGGCTCAGTGACCAAGAATGTTATCTGTTTCCAGAGATTTTCCCTACCTTCCACTGAGCTGCCCTACTGGTACATTTTTTTTACTTCTGGCTTCAAATGTATCAGGAACACAAATAAGTATTGTTGTAATTTCTTTCATTTAATCTGGAAAGGCCCACTTATCGTCAAGTAGGGTGCAGAGGATCACCCCATATGCCCAGCTGTGACCAAGGTCTGCCTTTGCGAAAAATTAGCTTGAGACACACCTTTGTAAGTTTATCACCAGGAGACTTTAAATTGTTATCAATCTACTTAGTTTACTTGGAGCAAATAATATGCCAATGTAACTGATGTTAATGTGTGTCTGAACTACACGTATATATGTGTATACATATATTCATATGCATATAGCTCAGAAATATATATATATGTATACACACACACACACACACGAGTGTGTGTACATGTCTTTCTGTACTTGGGTAATAGGTGCCATACATAAAGACTTCATATTATTCAACATTACCAGTTACAGGACTTCTAATTGTTTATAAAAGTATCGAAATACTGGCTTTTTTCAGATTGATTTTTTAAAATATTTCTTTGAAAATGGCAGATTTTCCAATTGCAATGGTTCAGCAGTTCCAGGAGAAGGATTAAGGAATGCTGTATTATGAACCATTGTTCTAGCAATTCAAGGACCTAACGATGTACCAGTGATACCCGTTCAAGGCAAAGAAATCTACTCCTTCAGTGCCTGTGCTAGGAATAAACTGGCATGGCGAGAGGGAGAACGTCAATCTGACTGTGATGTGTTAGGTCACGTACTCGCATGACTTTATCATTGAAACATCTTTGGACTGTCTAAATATTTCCTAATTGAAAAATACTAGAGATGCTATATTAGACCTTGTGTTGGTCAGGGGAAAAGGAACTCATTACAAAACCAAAGTTGATGGTTGGGTAAGTGTGAGTGCTTGTGGTGTAGCTACATATGGCTTGAGCAGTTGAAGACCAGATCACTAACAGCCATATGGGATGGTTGCGGAAAGTCTAGTATCACAAAATGGAAAGCAAGCATGAGACAAATGAACCAAGAGAAAGCAATTTAACAGAAATTTAAGCAGAAAATTGTCATAAATTTCTTGAAGAAAACAGAAGGATGGAAAGATCATTTTATGGTCAGCAAACCTGACAACGAAGATATGAACAACGTGATACAAATCTTTTTGGTTTTGTTATGACAAGTGTGTATATCGGGAAGAAAAGAATCTTGACAATGGATTGTCAGAGGGAGATGGTAGAGTTATCAGTTGGAATTCAATAAATATTTCTCCTTTTATGAGGGCTTCAGGCCTTTTTCCTATCTTGCGTGCACATGAGATGGTTGGCATTGCTTTCTCCAATAATCTGTTCCCCATTGGCTCCCACTCTTAGCTTGGGCAATTGCTCTGGTTGCTCTCACATAGAAACTTTGGATTATGTTATAGGAAATGGATCTCACCAAGCTGACCTAGTGTTTTTGTTTGGGTTTGGTTGATTAAGGTAGTAACATTGATATAGCGGATCTAGAATTGTAGAAAGCATTTGACTTGATACTGCAGCATGTTTTGGCTAAGAAGCTAGAAAGCCATCAAATCAGCCAGACACACATTGAAGGAATTAAACACTAGCTAACTGACAGGCCTCAACCAACCTCATCACCTGATGGAAATCCTTCTGAAAGGGTTCTGCAAGAAAGGGTCCTATGCAGGTCGTTCCTCTCACTGCCTGGTTTACTGCTTAGTAATGTCCAAGAGAGAGTCATAAAATGATTTCTGATGGAATCTGCAGAATCCAGTAAGACATGCAGAGTTGAAAATATTAAGCCATAGCTATGTATAGTTGATCTATAATGATGTGATCTGCAGAACAAGCGAAAAACAACAGTGCAGTGTAAGGCTGTTGTCTAGAAGATTTTATGTTTCATTAAAAATAAAAAAAAAACCAAACAAAAAGGAACCACAAAACCCCCCTAACTATGCGTTACAAGAACAAAGCAGATTAATGCCCTGTATTTCATTTTTAGTATTTTCTTCTCTCTTTTGGGGTATGTTAGTCCCAAAGAGACATTTAGATCTCTGACTCCTCGCCATGTTACTTTTCCCTAGAAGACATTTCTGCCCTTGCCTTGAGTCCTATGGTACTGTCTTTCCACCTTGCTTGTGGGAGCCCATTCTGCTACCCTCTGGTTACAGCAGAACTAGGCTGCTTATTATGGAGTTGTTGTGTTTATAATAGACTCACCACACCTTGACGGAGGAATGCCTTGTAGTTACCCAATCACATTAAATCACGCTTAATTCAAGGTAGGATGAGGTAGAATGCAAATAGAAGCATTAATTCATTACATCTAAAATAGACAACACAATTACAAGTATCTGGAAAAGACACAAGTGGAGAAATAGAAGAAAAGGTTCATCTGATCTACTGACACTGAATGTATTACAAAGCGGGGGGGTTGTTTTGGATTTTTTTCCACCCTTTTTCATTTCCAGGTGACTTGTCCCTCTTCTGACAAAATGGCTCTCAGAATTCTCTGTCCTCCTATTCCTCAGGTTGCTTTTAGGTGATTTTCATCGTTGGACACCTTGCATTACACAGAACTCCGTATTGAGGTGTCCTATCAGAAAACGTCTTCAGAAAAAGCCTTTGGACTTCACCTTCAGGTAGCCACTCTGAATCTTCATGTTGACCTTGCTTGGGGATGGGTGGGTTTAGCTCTTACAGCCAGTCTGCACTTTGAAGTTTTCTAAGGGATCCAGATGGATTTCACCTGTCACCTTGGAGCTTATTCTACCCCTCCTTATGGTCTGACCATTCTCCTGAATTAAAATAAGGATTTCTTGCTTCCACAAATATGCAAATGTCTTAGAGTGGAGTTGTCTCCTGGTGTTTGACTAGCTCATAAACAATTCATTCCCTCAAGGAAGCAAGTCTCTTCCATTTCCCTCTGGTGATTCATTGACATGTTTCAACATGAAATGTGTCTTTTGGCAGACCTTACATTCTGTACCAGTAACTGAATTAACAAATATACATGATAAGAGTATCTAAATAGGGTAAATTAGTCCATTTTCTGATTCCTGAGACAGGTATGATAATAACTACCCTGAGGTGACAGCATTTAAGGTTAATGAAGCCCAACCTCCTCCTCCTAGGCATACTCTGACAAGGAGTCCCTGTACAGAATTATGTAGTGTCGTATTTATTTTAATTGCTACACAGTGTGAAATTGCATCTTCAAAACACTTCTGAGAAAGAATTAAAAGAGCTCACTCAGTCTCAGGCCTTGTGAGATCAATGAACAATCTGACTGACTTTAGCTGGCCTTGAAAGCAGGTTTTGGTGCATTAGAAATCCATAGATGGTGCAGTGAGGGGAGAATTGATGTGCAGTGAAGAAAAGGTTGAAGGCCAAAGATCAACGCATGTTTTTTCTTGTAGCCTTTATAATGGTCTTATGCAGCCAAAAAAAAAGCAAAAATAAATACTGGCTAAATGCCATCACGTATAAAAATGCTGCATTCGTTTGAATGACTATTGTCACTGTTTAATGTTGACACAAGTAAATTGTTAATACATGTGACTGCAGATTTGATCATAATGTTGTTTACAGGTCAGAGATGGTGAACAGTCATCCCTCTCCATTTCTCAGGTCATGCCCATGCTAAGAGAGATTTAATAACTAGTAACGCTGTGAGTTTGAGGATATTCTGGTAAAGATGTGTGATGTACCAACCACCTGTCAGCCCTGAAAGGAAGAAGCCTTGTGAGCAAGTACATTTGCAGCACTTTAGCTAGTGCTGTCCCTACTGCTGTCTGAGAACACACAGGACACCAGTTTCCATTATGGAGTTTCCAGCTGGAGTTCACGTACATCCACACTGCGGCTGGGGGCACCACAAATAATTTCCTGAGTAGTCCTGTTGTATCTCTGTAAAAACAAAACAAAAGGTTGAAGTTACATCCTCAAGAAGTCCAGGCAGTGATGGTTTTATTGCCAGCAGGTTCAGGGTGAAAAACTGAAAAGTGGTAAAGAAAGACAGTGTTGCTTGACTTCTTTGATGGTGCAGACTTTATGTGACAGAAATAGGATGTTGTGTTTGCCAGTAGTTGTGGCTTTGCACTTAATTTTGCTACTTCAAATTAAAAGTGATTAACAGCACACTGATAAAGAGCTTTCTAATGGGGGCAACACAGTAAGATTGCACAGAGGACTTAAGAGAGCTCTCTCCAGGAAGACCAAGGGGGCAGAACAAGTGAGCACAGGAGAGAAGGGAATATGTTGAGTGTTGGACTGCATTGGCCTTCTGTCCTTTTATCTATGAACATGGAACATCTCCTTTTCTGTTGTTTCCTCTGCTGCTTCTGTATGCTTCCTGCCACAGTGAACCATCCTGGGGCTCTTACGCTGCAGCAGCAATGGCAGCAAACATGCATACACTGCGGTGTCTTTGGGAGAGAGAGACCGGGAGAATTCATCTATTGTTAGTAGTTGGGATTCTCTGCTGAAATGTGGAAGAGTTTTTCCTCCAGTGAATATTGATTTATTTGTACAAAGTGGAAAGCTTCAGTGCAAGAGATGGGGAAAATCTCATCCTGAATGCATCCTAGGCTTGTGGATAGGCCTGTTGCAAGTTGCAGAAAATTTTGTACTCCCAGACTCCAACAAGTAAGATTATTTTTAAAAAAACACACAACTGTAATCCTAAGTGAGGTTATTGTTACGCATTGTGAAGGGATAGAGAGTTTGCTTGGCAGGAACAGCAGCTTTAAATGAGGAGAAGGGAGGAGTATTTGTTCATAGTTCATTGTTCTGAGAAAGGGGGAATTTTGTAATATATTGACATGGTCATATTATTTGTCTGGTTTAGCAGTGTAATTGTGGTGAGTCTTTTTCATAGGAAAATTTTTACTTAATAGCAAAGCCTGTTTTTATATGGTTTGAAAGGTCTTTCTGCTATTGTAAATTCTGTAAAAGAATACCATGTTATATTTGTTATATCAGTCATACAAAATCTAACTTGTATTACATTTCCTTGTTGACAGAAAGGCAGATTTCCACTTCAGAGATCTCATCATCCTCCTTCCTGTGAAAATAAAATGAACCAGAAGGTGTTAGTTTTCCTTCTCCCAAATTTTATTTTTGCGATATTTCTTTTTGGTTTTTTCTGTAAAAGACAAAAAAACCTAACAGGTGAGTAAAGAATTTATTAACAAAGACAATATTTTCTAGAACCAGGGACACCTTTCCCAAATATGTAAGAAAGTAACTCTGGAGGCTAAGTGATAAACAGTATTATGAAAATAGGCAAGGCCCTGTCACCGTGATAGCTATCTTAGCAATGTATGAGAGGAAGAGCACGACAAAAACCAGTTGACGTTAGAAGTGTTATTGATCTTGCTTAGAGTAATATTGCTAACATAGAAAGTTTTCATTTTAACAAACTTTTCACTGAGCAGGATAGTTTATTGGATGTTTGCTGTAGTGGAGTCTGGTGACAGTAAACAATGAAATTATTTGAGCATCTTCATTAGCTTTTGTATGCAAGGAGATGGATTGAGTGCTATGATTGTCACAGAGAAAGAGCTTACATAAGTTTATTTCACACTAACAGTTCAAATGTCTTCCTTGGTTGCAGGTGCTTATCCTAATCCCACTGAAGATTGGCTGGCGATTCAAAATGATCGCAAAAGCACACTGGCTTCTGTCTGCTTGAAGAACAACCTTCTCAAATTAAGAAGCAAACTGGATTCTCACACTGCAAACCAGCTCTTTGTGGAGCACAAACATAAATTTATCTACTGTGAGGTGCCCAAGGTAGGCTGCTCCAACTGGAAGAGAACTATTTTTCTTCTCCAAGCAGATTTGAATGCAGAAGCTTCTGAAATTGAACATGACCATATCCACCAAACCTCACTGATCAAAAAGCTGTCAACTTACCCTCCTGCCGCACAAAAGGAATTTCTGAGCAATTACACCAAAGTGATGTTCACCAGACATCCCTTGGAACGGCTGGTTTCAGCTTACAGAGACAAACTTCTGCACTCGGAGCCGTTCTACAGTATCACTGTCGCTAATGAGATTAGGGCAATGTTCAGGAAAAACAAAAACTCTTCTGAAAAAGTGAGTTTCCAGGAGTTTGTCAACTTCATTATAGCAAAACCACCAAATGCTCTTGACATTCACTGGAAACCAATGTTTCTGCTCTGTGATCCTTGCAACATTCGCTATGATATTCTGGGTAAGTATGAAACTCTTGGGTTGGACTCTGAGCACGTTCTGAAGGTCATTGGAGCACCGGAGAGTCTGCACTACCCCAGCTTGAAGAGGTATGGCTCAGAGAAACGAACTAATGATGATATCACCTTGGAGTATCTCAGACAACTGAACTCAGAACAAATTGAGAAGGTAAAAAAACTATATCAAATGGATTTTTTCTTGTTCAACTATACTATGAAATATAAGGATTATTTTTCCCTGCATAACTAATGTAGGTTAAACAAAGAACAGTTTGCTGTGTACAAAATAGGCTGAACTTGTCCTCACAGGTGCTTGACGGGTGGGTTGGTGACTGACTCCTGATGAGATTTTACTGGTGATTGGAGACAGGGTTTATCATTCTAAGCACTCTTATAACAAATCCCTGCCATAATCTGTTGTACTGTACAGTACTTACATGAAATTATTGTCTTTCTGTTGATCATTAATGGCATAAGTTTGTTTCATGAGGACTGTTTATAGATGATAGATTTTGGTCTGTTGGTAAGAGATAGGGGAATGATGAAGAATGTTGTTTTTCACAACAAATATTTTTAGAACACCTTTTTTTTTTTCTATAAATGATTTCAAATTTATTAGAAAAAAAAACCACACAAAGCAATAAATAATCTGCTTTAGACTCAAGCCACTCTTCGTCTGCAAAAGCCTCTATCGTGGATCCTGTAGGAATGAAGCAAATAACTTCAGATGCTTGAAGCTGCATTATGTGAACTTAATGCCTGATTATATTCCCTTCCAGCAGTGCTCTCACCACAGCCCACTGGCCTCCTTCTCAAGCAGCACAGTTGGTAGCAACCCAGCCAGGGTTTCCCTTATACCTCTTCAGAATCTTCTGATGACCAGGTCTGGTGTTCATGGTGGATTTGCAAACTCTTTTCACCACCTTTGTGAGCATTATGGTCTGACTTAAGAGGGAAAGTCTGAACACTGTATCTTTTTTTAAAAAATCTATTCTCCAAAAGCACTTACCACCCAGTCAACTGACTGGCCGGTCAGCACAGAAGGGCAATGTTTGGGCATTCCCCATTTGTGTCTGCTGGAGCCCGTGAGCCCTTGGGACTTACCTGAGCATGACTTGGGTGGGCTGGGGTAACCTCAGATAATACCTTTGTTCTACCCATTGCTTTCTCACAGGAGACTGAGTGCAAATAAGTTGTAGAATTACGGTGAGGGGAGCAATGAAGCATGTGGGAGAAGCAATTCAAACCATTATCCGCATTTACACTCCTAGGTGGCTTTGATTTTAGATCACTGAAGGTTCTATAACTGCTACTATATCAAGCATGAGACTTGCCCCATTTTTTTGAAAACCTACTGCCTTGTCACATTGAAAATTAATTTGTGACCATATTAATTGTAGCAAGTTTTAGAAACCAGTTGTGAATCTTAGCACCACCTTTAGGGGATGTCAGTCTCTCAGGAGCTAACTTGAAAATCTCTCAGATGCACGTAGTTCCTCTCGGCTACATCTGCAAATGTACAGTCTTGCAGGCTAGTTTTGGATCCAAAGCTGGCTCACAGCTTCTCATTACATAGAAGGGGACAGGGACAAAATAACTTAACCACACTGCAGCCACCAATCTGTACAGCCGTTGCTGCCAGCAGCATGGCCAAGGGAGAGGGAAAAGGAGACTGGGAAAAATGGATGCTATAGGACTTGAGTTGTGAGGGTGTGAAGAGAGCTCCCAGTGCAGGGAGTGGGATGCAGGGGTGGGCTACCCCAGAGGGAAGTTGCAGTGATGTATTGGATATCGGCATGGTGACAGGAGGAGGCAGAGGAAGAAGCTCTCTGCATCGCTCCTTGACAGCAGATGGTACACAAAGCCAGGACTACTGTTGAGTACATCTGGCAGCTCTTGCGTGGCTGACTGTTCCATAAATAGGGCAGCTTTGGCACAGGGGTAGATCCAAAGTAAGAAGAGCAAGCAAGAACAGCAAAACATTTTTATTTTTTTTTAAATAGCTCATTTTTATTTTTTTTTAAATAGCTTGTGAGTTGATGCGGAGTGATTCACAGTTCTGGATCTTACCCTCAGCACCACCATATTTGGTGTCCCCACAGTCCTACTGTCCCCCGGTACTGGATTGCTCACGCTGCCCAGGCAGCTCTGTAGTTCACGTGTTTTGGGTTTTTTTTTACTTTTTAATTGTGCTGAGGCAGGGCTAGCTGGAAATTACTCCCATCACATTTAAAGTCATGCAGAGGGATGCAGACTCTCTCTCTCTCTCTTTCCTGAATCAGAGCCATCTCCAGCTATATGCTTCTCCTACTTTCTTTGCCAGATCATGCAGAGGAATAGGGGAGTGAGATCTGCTTCATAACTGGCTTCTGCGTGACAGATCCCTCCAGGGCTATAAGCTTCAGCAAAGATACTTTAATTTTCTGTCACCATCAGCCAGCCTAGGAAACCTCTGAAGAAATGACACTTGCAGAGTTTGCTAGGTGTCTTTTCTATCAGCACTCTAGTGTTAACTCTCCCCTCCAGTTTCTTTCTGTCACATGTGAGTGGCTTTCTATTCTTATTCCCTCTTTCACGCAGGATCACATATTCTTCCTGCAGTAGTGACAGAAAACGGATGGCTAATTCGTTCATCACAAGCACTAGTCAGTAACAGAAGGCTACCTAATGATGCGGAAAAATCTCTAACTATTCACAATGGACTTTCAGATTTTACATTTGCCTGTAGGAAACTGTAAGTAGCACATTGCCCGGAACCACTGGCTGCTGTAATGCTGTTTAGCTGGTGTGGGTCTCTGCAGAGGACATGTGTGTGCATGCCTGCACATATAACAACAGTTTTAGGAAACCGTGTCATACAAGAACAGTAAAAGTTGTGCATTACCGATGCTAACAAAATGAGAATAATGGGTTGATATCTTTTGGAAAAATAGAAAAAATGGACGTTACGTTATAAAGAATCTTGTAATGTTCCCCTGCAGCCATCTTTTAATGCTCAGCGAATTCACTGCATTTCCATTTCTGTGAGCTTTAGAATACTTCCTAACACCACTCCCCACCCCCAGCTCCCTCCGAGAGCTGCTGTGCAGTGGTGCAGGAGTACGTCAGAGCTCTGCAATATGTTTCAGAGTTAGTGAAAACAACGGTGACTTGCTGTATGTTCTAAAAGGCTTTCACAGCTTGTGAAGACGGGCATAAGTTTGGGCTGAGCTCAAAAAATGAGTCTGCAGGAGAAAACTGCAAGGTCTTTAGTACTTGCATTGAGTTGGCTGTATTTTTTAGTGGTAGCTGTCAAGCAGCAACGTGTGTGAGCAACTGCCCTCTACCCAGACCAGAGTGGGGGCTGTAGCACCTTGTTCATTCCCCAGGTGGACCCCAGGAGGCATTCCACTAGACAGCATTGAAAGTTTGCTGGTGAAAGGGCTTACTTTTCTGTCAGTTTTGATATTGTAATGTAATAAAAGTTGATGAGGGCTCTGGACCTTGTCCTAGTCAGCTCACAAGCACTGCAAGGCACCTGTAAACTTCATGATGAAAATAAGGTAACTGTCTCTTCATTGCCTGGGAGAGAAAATTCTTGTGCTGGCTTCCCTACAAGTGTACTGTCCAGGACAAAGGCTCTCAGCTGAGCCGGCCTCCCTCCTGCCTTTGCCTAGAGGGGAGCCCCCGGTCGAGCTTCATTTCTTCGGGTGCTAACTCTGGGTGATGTTTTCCCGGGAGGAAGGTGGGTGGTTGCAGCTGGGAGCAGGGGTGGAGGCATCACGGCAGGGCTCGGGCCCTGGAGTGGATTTTCAAATCCAGGGAAGGGAGTGCCATAATTCACCTTCTGATTTATTGTTACATGCCTGTGATACGTCCATTGCTCTGTTTTGGTTTTAATTACTGTAATAAACTGTAGTGAGTTAACACAATCTATTTGTTCATCCTTCTCAGTAACATCTGTTTAAAAAAAAAAAAAAGACTTGGAGCTGTTCCGTCAAATCGTAACATGGACCACGTGCTATTAGACAGCAATAAATACAAAGCCATTTGGCTCTGCTTTGTTACATTAATATAAAGCTGTCTCACAGGACTTCTAAAGAATTGAAAGAATTAACAAATACTACTGAGTGTTCCAGTTTGGAGAAAAGATAGAGCTAAGCAGGGAAAACAAGAGAAACAAAAAAATCTTGCAAAGTCAAGCTTGCAGCTTTCCTACAAGTCTGTCTATCAGCAGTGAGGAAATAAGAGAGAATTTTCCCATGCTCATGGATAGCCCCACGCACATCCTTTCAGGACAGGTATCCACAGATGTGACATCACACTTTCTTTGTGAAAGTATAACAGATCTGATACACCGTGTCACCAGTTGTTCCCTGAAGCAGATGTTTCCTCCACTTGAAGGGAATGATTCTTCCTGTAAGCAGTCCTCATTTTTCACACAGTTTTCAATGTGAGTCTTAACAGGTAAACCGTGATTAGTGGTTTCTTGTTCAGAGAACTTCCCGAAGCAGGACAGCTGTGAGTGGAATAAAACGTATGAGCAATGAAACTTTGAGTGCTTGCTGCTCCAAAAGTGTCCTTTGACTGAGGGGAAGAAGAGGAAAGATGTTGCACATCGAACAAACTGCAGCCCTCGCAGCTAGAAGGTGATTCTATTTCTGCATTCAGATTGTTAGTACGTCAAAAGCTTTTAGCTCCATGTTCTCCGGTTTTCTTGGCTTGTCTGTTACAGAGGTAGAACAAGAAAAAGAAAAGGAAAAAGGAAACAGGAAAAGAAAAAGATGCTAATGTTTTGTGACTGTGGTGTAGGCCTGGCATGATTTCTCCCTGTCACAGCACTTCTTAGCCCCCTTCCTTCCAGAATTCTATGCTAGGTCATGCTTTAGTTAAAAGAAAAGGTTATCGAATTATATAACTTGCATAAATTAATGTAAACCAAAGAAAATCAGAACAGGAGGAGAATTTACCTGATGGAGATGTCTGAAATTTCAGGAAGCCCTCTTCGCAGAAAGATTTGACCAGGTATCAAACGTGCAGTGACAACGCTGCTGCTGGTAAAAACTATTTTTATAGAAAAAGCTCAAGTGATCATAAACCTCAGTCAGTATGCTGAGATTAAAATTCCAGTGAAGCAGCAGGTCAAAAACGAGTGATCAGGTCTGTGAAAAGGAACCAGCACAACACCGTTTCTGCACCAGCTGCCTACACCTCACCTTCGCTCACATCTACTAGAACACTTTCTTTATACCTCCAGGATCCTTCTTGTAGCTTCTTCTGGAGATGTACCCAAGCTTAGCAAGATGAAAGGGCTTTCTCAAAAAGTCCCGTCATCCCACCCTGTAGAGCCGTTGTTAACGAGATTATCCATCACTCGTGGCATCCCGCCAAAGGCTCAGCAGTTCAGCTGTTACTGGGGCGCAGGGCAGAACAGTACCGGTACCCACAGGCAGGTAGGCACACTCCAGTTGATATTTCTATGATTTACCAGCAGTATGGGGAAAGCTTTTTACCTACAAACATCTGACTGATATCCCGCCTCCCGCTTCACTTGGTTGCATTGCCCCCCCTTTTTCCCCAGATCCCTTCCTCAGTATTGACCTGAACCGCACATAGGGTCTCCGGCTGAGCTCCCACAGCTCGGGGCTGCCGGAGAGGTGCTCAGCCGCTGACCTGCCCCGGCAGGGCTCGCTGCCAGGGACGTGCTGCTGGAGGTACCGCGACTGTCGCCAGAAGGCTTTGTGTGTGAGAAGGCCATTCAAGCACCCGCTCCACGAGTGAGGTGGTACTGCAAGGTGAGATGTGAATACAGAGTGAAGGGCGTCTTGACGGCATTTCCCCTTCCCTAAAAATAAACTCATCTCCCATTCAGGTAGGTTTAGTGGGTAAGGGAGAAAGCTGATTTTGGCATCAGCGACATCAAGTCTCAGAGGCCCCTGTTAATTATAAACCAAAAGAGACAGGGAACCCTCTCTCATGAGGGGCCATCATTCTCTGCAGGGTTCAGGTTTTTTTACACCCCAGACAGTTGTTAAGACTTGTCCCCAGGGGTGCCTACATGGTAAAGGAGCCCCTCGAGACTTCCAGCTTCTGACACGCACGCAAAGGAAAGTGATGAAACTGGGAGAAAAACCACCTGACGTCTGAACGTTAAACAACTTACTCTGGGTCCATCCTGTTCCAGAAAGACAACACAGGTGAGAAACAAAAACGGGGAAATAATCATTCAAATTAATACAAATTATTATCCTTAAGATTTTTGGTATTCAGTAACTGAATTGTACATTTTCTGGTCTTTGTTAGGTTCATATCTGGAAGGCTGAGGTTACGGGTTTGGCTTTTTTGGGGTCTTGCTGCACAGCAAATACTGCTGCACAGCAACTATTGCTACAGGTAGAGCCTTTCAGGTTTTGTAATTTTAAACACAGCGATGCTTTTCTTTGCAGTAATATTCTTTGTTGCTGTGCACAGCCAGACACCCACTTAGCTTTATACCATGTCAGAAGTTGGATTTGTTCCCCAGGTTCCTGTTGCTGTGGTTTACACGCTGCGGGACTCTCGGGAGTACCCTGCCTCCCCGCTGGCAGCTGCCTGCGCTGCCTGTTATGCATTTGGTACAGCCTCTGCCAAGGCTTGTCATTCTGCTCAGGTTCTGGGGTTTTGTTTGGATCTGGAACAGATTTGGCCTCCACATTCTGCAGACTGAAAGTTTAGAAGCTGATGAGAATATTTAGTCTCTCTAAAATTGTAATAATACACATTACAAATAGCTCTAAATTAGCTGTTTTAAGCACTTACTTCATATGTAAACTGGTCTGTAAATTCTTTATAGGAATTTAAGTCTTGCAGCCTTATAAAGACCATGTATTGCAATTGCTGTTTGCTTTGCTTTATTTTTTCCTGACCTGTGTTCTAATAAACCTTGCATTTTGTGAGTTTAGAATATTTTTCTGGTTTGCAGAACTTCTGTTCATCTTGAATTCTCTCCAGTTCCAGGCGGTCTCCACCTCTCCTGAGCCATGATGCCCGAAGCTTGGTGCAGTCCCGTGACTTTACAAGTGCCACAGATTGAAAGCATGAACTCAGGTACATCGCATATTACATTCCCATCTGTACCGTGAATTCCTCATCACCCTTGTACTACTGCATCACCACTTGTGTTTTTAAGACCAAACCATGATCCAAACATCCCAGGACTCGAGACATGGAGTCTAATCCAAGCTTTTGAACCTGGAGTTCAAGCTCTCCAGCCTCATATGGCCAGACTTTTCGACGTTTGGTTTCTTTTTTTTTCTCTCTCTTCCTTTTGGCCGCTAGCACCCTTGGAAATGAGACGGATTGAGACTCCGTCTGCCTTTGGAGTAACCAATTATTCATCCCAGTTCACGTGGGGCCACCTGGTGGTACCGGGCGGGCGAGGCAGGAGAGGGCTGCCCGGGAGAGGAACCTGGCGGCTGATGTGTTTCAGTTCTTTTTGACCTGATGTCTTGTATCTCAAGACTCTTATGCCTGTTCTTTCTCTTCCTCTGCTTTGCTCCCCTTCTCCCTCTGATTATCTCCCTCTTTCCCTAGAACAAGAATTCAGTTGTGACTTATCCACTAGTGGCTTCTTGTCCCAGTGGTTTGTTCACCAGTTTGCCACAAGCCTTCCTCCCTAACTCGTGAAGATGTGAGGACTGCTTACCTTCTGACACTGGAAATTACTTTGTGCTGCTCCAGCAAGAACTTCTGGTGTCTGTGTTGCACGTAGCTCTTTCCATGGTGAAAGCCTGCTCTCTCTTTTTTTAGTTTTTGGCCTGCGACTGGGCAGGAAAATACAGCCTTATGGATTTGATTTATTAGCGCCCTCGTTACCCTCTAACTGAACTTTATGGTTCAATGTTATTTAAAAATGAGTTATGAAGACAGTTAATTTTCAGTTGCCTACCTTTGAAAAGGCATGTTCTTTTGTGTGCTTTGATTCACCTCTGACATTGTTTCAGGGAGACTTTTATCCATTCACTCTCTTTGAATATCTCTTTATGAGTTTGAACTTCCTGTGACAATCTGACAAACAGGGTGCGGTATACGGTTCTGAATGAACATCTAACCTGCCGTGAGGCATTTTCTGCATGAAGTGCAGCTCAATACCTCTTTTATTAATCTCAGCTAGAATTCTGCTGATGTACTTACATGATGAAATCTGCAGGTAACGTTGTTTTCCAGGAATCCCTACGCATGTGTATCAAAGGGAAAAGGTTTTCATGAAAATGACCAAAACCTGCCTGTGAGGGAAATGCAGTTCCTAGAAAGAAAATGAAATCCAGCACACAAACCCCCAGACTCCTCATATCAGTGTCCCTGTATCGTATCAGCCCACTGTTTCCATTTCTGAGGGTGCTTATGTCCTCATGAGGCACTTTCTCAAACTCTTCAGCAAGAACTTTGATAAGGTTATAAGAGAAATAGGATTCATTATGCCTCCAACTGGTATACAGAACCCACCCTACCCCCTCCACCCCCCCAAAATTAGGTTCTAGTCAATAAATTTCATAACTAGTTAATAGTCAGCCTTGCCAACTTAAAAAAAAAAACAAACACAAAAACCCCCCAAGCTAAATCCAAAGACTCTTTCTTCAGGTTTACAACAATCCTACTGGGGAAGCAAAGGTCTTCTCGCCGTTTCAGAGGATGTGGTTTCCTTTGCTTCCAGACTGGTCATCATGCAGCCTGGCAAAATTGTACTTACCTAAGGCAATAAGGTATTGGATGCACAAGTGAAATACCCTTGACATTTTGTCTTTGTTTTGCTGTATTTTTTCCATGATGTTAAAGACCATGATACTAGGGGGTTTATGCCAGTGAAAATGTGGAGTATTTTCCCCTAGTACTTTTGCAGGGCTGTTTTGTTTATCACTGTTTATTAGGACAAATTGTGCAGCCAGTCCCATCGAAAAGATGAACCAGTGGAAAGCACCATGAATTCAGGAGGTTGGGGGAACACTTGGCTGCTACGCCACCCATTCTGTCAGAGGAATCAGAAGACTGAGCACCCCTGGCTTATAAATAGAATAATGCAGTTCCTTATGAGGAAGAATGGATGGTTTAATCCTGTCTTGCTTTCAGTGGGTTTTTTTTCCTGCAATCTGCTCTCTTGGAAAAGGAAACAGAGATGGAAATCCAATCTAATGATCTGCAGTCCCAGTTTAGTTCCTGAAGAGAACTCTTTGTGCTCTTAGCAATGGCAGAAGCACCAAAGCCAAGTGCCAGACACTAGCGCAGCACAGGGATGTGGCAGTGTTACCGTTTGCAGCAGGGTCCTGGGTTATTTGTTCTGGTACAGAGCTGGAGAATCCCATCAGAGCAACAGTGTGGGGCACGTCAGAATTTATCCACTGGGCTGAAGGAGAAGACAGAGCAATTCATATTCTGATTTGAAAAAAGCTAACAACTGAAGCAGGCAGAGACAGCGCCAGCAGCGCCGCACCGCGCTGCCACGGCCGGGCTGGGGGGGGGCGCTGCC
>JAVJGI010000063.1:72573075-72585042 GCA_035590275.1 Ibycter americanus
GACTTGGCTTTATTTCTCATTATCCTCTGATTTGATTGGCAATAAATTAATTTCCCCGAGTCGAGGCTGTTTTGCCCGTGACGGTAACTGCTGAGCGGGCCCTCCCCGCCCTTATCTCGCCCCACCAGCCTGTCCTTGCCCCCTCCCCCGCCCGCTGCGGGCCGGGGCGCTGGGTGGGCACCACCGCGCTCCCTCGGCGCTTTCTGAGCAGGAGCGAGGGAAGGGGGAGCGGCTGCACACTCATCCGCTGTCACACTCCTGGTACAGTGTTTCCAGTGCTCAACCGGCCCATTCCTGTCAGTGGTGGAGAATGCTTTCTGGGGTAACGCAGCCAGCAGCACTGGGGTGGGTATTTGTATCAATAAACGCTGAGCTTCCCACAGGGGTGAAGTTTTCCTTTACATTCCGAAACAGGGGAGTGTGAGACTGATGCTATGGAAACTTACCCTGAACCCATGAGGCCTGGCTATTATTGCCTGTTACCAAGCCTTCTATTCCTTGGCAAGCTTGGGAAGATGTTAGCCAAAGACCAATTGGCAGCTCATTTGAAGCAGTATCATAGACCTGGCACAATCCAGATTTAGAGCCTGGGACAGAATCTCCAAGCCAGTTGGTGACTATAGCAAGCATGACACAGACGCTGCTTCGTGGGAGCTTGGCATTAACTCAGAATCCAGGAACACTCCTCATCTACAGGCTGAAATATCCAAGTAAGGCGGTGCAGCAAATACAAACTCCTTGAACTGTTTACCCCAGCCCACCAGTTACCACCTTTACTTTACTCACATTCAACTTGAATCTGCTGTTCTTCATCAGCCTCTGACCTCATCCACACCTGAGCCTGATAAGAGGTGTGGTTACAGGTGATAAAGAATAAGTATGATACATGTTATAGCTGCATGTAATTGGCACTGAAAAGTGTGTGATTCATCAGTCCACCGAATGATTACCTGTTTAACTGGAGGCTGGGATGTTGTGGAACTGCGTGAGTAAGAAAGCTAGTGGCGATGGCACAGCTCACTTCTGATGTGTCAGAGGGGAGTGCAAACTCCTGTAGTTTTCACGCAACTTTCATGTGATAAGGGTAGTATCCCCTGGTAAATTACGTTGCACGCTGCATAGAAAGAGAATGCCTTTGTTTTCCAGTGGTGGTAGGAAATCATCTTTCAATGTCAGTGTAACCGATTCTGTCCCCTGATCTCTGCCACATCCTGACATAAAATGATCCAGTCCTAGCTATAGCTGCCTTCACTACTCTGAGCTGCGACAGAGAACATAGCTTTCTTTGTGCCTTAGCTTTTTTCAGGCAGCTCCGTGTAGTTGAGAACACTGCAGCAGTTCTTCTCAGTGATGTTCGGGATGGACAGTGTGTCATTGCTGTCCTCGGCTTGCTTTGGTTCCCGAGGTGGAGTGCCGAATCAAATGTAGATTTCTACTTCTTGCCTTTGAGGTGCTGGTGCTGGTCAAAGTGCGTGTGCGGTGCTCAGGTGGGGCCGCTGGAGCCCAGCTGGGAAGGGTGTGCTCAGCCCCCTGGCAGCACAGGGTGAGCTGGAGGAGGCTCCCTGTGCGCCGGCAGCCCTGACCTGGCTCTGCCCCGTACACCAGGCCCATCTCGCACGGGCCCTGGAGAGCCGCCCCGAGCACAGCGCTCCTTCGAGTGCCCCCCTTAGCCGGGGCCAGCCAGCTCTGCCTCGCTCCGCAGCGTGCGCCTTGGGAAGGGAGGGAGGGTGGAACCTCGCGCTGTGTGTCAGCGCTTTCTGCTGCTGGAACCTGCTCAGATACAGAATCACATTTGTGCTGGAACTTTAATGATGTCTTTAATGCAAAACCAAGTAGTCAAAAGTTAGAAATTTTCAGAACTCAAGTTTTCCATGCAAACTTAAGTTATCCTCTTTATGGCAACGCTTACCCTTTTCTGCAGAGCTTATGATATAGTCTTTAATTATATAATAACATATTGTATTTCCTATTCATTCAGTGTAAACAAACAATTCCTGACTATAAAAAGCAGGGTTTTTTTATTCTGTCCTCATTGGCTTTACCATTTTTACTTCACTTACTGGAAATTACTGTAAACCCAGTTACTGAGTTGTGTGTGGTAGTTTGAAGACAGCCATCACTGCAGCAGCAGAGTGCTTTTCAAACTTTAATGAGTTTGTTTTCACAAACTGTTATATTCATATCTCACAGGGAAAACACTGAAGAAAAGTTAAAATGAAAAGTACCTACTAATTTTGAAAGTCCAATCTGAGGTATCAGTTTTTGCTTTCCCTAATACCTAGTGTTACACAATACCATAGAACAGCTCCCATTAACTTCGGTTGCAGGTACAAATGTTCAACATTTCTGCTAGTGAGAACTGTGCTCTCAAGCTGGTCAACAGGAGAATGAGAAAAATATGATTAGTGTCCATGGTGAATGTCTGCATAAGTAACTTGCCTATTCTCTCCCAGGGGCGCTGCGAAAGGCCAGCCCTTCTCCACATCAGCGTTCAGTAGCGTTCAATCGGGAAGTCAGTCTTTCCCTTTGTGTGACCTGCCTGATCTGCTGCATACCTATCTATGAAGAAACAGAGGTCCTGCAACACATGGCATCAATCACCATGGAACTGTAACTCGTCCTTTGTGTTGACTGGAAGTATAAAACAGCTGCTTATTAGCTGAGAGTCATGCATTCTGTGCATCAAGAACTATGCCTGCTTGCAATTAAAGGCTGTAGAATATTAATACACCCATACTGCAGTCACTTTAGTTCTTTTATTTCAGATATTTTCAATGCTTGACTGAACGATGATTTCTTAATACAGTTATCTCATGTTGTCCTGATGTGGGTTTGGTTGTGGTTTTTTTGAGAATGCATTTTCCTTGGGTTTTAAAGCAGTAGTCCTCTTGCCCATTAAGTTTTGATCTTCTGTCAAGCCTTTCCCCTTGCACTTCCAGTGGCATGCCCGGCCAGTTCCAATCGCCCCGCTCCTGCTTGCCTGTACACGTCCTGTACCTATCACAACCCTCTTACCTCCCTTGTCTCCAAAGTTTTGCTCCTGACTAGCCTGCATTGGAATCGGGCAGCTTCCTGCTGCAATGCGTCTGCCCATTAGACCCATCATTTGAGAGCACAAGAGAAGACCACTACCTGTTCCACGTGCTCAGGGGATCTTTGAACATTTTCAGCAGAGGTGGTGATTTCAGAGCATCTGAGCAGGTTCCAGCAGCAGAAAGCGCTGACACACAGCGCGAGGTTCCACCCTCCCTCCCTTCCCAAGGCGCACGCTGCGGAGCGAGGCAGAGCTGGCTGGCCCCGGCTAAGGGGGGCACTCGAAGGAGCGCTGTGCTCGGGGCGGCTCTCCAGGGCCCGTGCGAGATGGGCCTGGTGTACGGGGCAGAGCCAGGTCAGGGCTGCCGGCGCACAGGGAGCCTCCTCCAGCTCACCCTGTGCTGCCAGGGGGCTGAGCACACCCTTCCCAGCTGGGCTCCAGCGGTCCCACCTGTGTGCTGTGCCCTGCAGTCTCCACAGAAGGGACTGTCTACACACTAACGAGCGTCTCCTGCAAATGAACTTCAGGTTCTTACCATTTGCCAGGTTTAGTCAGGTTGACTTCTGCTCTTCCCATGGCCTGCTCCTGCTTTGAAGACTCTGCTCTTGCCAGATTTCAGGCTCCTTCTTTCAAGGTTAAAAAGCTTTTCTGAGTATTCATCAGAAATCTCGTAATGGGAACCAGATGTACCTTTTTCTAGCCTTGGAAACAGCTGAAGTTTTGTTGGAGTTGCTCAGTCTGAAGCAAACAGGTTTTGCCCTTCTTTGAGGTGAGTAATTTAGAACAATTCTCAGGAGAATGAGACACACGGAAACAGATTTCTTGTGCATTGGTGCTTGAGTGGCTGTATAGGAAATCTGGGGTTTGAGACCCTCATCTTCTGAAAGAGGCAGAACTAGAGTGAGTCTTGAAAGGTAGCCTCTGTATTTTTCTCCATCACTGTATGCTTGTGTGATGCAGTGATAGAAAGGATAAAAATCTGTGTGAACAGTGTTCATGCATGCAGATTGGCTGTTTGTTATCTTTTGTGGGGTTTGAGTGGGTTGTTGGCTAAGTGCACTTGACCCGAATGTTCTAATCATGATAAGCTCCTCTTGCTGTGGGCTTCCTCCTCAGCCGTTCCCACACATGGACGTTCTGTAGGAACAGCGGTGCCAGTGCCACGAAGGGTCAGCTTTGTTCAGAGGAGAATGTAATCTGAAGAAACTAGGAAACCTTCCTACGCTCCAGCTTTCACTTCTCATAGTGCAAAATGCTGAGTGTCAGAATTTTGGGCTGATAATTGGATACAGTTTGTATTGTCTTGCGCTGTGGATTCAGATACAGAACTTTTTTGCCTTCTTTGTACTAACCCGGGAGGAGTAAGCAGTTAAATCCTGAGGTACTCATTTCAGGACAGATCCTGCTGTTCTGTTGAGAATCCTATGAGAGGGTTTTAAAGTGGAGATTCCTGACCTCCAGGTCCGTTTGCCTATCACTTGCTCATGACGCCGCCATGTCTACCAAAGGCATTGAGTAGAAAAAATAGCAAAGCCATATTTTAAATGTATTAGGAAGAAGTGAGTCCCTGGAGTTCTCTCTGGCCTGATGATCTGCATGGATCTGGGCACTAATCAGGCCCCTGTAACAGTTTCATGGCTTATTTTCCCAAAGTTTATAGCCAGACCAAAGAGAGTATGTGACTGCCTGCCTTCAGCAGCGCGACCAGGGAGGGAGGAGGTCCTGTGCTATCTAATAGCCCTGTGCTTGTTAATCACTGTGCCAGCAGCCTCCAAGGCTTTTGCCAGCAGTAGAACTGGCTCATGTCCTGAGCATGGTTTCCTATTCCAATATTAAAACTGGAGGGACAGAAAATTTGCGATCTTTTTTTCCATCCCTGTTTATCCACTGGGATTTTCTGTATTATCTCTAGAAATATGTCCTCTCCCATTGCCATAGTTGCGTGTCTTGATCCCAGTCTTCCTTTTTAGTCCTTTGATGTATAGGTAGCAGTCCTGTCTGGAACAGGGGATGGCTATAGGATGAATGTAGCCTAGTCACAAATTTTCTTTTTATGTTGCATTCTTTGAGAAAAGGAACAGGGCTGCAAAATCAGTCTTGGCTTGTGAAGTAACTTCTCTGCATGGCTTGTTCCCCTGCGTGCAGCATAAGCGTTAAACCACCTGCAAATGACATTTCAAATACTGGTCTTGTCTTTGCTGAGCCCTGGTGTACTGGTGTTGGTCACTCTTGGGTTCTGCTACCTGTGTCCAGTCGGGCGTGGAAGTTGCTGCTTGCTCCATGTTTCAGGAGGCTGGTGTAGGTGGTTGTGCAAGATACGGGAGTGTGGCTTGCAGTTCTGTTGCTAGGAGCCAACAGTATGAAATTCTTTTTAAGTTTTAGGGGTTTTTTTTAGCCTCTCTTACTATGAGATTAAAGTTTTGGTAGATAAATGGTCTACGTATAAACTACACCCTGTTTGTTTTATTTTTAGGTGGGTTTGCATCTTAATAATTGGCAATTGATGTTTGTGCTTCTAAGAAGGTGGGATCTCCAGCATCTTGATTGTAAACACATGCGTTTACCTTCAGGGCAGAGAAAACATACTCTGTACAACACACTGACTATTGTTCAAACACCCACAACTCTTCAGGAAGGCAGATGCCTTGTTTCAGTTTCAGTCTTTCGTTGAGTCACTCCTGCTTATGTAAGATCTGAATTTGACTCTCTTTCTTAAGGCTACATTATGGAAATTAAAATCTTAAATAATCCCTTGTCTGCTGGGACTACCTGCTTCTGGTACGGAGGAGGACTTCAGCTTGCCTTTCTTGTGCTGTCCTGTTAACAGAAATTCTCTTTTGATCCTGTGGTTTTGCTCAAGGGATAAATCATCTTTTCTCCAGATTCCTTACATAGTTCCTAGTGCTGACTTGGGCAGGAAGAGTTTCTCTAATCTTAGGTTTGCTCCAAAAACAAACAGCTACCTCGCAACCCAGAAGGCCCTCTTTCTCCCATGGGGGAAGGTGAAGGGTCCCCATTTCCATGTAACTCCAGGTTTCTCCATCATTGCCACATTCCATTTATGGGCTCCATCCTGCCTCGGACACTGGCCTCGCTTGTTCTGTTCTGATGCTAACCCAAATAGGAGCGGGGTGTGTGTGTGTGTGTTTGGTGGGTGTTGGGATTTTTTCTTGTGTGTGTGTGTGTTTGGGATTTTTCCCTTTTTTTAAATCCTTTTAACACAGTGGTTCGGAACAATCTCACAGTTACTATGTTAAAGCTCTGAGTTTTAAAGTGGTTGCTGAAGGATGTGGCTTTGCCCTAGGTAAATACCACACCCCACTAAATAACAGTGCCTATGGCGTGTTGATACTTGCATTCCGTTGCAAAGGGTGGGCCGTGTTTGAACAGCGGCGTGCATGATAGGTGAAGCCGTAACTGCTTGTGCTTCGTTAGAGGAAAATGGAGGTGTGGGTTTGGAGGAGACAGAGAAGAGGAGAGCCAGAGTACTGGACTTTGTCTTGTGATAGATTAGAAGAGCAGATGGTAAACTGTTACAGAGTATTTCTGATCTGTTTTTACATGGCATATTTTTAGACTCTAATATTCCTTTTCACTTAACACTATGTTGCTGCTTATTTGAGTACTTGAATGCCTTATTTGGGTGCCTCTAATTTAGTTTATAAGCATTAATTACTTAAATTGTTCAACAGTGTTCTGAAGTGGAGCTGTTACAGCCTGCAGTTGTGGGAGCTGGGGCAGAGGAAGGGCAAGTGTCTGGACCTAGATCCCATACTGAAGCAGCAGATTTTGCTCAGATCTTTTGCAAATGGCTGTCCAACATTTTAGGATGTTAGAAGCTGAATTATCATGGTAGGAAAGAAAAAAGTTATGTGAGTACATTTTCAAAATAAATAGCTATCAGTAACCTCTTTATATGTATGTGCATACGTACATGCATGCGTATAGTAATTTCAGAAATCCTGATTTGCAGACAAGTGTTGGGGTGAGTGACTTAATTTTTTAAATGAATGTTTGAATACTTTTTAGGAAATGGAAATAAAGCACAGAAATCAGGATCATGTAACTTTCTTCATTGTTCTGCAGGACACAGGTATCTTTAGACTGTTGATGATGAACTGTATTGGTGCTTGTGACTAGAACTCCTTTTAGAAGTATTGTAACTCATTGATGCTGGGATCGGCCTGGTTCTGTCTTGGTGACTTCAGTCCCCTGTGACTGAGCTAGACCATGATCTTACAGACATCTGTCAAGCCTTGAAAACTCACTGATACCCCTGGAAAGCCCTTTTTCTGATATCTCACCTGAATGTTTCGGTTTTGTTGCAAATGAAAGCCATTTATTCTTGTCCTTCCCAGTGGACATGGAGAATAGCTTACTGCTCTTACAGTTGTGAAAACTTGTTCTGTATTAGAAGATAGTTGCCATGCTTGGTCATCTCAGGATAAATAAACACAATTCTTTTGGCCTCAGCCATAGCATGTTTGCTGTTTGTCCCTGAACTTCCCTCCAGTTTGTCAAAACTGTCATGGAATAGTGAGCACAACCATCACAGATAACCAGTAGGTTCTTACAGCAACCTTAACTCTGCCCTTGTGCTTGCTATCCTTTCCTGCAGGAAAAAATGAATTATAGCAGAGTGGTCTTCCACTGTGACAGCGTTACATTCCTTTCAGGCAGAATTTCAAAGTTAGATGGGATATGGCTTCTGGGGCCCGTACACGAGGGTACGTTGGAAGCATGGTAGGCTTTCAGCACGTGTTCACTACCCCAAGGTGCTAGAGATAGGAGGAGGCGACTCTCTGGCCAGTTCACAGAAGACAATTTTGCAATTTCTGTCTGATGGTTTGTGGTGAATGGGGAAGTCTAATAAAGGATAAGCATTAAAATGTACTTCATTTCTCTTTATCTGTTCAGACTAGAGAGTCCCTTGTGGCCACTGAATCACTGGGGTGTTAAACTGGTGCTGAGCCTAGCCCTGAACCGCTGGTCAGGCAGGACGGAGCTGCGTGTCTAGGTAACCGCCCGCACCACCTTAGCAAACGAGACGAAGCGCAGGCTCAGCTTCCTTCCCAAGCGTCCGAGTTCGCTCGGGGGAGATGAGCTGCCTGAGGTTCTGTCCTGGCGTGTTGCCAGAATGCGGTCCCTCGACAGCTAGGCAGAAACTACACCCACCTGATTGAAATGGGTTGGCGCTGGTCGTACGTTGGGACTTGAGGTCATACACAGTTCACAGATGACACGCTTGTGCCGTAACAAATTGTGCTTATGTTTTAGGCTGAACTTAATTATTGGTCTACGTGTAGAGAAGTGTGGATGTGTTTGGGTTTTTAAGTACTCACAAATATTCATCCTGTTTAGAACTGGTAATTCTGTCCCCTGCCTAATAGGATGTTAGGCTCATTTTTTTCTTGTAAAGTGTTGTCTTTCTGGATGTCCCTTTCTCGTGACTGGTAATGTCAATCAGTGACCCATGGCAAGCGGAGGGTAAATGGAGGATGGGCAGAGAATTCTCAAAGAGCCAAACTGTGGCATAGAAAGTTTCTGCAGACTTAAACTGCAGTTGTTTTGGAGGTTAAGAAAGATTTCTTTCCTTCTGCCACACCATCTGCTAAAGTGATGTTTGATTTACCACAAAATTGTTCTGGGTGATGGACAGCCTGGATAAATCTCAAATGCCTGGGCTCTGAAAGTGAGTCAACTTTCCTACAGTGAGGAACTTTCCATTTACTTCTTGGGTAATAGCATTTCAGTTTCCAGCAAGACTGATGTTCTGGCGGAACCCTGGTAGGGGCAGAACCTCTTTGGTTCAGTTTTCCTGTGTTCAGTAGGGACAAGTAGCAGAGCTCCATCCGATTAGAGAGCCAGTGTCTCTCAGAGCAGAGTGCAAGCGGCGAAAGTAGAGGTGATGACCGTGTTTAATGCCTGCTATCAGAGGCAGGTATTTTCAGTATCCTTTAAAACAGAAAATGTGGTTTCTTTTTAAAATAAAATCTGTCTTTCAGTCAACAGTATTGGCCTTTACAGCACCTCTGTGAGAAAAGTGAGGGAAACCCTTGTGACAGCATAGCTTTAAAGCCATCTAATTCCTTGACTCTTTTGGCTTTTGGCCTGGGAATGACATAAAGGTTGTAGATATTTCACTTGGTAATGATCAGAAACAAAATGCCAACATTGATTTCTGCAGAACAGTCAGCAGACTGTGCCCCTTGATGCTATTTGCAGGAAGGCAAGCAGTGCTTTCGCTTCTTCGCACTTCATTTTTCTCTGATTTGGAGAGGGACTGCTCCTGGAATTACAAGTAGAATCCAACTGTGGAGTGGGACGTGGGACTTTGTGCTCCTAGTAATTCAGTCCAATACCGACCATCTGTTTCTCTTCCCTTCGCTTCTTCCTTTAGTCCAAACCTAGTGAATATCCAGCAAACTTACCCAGTCTCCTAAAGGGTCGTGAAGCCAAACGGTGTACGCATCTCACTGCACGGCGAGTGGCGGAGGAGAGGGCGCAGGAACCTGAGGCTTCTGTCTTGCAGCTTTGTTTCTGCTTGTTGCGTTAAGCACTTCTCATGACTGTGAAGATTCAGTCCAGCCCGTGTCGAGCATGGTGCAAACAGGAAACGAAACGCTGCAGTCAGAGGATACACCTGCCCTGTGCTGGCGGAGCAGCTGCGGCCCTCGCCCATGGCTGAGCGCACAGCCGGAAGCGTCAGGGGCTGAGTACGGGCTGAGCACCGTTTCTTCTCAGAGGTTTGGAGCCTGGATGGTGAAAGAGAGGGAGGGAGAGATGAAGGTGTAGTCACAGTCTGCCTGGCAGTCTGATGAGAGGTGCTGATCAGGAAGTCGCTCGTGTGGCATGCAAACCGCCGTGCTTTAGGAGCGTAGCGTGCGTGTTCCCTTGCTGCTGCTCGCCAGCCTTACAGCTCCCGCTGGCGCTCGGACACCGCAGGGAGATCAGCGGTGTGACTGAGCAGGGAGTGTTAGTTCACGTGGGGACTGAAGCAGGTACAAGGTCTTGGTTAAGGCCCCCAAGGCATCTGGCATGCGGAGGTTGCTCGGTGATTTCCTCGATCAGGGACGCAGTTACACTGTTCGTATTCCTTGAGCGACAGCTAACAGCGTTTGAAGTAACATGGTTGCTCTGGCAGAAGCCCAGTTGCAGTGATTTGGCCAAATTATCAGTTGATGCTGGTTGGCACAGCACCTCTGACAGTCTGAAGAATGGTGCTGTTGCATATCGGGTCAGGGCATGGACTTTTTAAAGCAGATGCTCAAACCTCCAGACTCAGGCCTGGGCTGTCCATTGATGTAAGTTACCATAAAGCAACATTTAGATTCTGGCCCTAAATACCTTTTTGTTTAGTGCTGAACAGTCGCTGCTGTGCAGACTGGTGGTTGTGTTCATCAGGAACCCATTTACTGCCCAGGGAGAAGAGATGATGACGTGTGGTATAACAGGACTAAGCTGCTGCAGGAGCCTCACCCTGTCTTGGGAGCTGAATCGTGTGGTGCTCAGAAACTTAGTTATGAAGGTTTGTGTGAGTGTTTGCTCGCATGCTCCTGTTGGAGCTTGCTTGGGGAGCATTCTTCTTGTTGACTTGCTCTTTCACCTCCCACCTATTGAGATCTTTGTCTCAATTTGTGATTCACGTCTGATTCAGCCAAGTGGGTAGTAGACTTGGCAGCAAGAATCTCCTTAGTTTGAGGATTCCAGAAACCCTTAATAAGGGGCAAAAGCACAGACACTGGCTGCTGAAAGTATAAAGTAAGTGCCTTATATGACAGATATTTTTTTGGGGGAGGAGGGCAGTTTTGTTTTAGCTACAGGCAAATGTTGCACCTTGCTTCCCTACACAGAGCCTTTGTGGATATATAAGTTACATTTCTCTCAACAAATAAGGGAAAAATTACTAGTACGCCTCACTTTCTCCATTGCAGTATGATGCCTTGTTATGTCTTCTGAGTTTCTTCAAGTACCAAATGATCCCAAGCCCCAAGCCTAGGAGTTGTTATAGTCTGGACAATTTAAAAAAAAAAAAAAAAAGTCATGGAATTTTGACTGACTGCAGTAAAAGCTTTTACTAGCCGCTTTAGATATTTTTATAGTGTGCATGTGTGTGTATATGTACATATCTATTAGTAGCAGAAAAAACAAGGATAATTAAATTTGCTTGTATCAGGCATAAAAATGTCTGCTGTTGCAGGATCTGACCGAGTCAACTGCCTGCCTCTTTCAGATCTGCAAAGGCAATTATGCTAAGCCTCAAACTGAAAGGACTCAAAACCAGAATCCTTCAGTAGGCAAATTCTGTGACTGTAACCGGAATGATATCATGTTGCTCAGCAACTCTCACTATCTTCTAAATTTTTTTATTTTTTTTTTACATAACATCACTCAAATCCCCAGATCTCTCCCTGAGATGAGACCATATGGTTGGCTGTCCCAGAGCTGCACTGCCTTGAAAAGATGAAATCCCTAATAACCCTTGAGGCTGAGTGCTGTGAAGCTGCACCCATGGGAAACTCATTGGTTTGGGGGAAATTATGTTGATAACAACTTGTCTTGGTAGAATATTGTGGTTTTGACAGCGCAATAGATTCTTTGTTAAAGTGTTTATGATTTTTTTTTTTTTTTAATAGGTTGTACTTAGAGTACCGTAGTTACTGGTTACACTCACACACAGAGAGAAGCATATCTAATTACAGGGTAGTTAAATTAGGCTAGTAATTATCTTGGTTGTGGTCCGCTCCGAATGATTTCTTATGGAAGCTTTTATGGTAGCGGCTGTGTTGAGACAGGTGAAAGCAAAGTTTGGTTCAGGCTGGGCTTTCTTATTGATGGCTGCAGATATCCCCGGGACGGGTGCCCAGAGGACGGGGCCAGGCTCTTCCCAGCGGTGCCCAGCGACGGGACAAGGGGCACCGGGCACAAACCGC
>JAVJGI010000063.1:72597717-72618366 GCA_035590275.1 Ibycter americanus
ATTTGGTTGGTTATCAGAGGTGGGTAGGAGCCGTATGGCACACAGACTGCATGATATTTCCCAGACAGTGCTGTAACTGAGCAAAACAGGACACAAATACTTAATCCTTGATTAAGCATAGGAAACGTGTGCTGTTATGAGGGATGTAGGTGTCATTCTCTTATTTCTTTACATGGAGAAATGGTGGCAGAAAGCGAGTTGTTCAAGCAATACAGCTAGTCAGTACGCCCTATGCTGTTTCACCGTAGCTGAACTGTACATCCAGTTGTGCATATTTGGAGAAAAGCAAAACCATGCTGCAGAGATCCCCATTTTGAGAAGAGAGCCTGTAAGGATTAGTGGTGCCAGTCAGTGGTTGATGGGGAAAAAGGGGTGGTTCTCCCCAAGAGCACTTGATAACTCCTGGAGTTACCTGTGCAGATATGTTGGGCTTGGTCATCCAGAAATATTCCTGCCCTGGAGTAAGAAGCAGAAGCAAAGAAAGTGGTATCATAGAAGCCCTTCTGTGAAGTGACTGCCATAAATGGGATCTGATTCACCATACGCACCGCTGCTTCATCAGCGGGGTACTTTTTCTCTTTAGGGTGATCCATCTCTTTTCCTTGCCTCGCTTCCATATCTCTGAAGTCACGTCAGGTTCGTTTATGGGATTTGTCGCTCTTCCTTTTACTAAATACAGCTTGAACCATTGGGTTTACTGGCAGCCAGAACCTGACACTGTCTCTTGTGGTTGCTAAATTCAGAATGCACGTTTCCTCTTTGGAGGGGGCTGCTGAAGGCTGGGCATCACATTGTCTCCACAGCACTAAGGTAATAGTTTTGCAGAGAAGAGATGCATGGGGCTGAGAATCAGGAGTACTGGCTTCCCATTCTGTCACTGAATCTCTGTGCAGTTTGGGAAGATACTTCTTCTTTGGTACCGTTCCTTTAGCCCTCGATCAGGGATAGCCGTTTTCCCAGGAGGACACCAGATTTGATTCACAAATCTTTGTGAATCTGTTTAGGTCACGACCTCAACCCAGAGCCCTTTAGGGGAAGTCTGCAGAGGAATCGGAGCAAGACCACGCAGGTTAAGATAGGTAGCGCTATTTTACAGAGCCACCAAACCTGCCCTCCCGCTAGCCATGTCACAGCCACATCTAATGAGAAGTGGTGCAAGTGGCCCACTAGCCACACCATGCAACGGGCTGCTCTGCTGTGCAGGAATGTACGTGGAGGCCTTGACAAAGGCACGCCTTCAAGGAGCGAGGCAGGCAAGTGCCTCGTGGGGATCAGGTGCCTCCAGAGTTGTTGCAGGGACCTCGTCCAGAATACGAGGGATGGTGCCATTCAAAATCTGGATGTTGTTTACAGCAGGTAAAGGCAGGCAGCAGTTACTTTTCCTGCCAACCACTGCAAGGGATCAAAATCACAGAAGTGTTTCTAAACAACAGGGAAGCAAGCAACTAGTCTGTCCAGGAAAAAAAGGATGAAAAGGGAGCATACAGCAGCTATTCCAGACTATGCTCTGGGATTTGGGGCACGGGGAGACGTTACTTTTAAAATGACCTTACTCCAATGTAGAGGTACGAGGCATCAGACTAAGTGCCAACTTTCTGTGTGCTGTTGAGTATTATCACGCACCAGATCAGATGGCTCCTAACTTGCACTGCCTACCTGCTGAACTTCTTTTGCATAACTTACACATCTCATCAGGCTGACATGCCACACTTGTATCTGGCCCACAGCCTTGGAATAAAATGCTGTTTATTCTGCTGCTAGAAAATCTGGTAGGTGGGAGGCTGTTTTGCATGGCTTTGCCATTCAGTCAGTTCATTCTCTTGCATGATAAATCTGGAAATTTAGCATTATTGGGTTTTTTTCGTGTATATACTAGGAGCTGAGTTCTGCTGTGGAGTAAATAGTGTTCACCTGCTGAGACGGGAGCTGAATTTACCCAGTTTTGGTGCAGTGACTTTTAACATGTAAGAGGGAACACATTTTGATGACCTGTTGATTTACTTTTGTAATGGAAATGAGGGATTTGGTTGGACTGATACAATGGAGAGGAATACAGTTTGATAATCCTACAGGCTTTTAGTGGATACAGGCTACCAGCTGCAAGAATTACTGTATTTTACATGCATGTGCTAAAAGCTCATATTTGTGATTCTTGAAGCAACAGGGATGTTCTTGGAGAAACGCATATTTGTGTAGTCTATGTTGACAGATATCTCCGATTCACGCACTGCTCTTGTTTACTTGTAGCTCCACAGGCACAAACTGGTCACTACCAGCACATAGAAATACTTGTTTTTTCAGCAGCCGGATGCTTCTGTACTGAGCCTTACTGCTAGCACAAAACCACTGTATTTCTCCAGGGCCTAGTTGGATACAAGCATGCCCACGCTGTCCTTTGCCAAAATTCACATACCTGCTTTGTCACTGCTAGCATTGCAAATCCCGAGTTGTTCCTGCCTGCGGCTAGCTTTCCGTTCTGTGACTTCGGGGTCACCCTAATGTGCAAAGGTATATTTGGGACTGAGTCTTAACCACAATCTTTGATTTCCCCATTGAAAAACAAAACCAAACACAAACAAACACAAACCAAACAAAAAGGACTAGTAAAATTAGGTTTGGAAATGGCCCCTTACGGCCCCAGCCAGGGTTAGACTACAGCAGGCTAGGCGAGAGGACAGCCGAAGAGGTTGCTGTGGTTTGCCCCATTGAACTTTGCACTGCTAGTACTGACGTGAGAAAACCCTCTGCAAGCTGGTAATATTGTGAGTTGTTGTTTGTGTTTTTTTTTCACTGCACTCGACAGGAAATGAAGTGCCATTTAAAGGTATCCAACCAGCTCTGGTATCTTTTCTGCTCCACTCCTTGCTTGGTTTATCTGCTCTCTTCCTGTTCAGCTGCTCACTTTCATCTGGTTAGCAAGAGCTGAGCTGCTGATGGTTCAAGAGGATTGACTGATGAGGGGAATGATATGTGTGTGCAGTATAAATCATCTTTATCTTTGTGCGGTTTTGTGCAGAAGGCGGATGGAACATGTAACACAAACTTCAAAACTACAAAGACACAGGAGCAAGTTCTACAGGTTTTTGTGGAATTCATTGAGGGCAACACAACTATTCTGGTGAGTCTGAGCTCTTTGGGTTCACTGATCTTTGATCCAATGAACTTGCTTCAGGGCCATGCTTCCTCTGGTACAAGAAAAATGAATTAAACTACCAAGGAAGAAAATGGTTTTGACTTCCAGTCCCTCTCAGCAGATGGGAGCGGACATGGGGACTTGGCGGGCTGTGGGAAGTGGTCGGCTGAGCTCCTCATGCTAGCAGAACATCAGTCAAGCTAACTTACGGCTTGCCATCAGCTTTGACCATGAGTGTTAGATGCATCAGAAGGGTGATGATGATGTCTGAGCAAGGATTGTGTTGGCAGGAAAGCTTGTCATTTGGGAGTTCAGTCTGGAGGGGATAAAACCAGAGCACGGGGGCAGCAAGCGAGATCCGTGGCTGGCTGTACGCCTAGGCACGAGACTTGCCCCAAGGGGCCATTCCTGTGTGCTGCTCCGCGGGGGGCACGGCAGGCGCGTGTTGCGGATGGCGTAACGTGTCTTATCTTCGGAACTTCTCAGGATGCCACAGTGTTTGGCTGCAGTGCTGAAGGTATTATGAAGGCACATTAGCCCTCCGGGAGGAGCATACTTGGTGTAACGCAGGGCAGCATTAAGAACGTGTACTAGAGCTTTATGCATTAGGCCTTGATTATTTTTTTTTCTCTCCCCAGCCGCCACGGGTGGAGCTCCTTGTCTCTAACAATTTCATTGTCTTTTCACTGTGGAGAACCGAAAGATTTTTAATTGCTTGAGACTTTTTTGTCTTTATTAAAAAGAAGAAAAAAAAAAAGGAATGCAGAAAGTCTCACTGCATCCAAAGCAAGACAGATAAGTGTGCTTGCCTGAGCCATGCAGCAGAGGAACTCCAGTCTGTTCATCTGCTATGAAAGCCTATTCAAGTCTATTTTCAGATTGACTTTGAAATGATGAACCTGTTGTTTTGAAGCACCTCTAGCCTAAAATTAACATGATCTCTTCACTATATTAACTCTTGTAAACAGAGTATCTTCATCCATTCTTTACTTAAATGTGTATGGGTTGTTTTTTTCCTTCTCTTCCTCCAGGAAAAATACCTCAAGCGTCTGCAGGAAATTCATGTCATTCTTGAATCCTCAGACTTCTTCAAGCGACACGAGGTGAGCAGTGAGTGTAATACTGTGAGGTGCATTGCTGCTTCATTTGGCCATTCAGATGTACTTTGGATTAGCCTGCTGTATTAGTAGAAGGGAGTTTGTAGTAGAAGAAAACTATATATATATTATCAACACAGATACCATAAAGCCTCCATCACAACAATACAGAAGATTAAAACAGTTGAGGAATAATAAATCCTTCCATCTTTATAACATCGCAGCACTTACAGGTCTGGGCCACTGCAGGGAATGGTTTATTACTACCAGTTTCCTGTGGTTTCTCTAATCTTGGGGTTTTCCAGTGGGAATCTTTACAGAGGAATGGTAGTGTGGAAGCTTGCATTTGGTACAGTAGCATTCAGTTGCAGTTTGACAATGAAGGCTTTATTGGTTATACTGGATTTACTGTCCAATTCTGCTCTATAAGTTCTCCTTGTATGCTTTGCTGTGGAGGAGGCATCCTTAGCGTTGTAAGTTCTGCTTGTTACAGCTCAAGATTTTGAGACCAAGCATTTTATTTTACCCTGTTGATTTCCTTTTGTCACTGGTGGCATTTTGGTTAATCATGAGTCATGGTCTTTCTTTGAAAGCAGTCACTGGCTTTGGCTGAATTGCTCAAATTGAGACCTGCTGCCAAGTGAGCTGGAGAACTGCTTTTCTTCCCTTGGTCTTCTGGGTCCCTTTCCCTCTCTGCATGCCCATTTACATGTTACTGATTGATATGACTATGCAAATGGGGCATGTAAATTGTCAGTGTGTAAGTGCAGCCCAAAAGTCTGTTGGGTCACAGGTGAGAAGGTCATCTTATTGGGAAGTGTTAAGTGATGGGGGAGAGCTAAAGATGTGTATTTAACCACATCACCTCGATCTGTCTTCCAGGTCGTTGGAAGTTCACTACTTTTTGTACATGATGGCAGTGGGAATGCCAATGTGTGGCTGATTGATTTTGGAAAGACCACCCTTCTCCCTGATGGGCAGACACTGGATCACAGGATTCCCTGGCAAGAAGGCAACAGGGAGGATGGGTACTTGTTGGGGCTGGACAATTTGATTGGCATCTTGGAAAGCGTCACTGAAAGATGAGTTGAGAATGGCACAAAATTTGCAGGGCTTCTCTGTAACTTTCTGCTCTACTGGGATCACTCAGTAAGAAGGAAACCTTTAACTCTCTTCCATACTCCCGAGGTCATTGGTGCAGAGGGAGCGGCATCCAGAACCCAGCAGTTAGTGATCAAAATGACTTTGCATTGGCCCTCTGTGAACCTAAATAACTCCAGATTGGTCTGTATTGCACCAGCCTAACTTCAGACTGGTCCTCAGAGAACAAAGAACTCCATACTCAGGAATCACACCAGCATGAGTCAAGAGGTCTGTATGGTAAACCAGAATGATTCTGATTTCTGGCAAACAGATGGGACTCCGGATTACCTCTTAGTGAACCAGAGCAAGTGCTTGGAGATTCAGGGTAGGAATAACCATTTTTCAGGGAACTGCATAGTTTTCAAACCAGCAAGAGTGTTTTTTTCCCCCCTATTTCAAAGTCCCCTCCCTCCTGTGTACGCTATAGGTTGGACCAACAACTTCTGCTGCATTGCATTACAGTGTGCACAAGGTGGAAATGGGTGATAATCACAAGAAACCTGGAGCAAAGAGAGACAGGAGTTTGTGGTGGCTGGATGTGGTAACTGCTATTGACTATTCCTCTTCTTCCCTACCCTAGCCTTGATTCACTTCCATCCAAGAACAGCCTTTGCTTTTTATGTAGCCTCTCAGAAGATTACAAATACTCTAGGGAGAGAATAGCAGCCTCTTGTCTCCAAAAACATTTGACTTTCAGACTGCGTGGGCTGTTAGAAAAGTGCCTGGCTTGCTTGGCAAATTTGGCTGCTGGCAGCTGAACTGCAGTTCTGAAAATCGGTAATGGACTCTTTTGCACACAGACCAGGGAACTACGGGGTTTTTCCAAGGCTTGTTTATTTTTAAAGATAAAACCCCTATACACATGCGCACAAATGCATGCACTAGTAGCCAGCAAACAGTGTGATCTCTTAAGGTCATGGTTTGACTGTCTCCTAATGCATGTGACTACTTGGCCATGTTCCTGCCCAGATACGATGCTGCCACTTACTTAAGCATATGGAGTGGCGCAGCGATCGGAAAGGTAATGTGTCTGCATTCACAGCATTACACTAATGATGAGATAATTCCCAGGCATCCTTCCACCAAGGTATCAGCTGTTAACTCAGGGTGGTTTGGGGGAAGGAATGTCAGCACATCACATCGCCTAGCCACTGTCTGGAATCACGGACCATCTGTGGTTCGTTCTTCTTTTGCTGTGACCCAGGCACAGCCACAGAAGCTTCACAGTGTTTAGGTTAAAATCAAGAAACACTGAAGTGATTTCTTGTAATGGCTTCACATACTTTCTCTGTTGGCTGCCTCTAGTCACTTGAACAGTTCTTTAAATACTAGTGGTATAAATACTATCAGTAGTCACATGTTCGCTCACATACCAGGTTTTAACATTAATAATGTGATGATGCAGTTTTCAAAATGAGGATAAGACTTGTATTATTATTTGATTGTTAATGCCCTTTCCAACATTTAGAGCTAGCAGCACACGTTGGTCGGAAATTGCTGTCTTTTGCTGGTGTCCTGTGCTTGGGAGAGATTCCGAGAACTTTAGGATATATGAAGGTGACTCCATGCTTTGGAAAACTGCTATTTCAATAATAATTGTGATCATGAGCAAAAAAAAAAAAAGACTGTAGAGTCCAGATCTGGAATGAAATCTATCTATAACATTTGTAATTAGAATTGAAGAGCCTGAAATAATTTCTAAAAGGAGTTACTTTCAATACTTTCAGTAACACACTACTGTACTAAGACATCAGTCAGATTTAATGACGTTTTTCATCACCTCTAAACAAAACAGCAGTATTAAAAATTCAAGCTCAGTTGTGACCTAAAAATTAGATGACATAGAGTGGGTATTCTGTAGGAAGTAATGATGTGTGGGAACATTTTGTCCTAAAACAGAAGTTGTTTGAAACTGGTAATTATTTTTGCAGTCCACTGCAAATTCAGACTTCTTCTGTGGCCTCCCAGAGTCCCTTTCAGTTTTATTTTCATGATAGTACATTAATGAATTTTCCACTTGGATGTTTCAGAGGGTTTACACTTTTTTTTCTTTTTAAATGACAGCAAGCCTTCACTAGAAAGCACAGATATTATCATTCCAGGTGCCTCCTAATTTTTGAACTGCTATGAGATGATGAATTAACCTGCAGTGAATTTCATACAATTTTAAAAAAACCCAGCAAAACAAAACCCCCTCTTCCTCCTTTCCTGCAGCCATCAGGTAAGCCATTGGTTAGCAGTGCTTAAGGAGAATAGGAAGTAAATAAGATCTCACAGGGAGGGACTTTAATAACAATACCTTTTCTGTGAGACTGCAATTGCAAGCAGTCTCTACCATAATAAAAAACTAAAAGTAGAAAAGTTAGAAATGAGACTGTTAAGGTGGTAGAATTCATTAGTGGTTTGCCTAATTAATCTTCAGAATTCAATTTCTTTCTTCTGTTACCACCTATGTGAATCTTTTGCACCAGTGTAACATTTTTCTAGAAAAGAGATTTAGAGAGTAAAGGTTGATGATCAAATGTCAGTTGAGAGTTTGAGACAAACTTTTAGAATGGCTGTTGCACTCTAAAGGAGAACTCAAAGCAATGTGGTACTAGCAGCTTCAAAAAAACCCAGCTGCTGCTGGCACCTGGGTGGTTTGCAGTATGTGGTCTTGGGAGAAAACGTGGAGAATGATCCATTCCTCCGCAGTAGTTGAAAAGATCGGGGGAAAAAAAACCCCACTTCTGCTATAGCAGACCCTGGTCTGGAAATTCATTCTAGATGATGAATAGTTCTAGCAAGTCAGTTTGGAAACGGCCTTTGGCTTGCTAAGGGAATGGAAAGGAAGAAGCCACGATCCCCTGCTGCGACGGGAAGGGAGAAAAGGAGGCAGCTTCCCATCAGCGGCCTGCAGCCGAGCACTGCGGCTCGCCGGGGCTGGAGGCCATGGGCGCCCGGCAGAGTGCCGCAGGGTAAGTCACATACCTCGATTCACGTCGGATGGCCCCGCGTGCCTGTCTGTGGACACTGACGTGCTAGCGTGAGGCAGCAGCGTCGCCTTTGCTCGCTGTGGCCTAGGTCGCCTTGAACAAGCGTCTCTTTGCCAGCGGGTCGATGGCGCCGTTGCACAGGCATGTGACATAGAAGAGCCGATGCATGCTCACCAAGGTACTCGTTCACATACAAGTAATGTGTGTTCTGTAATGCCTCTGCTGAGATACTCCCTCGCTCCAGAGACGCTGAGAGCGCGTGGTGCCACAGCGTGGTGAGATAAGCTGGCCCAGAGGCATTTGGTGCTGAACAGCGAACCTCTGACAGGCACCAAGGTCTTTAAACTCACTAGTTAGATGCAGCGATGCTTACTGCTGTAGCTGCTGCGTTCCTGTGTGAGTCTAGCAGCAGGACTTCCCTCCCTCAGCCTTGTCAGTGACTTGTTTTTTTGGCCTTGGACAGCTATCCTAGGCCTCAGTTTTGTTCCTGTTTTACAGATGGGAATAGTACCTACTTACCTCACAGGAATGATGTGAGGCTGTCCTTCATTATTGATTGCAAGATGCTGTGAGATTCTTTAGAGGAGGTGCAACATGCATAAAGAGATACATCAGCTAAGTTTAAAAATGATTGGGTTTGGGGCCCCACAAGGATATAAATTCAGATGACATTTAACCAAAGTGGTAAAAATTTTAGAAGGGGGGGTTCACTTAACATCTGATCCAGTTCTTGCTATAGGGAAAGATTTCAGTGGGAGTTGGACCAAACCCTTAAGTATCTCAGAGGGCTCTTGCTGCTTTTTTTTTTTTTATTGCTATTGTTATTATTTCTTATTCTTAAGGTACTGAGATCAAATGGCCTGTATCATCCACATGCATCCGTTCTGAACACTACAATGCAATGCTGACCATGGTCACTTTTGACATTGACTGTATTGGCTGAGTGTTTGTTACTCTGAAGTGTGTATGCTACTAAATAAATGAGCCTGAAGGAAAAAAAGACATCTACTGTGATTTGGTCATAGGGCAGTAGCATCTTTTCTTCAGTAATTTCCTTAGGAAAGAGACAAAACCTATTTATTTCAGTGTTTTTTGTGTTTTTAGTCTTTAGCATCTAATATTTCCTAAATGAAAACCAGTTCTAATACATCTAGAAGCCAACATTGGAGCTTGGTTCCGAAACCTATTAGGTACGTTTGCTTTAGAACCCAATCCACACAAAGCTTGACAGCTTCCTTTGAGGTAAACGATGTCTCAAAAATTTCCATTCATAGCCTACCATATATAAGAAAATGGTGCATCAGGAGGCGCCTGGCAGAGCAGTTAGCTGTTCCCCAGCGTGGTTCTGTGAGGCAGCAGGCAAGAAGCAGTCAACCCTCCAGGACTGGCAACACTTTTCCAGCAAGACAGAGTATCCTTTTACCTGTGTGCAAAGAGTACTTCGCAGAGAGGGAAACAAATTGCCACCATTAGCGTCTCTTTATTTTGTGTTGCAAATATAGACGTATACACTAGTCCAGCTGTAAATTGCATAGAAGCAGGCGTGTCATCTACTTATGTACGGTAGTCACCCAGAAAGGTGAGTTGGTAAGAAGTGCTGCCATGGTCAGGGGTAATGCCAAACCAAAACCAATTAAGTTAAAAAGTCGTGTGGCAAGACGGGAAGATGTCAGTGATGTTATGCCTAAGGTCGCTGTCGCTGCATCAGGCTGGAAAGGGCAGGCAGCCGGGAGGCGAGAGCACAGCCGTGCCTGCGGGGGAAGCTGCCTCGCAGAGCCCTGCGGCTGGGGGCTCTGAGGAAGCGTGGTCCCTGGCTGGCGGCTGTGGGATGCAAATACTCCCAGCAGTAGCATCGTCTTCTCTTTCGGGTAAGTAGGGGGAGGTATTGGAGGTGGAGTAAGTTACACTTGCGGAAGCCCATAAGTGTTTCATTAGACTTGTGAAGCCGCCTTAGAGCGCACCTGCCCGTTGGCAAATCAGTGGAAAACTTACCTCAGGAAAAGGGTTGGTGTGAGGGGGACACCTTAAATCTGAGCCGTTAAAAATGCTCTTCCTTTAAAGGGAAGGTAAAGATACAAAACACTTCAGTTGAGGAGAGAAAAGGTAACAAAGAAATCAGAGCAAGAATATCAACAAATGTGAAAAGAAAGCAGAGAAAGGCAAATTGAAATTTGCATTATTTCATCTTTTGTTACTCAGCCCCCTCTTTAAGATGTAGGTATGAGGTTGTATGAAGCAACATAGAGTACTAATGCTGAGCCCAGAAGAAAAAAAGACCCAACTATATACACACAAATCTAAAACCAAGTTGGTAATGTGTGAAAAGACAGACACCAGTCAGGAAGAGCAATTGGTAATAATCCTACAAATGGCTGATTCTCCAGTGGGTAAGCATTGGAAGACTTTTCACATGGATTACAGACCTCAATTAATCCCAGATCTCCAGCTCATGTATTCGTCTAGGAAACAAAATCAGGTTTTGGCTTTCAGTTGCCAATCTAATTTTGACACTATGGGTTCAACTTATTGATTATGCACTAAAAGCGTATCCCTAGAAAACAGTTTAAAGCCAGTTATATTTTGAAACGGTAGCAACTGAGCACTGTGAAATCTGTGATTGTATGAACAGTAAGTTTCAGTCTCAGCATTGTAGGACTGATGGTGGTAGTACATGTCATTGTGATTGTTATTTTTCTTTTAGATAATATAGCTTGGACAGTATGTAGCATTTCAGCATCACAACAGGAGCAATATTAGCATTATTTCCTCCAGGATATTATTTTAAAATTCATTATCTGTGTGGGTTTTTGAAAAGCAGCTAAGAGATCGGATGTGCACAGAAAAACTTGCAGCTCAAAGGTTCACGCTGACAGGAGATGGTTTACCTTTAGTTCCATTTGAGGGAGTTAAGACCTTATATAAAACTTAGGTTGCTAATGCAGATTCTTCTAAAATTCCCATCTCTTTCTTTTAGTGCCCCTTTGGTATATGTGCAGCTCCATGTTCTGTCTTGTTACAAGACACTGCATCTGGCTCAGTACATCCCTGAGCTACATACTGTTGTAAACCAGCAAAGTAGGTCTAGCGAATAAATAATCACTACTCTTACAGCTGCCCTTCAACACCCCACTGTTGGTCACTCTTAGAGGTTAGACGGGGAGGATGGAGTTTTATTCTGGCTCAGTGCAGCTCAGTCTATGCCCTTCCTGTAAATGCGCACCTTGAGGCAGCTATGCAGTAAAAACAGGTATTTGTCCAAAGGGCTGAACTGAAGAACTGACATTTTGCTCATAATACGAAGGCATAGCTGCAGCCCAGGCTGCCTGTGGTGCTGGTAACAGAACTGTGCTCTCTCTCCCGTCACTTTTCAATGGCTTACCTAGTTTTATCATTAGTGGCCTTTCTAGGTTCGTGAATTATGCTGAGGCAGGTGCTGTGTATGGGGAGAACCGTGGCAGCTGAAGCTGGGTAGCCATATGGACAGCAGCGATCCTACCTGCTTCTCACAGGAATCTTAGGGTAGGTATAGTCATTTCCACGGGAAGAACAGAACTGTCTTGTGCCTGCTACTTTCTAAGAAGTCTGCAGGAAGAACAGGTGGTGTAGTTAACCTCCCACGGCTTCGGAACAAGTCACTATGTCACCCCTCTCTTTTACCATCCATTTTCCACCCGTGCCGGTGGCTAAGGAGAACTGAAAGCAGTCACATGTGAAAGCGTGGCTGTGACCCCAGCGCTCTGCTGGGGACAGAGCCTGGAAAGGGATCTGGCATCACGCCCGCTGCAGCTGAGCTAGGAGCTCTGCGTTCTGCTTGGCCTTACCCCGTATGCAGGGAGGAAGGGACTGAGCTGCTGATGCCCGGTCACAGCTGCTGGAGGGTTTGAAGCTCACCTTTGGAGCAAAACCTACTCATGCATAAACCATAGGGCTAACATAATCTGAGAGGTAAGGATGTTGTCGATTGATGTTATTCCAGTGAGCTAAGAGTAGGTGTATTTATTGACTAGCGTGTTCCAGAGGTGGCCAGCCTGAAACATGACCAAAACTGTTAGCCTCTGCAAGAGGAAAAAATGAGGAAATTTCCTGCTAACTGGGCCTTCCTGCCTCATCCAGCTGAGCTGTAGCAGCTCCTGGACATAAGATAGGACAGGCATTGAGCTAAACATGAGAGAAGCCAGCGAGCTAAAGTGAAGGTGAAATGGAAAGAAGGGTATGAGGGAAAGGCAACCATCTCCCTTGGCCACTAAGCCCATCAGTCCCCGCACCACTCCTGGAATTTGCCCATGCACAGAGGGACCCCCCCGATCCTAAGCATCTGTCATTGCACAACATGGATTTGGAATTATTTCCATACCATACAGGTCATTACTGAGGGGTGGCCATTGTCACCACTCAGGTCTGGACATGACGGTATATAAACTATTCACTGTAGAGCCAAACCCCTACAGCTGTCAGAAGCTTGCAGCAGATACAAAGTCAGACCAACCAGGCCCAGACCCGCGCTGAGGACACGTTTCACTCAAGGTGGATTCAGAGCCTTCCCTGTACTTCCCTCACCGCATCGCAGCAGTGTCCATCCCGCAGTGACGCTGGGACGGGGAGCCTGCGTGGTCGGAGCAAACCCTCTCCTGCCAGCCCACCTCCTCAGACTGGCCGTGCCGGTGATCAGCAGGGCACCTCCTCCCTCACTGAGGAGTGGGACAAGGACAGAATGTCTCTGAGGCTGTTCAGGCTTAATCCAAATTATTTGGATTTATCCGAATAAATATGCAATTTACTTTTTCAGTTTCCTTGTTTTTCAGGCTTTAACCAGTAAACATCAGTTTAGACCTTAAGCAACAGAACAAAGTCGTAGAAATGAGCTGCCTTCCAAACAGATGGCAACTGCCAGCAGGTCTGTCTGCTTGCAAGGTGAGCAGAAATGCCAACCTGCTCAGGTGTGTGGAGCCAAGTCACGATTTCAGCCTTCTCAAATGGTTGAGCCGTTCTGCCTCCCTGTGCCAAGGGCTCGGTGAGGTGCTGCTGTACCCGGCTCCCCGTCCCTCTGCCCCTCCCTTCCATTACTGGGTTTCCAGCGCAGAGGAGCAGGTGTTACAGCCCAGAGCTCCAGCGCACCCAATGCTAGGCAGTTACCCGAGAACCTCAGCTTAACGCTTACCAACATAGCATGGGAAAGTACTGCTGGATGTCGAAGTACTTACAAAAATGAAGTTCATCCCAAGTAAAGTCCATTAAAGAGAGAGACAGTCCATTACTCATCACGCCACGCAGCTCACCCTTTCTTGAAAAACCACCTGTCCCTTCCATGCCAGGAGCTGTGAGAAAAACAACACCATGAGGCAGGGAGCACGTTTCCTTCGCTATTCAAAGGGATACTACTAGCTCCACCAACTTTTTTTTTTTTGTGTTTTTTTTTTTTTTTTTAATAGTAAATATGTTTTCCTCTTCATTGCTTGTTTTCAAAGCACATGCTCAGAGGAGTCTGGATTTTTTTTTCATCCCTCCTCCTGCTCAAAATGGAAACAGTACCTTCATTTTCATGTTTTTCCACAGGGTCTGCTCATAAAACAGGTGCAAATGTGGCTGCTATTTAGTTACTTCCCTTACAGTGCATGAGCATCATCAGTAAGTCATCAGGACTGTAAAAAGCTCTCGGGAACACAGCAGCCTTTGCAGGGTGGTTGCTGCTGGCACAGCACGTGGTTTTGGTTTCTACGGTCAGAAAGAAGCACAGCCTGTGTTGGTCATTATTTCCATCCAAATGCTGCGGTCGGAGGGTAGGTCCGTTCGTCTTCACTTGAGCAGATTGACAAGGAGTCTGTTCATTAAGTGTCGTATTCTGAATCAGAGCAGCAGTGCCACTGTTCCCCACCTCCAAGCTGGTTCAGTGGAACACATTTGATGGACAGAGATAGAAATGCAACTGTCTTTAACGATCTGGGGGCCTGGCAGGTAGAAGGAGGAAGCAGAACGTTGCTGGTGTTGAAACATCACCCATCTAAAGGAACTTAAAGGGAGGAAGTAAGTGAAATAGGAAGCTGTCCTTCCAGACACATTCCCTCATCTCTGGAAGAGCCGTTTCTGTTATACTGGAGTAACACTCAGGTCATCTGACAAAGACAGACCGGAGTCCCTCTCTCTCGATGTTTTCTCTGTTTTATAAAAAGGCTTTTCATCCCTGTGCAGACTGGAGCTCCTCAGCACAGCTGCTCCGACCTCTGCCAGAGCTGAAGGCTGGTGGTCAGTGCTACAGCACAGGTCATCGTAAGCGTAATTTACATTGCCGCAGGGGAAAGCCTGGAGTTTCACCAGTTCAATCCCACTGATATCCAGGTGAGGGCAGTTGCTTCGACTTGGAGATGCTGGAGATGCCCGGGAGCTAGGAGAAGAACTGCAATTCCCATCAAAGCCCGAATCTTCCCGCTCTGGAGCTGCTTTGAGCGTGGAGCTGGGGCTGAAGTGACAGATGTTGTCTAGCACCCACGATCCATAGGTTGGGTTCCAAAGATTTTTTGTTTTGTTTTTAAGTCTGTGGGTCGGTGGATTGCTGAGCTCCACCTTCTGGTTCGAGGTCTGCTGGAAGCAGGACCCGCTGCTGAAATCGCTGAGGCATGGCAGGCTGGGCCCTCGAGCAGCCCGGCTGCTCAGGTTCTCCACCAGGAGCTCCTGGGGACACTGCACAAGTTTGTGTCCGGCATGGTGGGAGCCCAGCGCTTTAGGCGTGCTCTGAGGAGTGAGAGAAGGGCTTACCAACAGAGGCACCACCCCACTGGAAATGTTCGGGTGCACGACCGTACTCCCTTCATCCTCTGGCGCGGGGCCACACTCCACGGGCAGCTCAGTGTTGATCACATCAGGGTCCTGAAAAAGAGAGACCAGAATCCGTCACACCCCGAGCACCCCCAGGGTGACTGTCACAGCTGCATTTTAAGAGAAATAGCGATGAGAGCGAAAAAGCTTTTGGCAGAGGCTGCCATCAGGTTTGGGCAATATTCCTGCACGCCACACAAGATGCTCTGTGCCACCTGGGTGTCATATGCTCACAGGGCTTGCAGAAATGCTCCCTTTGGGCAGAGGCTGTGCTTTACTGAAATCAGCAGCTCAACTGGGGGTCACCAGTCTATAATTTCTCCCTCAGGAGGTTGAATCCAGCCCTGTAGCTGTAAAATGCTCCCAGATGATGGACTCACCGTGCCAGCTCACTCCCTCCCTCCACTCCACACCAGTTCAGCTGTGGCTTCTGAGCAACATTAGGCAAGGTCAGAATATGGACCTTAAAAGAGATTCTTAACACCCTTCCATCACAAATTTGAGGACATTTTGCTACTGAACAAGCTGAGAGCTGAAAGCATCCACTTGCTCAGGAATAGTATAGTCTCATTTCGGTTGGGCTGAAGATGGGAGAGTGAAGGCAGATACCAGAAAACCCAAACGAAAAGAGCAGCTGAGCCAACAGCACCACCACAACTGGGAAAGGAATTCACCCAGCCTGGCAGGACTCTTCACTTGTTTTGGGTGCTAAAACTAGTTGCTTTTGGATAGCTGGCAGTCCATGGATTACCATCCACCTGGATAACCAAAGAACAGTACCTGTGTGCAATACTTGATTCTTTCCAGGATGGTGGAGAAGTTTGGCCGATACTCTGGGCTGTGCTGCCAGCACTGCGTCATGATCCGGTACCTTAAAATAAGCAAAAAAAAAAAAAGAAAAAAGGTAGCGATCAAGAAAGGTAATTATGTCAAATGTGTTTCAGTATGAAGTGATCATGGGTCCAGAGGAACTGCACTTGGTATGGGGCCCAAAGGAGGAGCGCAAAACTGGACACGTCATTTCTGCATCCTTGGATCCTGAGCCATTAGGGGACCACTACTTCCAGCAAATCCCAGAGCGCTCTGGGCCCTGTACAGGAGGCAGTGGCTCAAGAGACATTCCAAAATACCCCCCCCAACACTGGGGGCAGTCACCATTCCCTGGCTAAGGGTGTCTAGCTGCCTTTGTCTAACCTGTTTGCCACCCACTATCCCTTGGGCTGTGGGAGTAAGGAAATACTTACACTGGTCCTGGACAGTTTTTTGGTGGATCCATTCTTCCTCCACTGGTGACAAATTCCAGCACTTCCTGATTAGTTTTGCAGGGGTAGGGCATGTAGCCTAGAGAGAAAATCTCCCAAAGCAGCACACCAAAGGACCTGTGCCAGAGAGCAGCCAACAATACCAGTTAGGTTTTGCTTTGTGCTCCACAAACCCGGCACGAAGCCGTGTAGGTAACACCACAGCACCAACCTTCCGAAGCTGTAGGCCAACCACAGGAATGTACAATTAGCGTGATTATGAGTCAACTTTGATACAAAAAAATAATCAATCAAAACCTTTGCTCAAGCTCCAAAACTAGCTTTGCAGAGGCTTCAAAATACGTAACTGAAGTTGTTCTTTCTGCTGCGTTCGTTATGTCTAGAGCAGGCACCGCCGGAGCACCCTTCCCTACGGATGGGCTGGCCGCAGAGGACTGCTGAGTCTGGCATGGCGATTCCCGCCTGGCCTGGGAAGGCTTGAGAGGTTTGAATCAGTGTTTGGGAACACGATGTTCAAGAACAAAACCAAGTAAGAGCCAGCCAGTGAAACCGAAAGGCAGCAGCACTTATTTTTTGTCATGATACCTCACTCTCCTTCTTGACATCGGTGGGTCAGTGAGGCAGTGCCACTGGAAGTTACGTGTGACAGACCCAGGGCAATCCAGAGAGTTCTGACAAGGCTTCAGCAGGGTCAGAATTCTAACAGTCACCATTTGCTGCAAAGGTGGAAGAAATTTCCAGTGCACGCTTGTTACATATAATAGCCTATTACGGGAGCTGTAGCACTTTCCTTCACAATATTCAGTACCGGCTGCTGACAGTGGGGTGCCCACGAGCAATCCCGTCTCTTCCAACAGCTTCAGGAAGCTGGGTCAGCGTGGTGCTGAGGGAACGGCTCAGTACAGCCACCTGAAAAAACTACTGGACAGGGAAAGCCGTTCTTCGGCAGCAGGAAAGCTTCCCCCCCGCAGCGCCTGCACGTGCTGCTGCTGAGGGTGCTGATTTTAAAGAAAGATCAAGTTATATGAGGAACCGATATATAAATATTGTTTCCTCAGCAACCAGCAAGGACTTTGATTAAATCTGCTGTCATTTTATACAGAACAAAAAGAAATTTTATGAAAGAGTAATCCTAGGTGGTACCGAGAGAGTCATTTCCAAGATAGATAAGCGGGCCGTGTCACTGATGGAAACTGAGTGGCAGATCCTGAGGGTTGAGGGAAGTGTCTGATGGCATTTCAATTTTTAACTGAGACTTCTCGGGAATCTAAACATGATACTCTACATTTATGTAAAGCGAATTTTTATTACGTCCTTTAACATTAGATTTTTCTAATACATTCAGAATCCTTTAGCTGTACTTCTGCTGAGAAGGGAAGACTTCTAATATTCTGTGAAATTCTGACCTTTTTTTAAGGTTCCTGCTGAGCAGACTTTTTTTTTTTTCCTCAAGCAGTACATTTCTTGACCCTTATCACTGAGTAGCAGAAGTGATTAAAAGACATTTGTTACCAGGTGTCAGTCTTGGAGGTGAAAATGCCCTCTAGAAAAGCTTCTGGTGGCATCCACTTGACTGGAAGCATGGCTCTGCCTCCCTTGCGGTAGTAACTCGCTCTGGGAAAGATAAAATGCACGGAGAATGTCACACACTCTGAAAGGGCTCAGATATAGAAAAGATGTTCTCACCACAGCAACAGCAGCTGGGGATTGCGTGCAGCAATGGGGGCCAAGTGGGAAAAACGAGAAGCCATCACCACAAATAGGGGGGCCAAGTGGGAAAAACGAGAAGCCATCACCACAAATAGCGCAGCGCTGCGGTACCTTCTACCCTCTGCAGCGGGGATGGGAACGGAGGATGCTGTAGGTGCACAGCTGAAGACATCAGATTTGCCAGTGCTTTGCACAGCGTGCTGGCGCAGCAAGTCTTCTTGACATCATAAACTGAGAGTTATGGTTGGGTTTTGTTTTGGTTTTTTTTTTTAATTTGAGATTATTTATGATCAACTAGCTAATAAATTTGCCTATGCTTGGTTTAGCGTCCCCATGTGATTACAGTGTTCCCTGGGGCCCAGTCTGGAATAAGCACAGTTGAACCTTATCGGCTAGTGGGCACAGATGTGCTAATGTACAGCCTGTTCACTCCAGTTAGTTAACTGGTCAAATCCGGACACATAATGGATGTTCCACTGCTTCAGACACCATGAGACAGTTCAAACCAGTCAAAATGATACAGATTACTGAGTTACTCACAGGACTGAAATGGCCTTTCACTTACCTGTAAATATCCCTGGCCATCCCAAAGTCACCGATCTTGGCTATTCGTCCTGCTCCGGTGCAGGTCAAAAGGCAATTCCTCGCAGCTATATCTCTTAAAAAATAAAATAAAATAAATATCTAATTCTAAACTCTTAAATAGCTAAAGGAATAAAGAAAGAATATTAGACACAGTGCTGCAAATCTTAGTCGAGTCACCTTTACACAAATGAGAAAAGCTTATTAAAAATAAGAAATAACGCCAGCTACATTATAATTTTCATTAACCACAATTCTTACACTGCATTTCCATTACATTTTCTACCCAGTGTTTTCCAAGCGTTCCCCACTCCCATCTCCTTTCACTAAGGCAGAAAACAGGGTCAGTGTTGGACCAGGGACAGACCCAACCTTTCACTTCAACCACATTATGGCAGATTTCTTTCTCACTGTAATTTTTTTTAAAAGAGCAGCATCGCAGCAGTGTCTCCATCAGTTACAGATGTGATGCTTTGGGTAATCTTGGCCAGCTGCTTGGAAAGTCCGTGTAGGCCAGATCTGGTGAAGTGCTGCTTTGCTGCTCCTGGCTGCCTGCGGTGGAACCAGCAAAGCTACACACGGGAGCAGCCAGCTGCCGGGTGCAGGTTCAGCTTGTGACAAGTGGCAGCAATGGCTACATGGCCAAGACTGACGGGTTTGTGTTCATTTTGAATACGCATTCTGAAAAGAAACTCATTAAAAATCAGCACTGGGGGGGTCCTGTTCGCTGCCAAGAAAAAGGGGCTCCTTGAACAACTCATATGTTTCTTCCCACTGCCAGCCTTGAAAAATCCCTCAGGATTTGCAAGCCAAGCTTAGCTTTCTCTTCCATCATCAGCTGTGACTCCTAGACGACAGGGCCTGCCCTGAGCGACATCTCCCCAGCCCCACCCCAGTACCTTCTCCCCAGGGTACCTGCTGTCCGCAGCGATAACCCCCCTGCCCGACCCGCTCTGAGCAGCGCTGCCAGCACCACCACACACGCACCCGAGCACGACTCCTCCGCTCTCATTGCCTGAACTGACGGCTAAACCAAACCCAGACCGTTCCCAGGTCACTTATACCATAGATCTAATGCTGCAAAACGGACACAGAGAGTTTTATAAAAGCGATGTGCTGCTGTTAAAAGACTCAAGCACTTTTCTTCCATTTCTCTCCTGAAACGGAGATCGGTCTGGAGCACTGACGGCCGGCCTGTCCGCTTGGCATCAGCGGTGGGAGCTTTATGTGATGACTGCTGGGCTCAGGGACCCACAGTAAGAAAACCAGGCAATGTCTACCTGACAGGGGGAAGGAAAATTGGTTTTATAAAACACTCGTAGAGAAAATGTCTGTGGAGTTTCTACTGGACTTCTTGCAGCACAAGCAAAAATTGGTCCCTATCATAAACTCAGCAGATCAGGGTGGGTGGAGGCTGGTGAAGGTTATTGCCATTACAGTAAAGATTTTTAAAAAGTAATGCTGTAGCAATTAAAGTTTCCAGTTGGAATACTGATCCTGTCATGTACTTATTATAAGATCCAAGAGCCAAAACTTGTCACACACTCTTACTGCTCCTCTGTTGCAACGGCAGAAAAGTTTAATCCTTTCTTCAGAGGAACAGATTTATTGTTCCAATGTAAAGGAGGCTGAAAACTTTCTCAGATGCTCTAACCATAAAGTCATAGCCTATTCCATACCCCCATGTCACGGCTTTTTACTCTGATTGCTGCTTGGCACTTGTTCCCCGCAGTCTCTCCGGTCCCTGCCCCTCGCGCCCAGCTCCGCCTCTGCTCCCCGCAGCGTGGGGGCACGTGCTGCCCGTGGGGTGAGCCAGGAGCCCCCCACCCAGCTCCCGGCTGCACGGGCCACCTCCCGCGCGCCCCCGGCTTCGCGCAGCGGGGCTGAGCTCGCACCAGCCAGCACCCAGCCAGCACCCAGCCAGCACCCGCCAGCAC
>JAVJGI010000063.1:72619082-72695278 GCA_035590275.1 Ibycter americanus
GGGCAGGGCGGAGCAGGGAGGGGGCAGGGCGGAGCAGGGCACCGGGCAGGCGGGGGAAGGCACAGCCGGACCCGCGCGGCCAGCCGGGCGCAGGGAGGAGCATAAGCGGATCAAAGCAAAGAGTTAGAAAGTGAGTAAACTCCTATTGAAGCCAAAAAGCGCTGCGCAGCCTTCCCTCCCCCCGGGCGCCGAGCGGCCTGGCCCGCAGCCCAGGCGGGGTGGGGAGAGAACGACCCCCGGGGGGGCCTCCCCCGTGAGACCAGAGGACAAGTGGGACGCGCGGGTGGGGTGGGAGAGAGACCTCCCACACTCTTTAAAAGAGTTAGCAAGTTTTCAACAGAAGTTAGCACGTGAACCTCAGAGGGAGCGCGGAGATGCCGGGGGTCAGCACCCCCCAGCCCCTGGGGGGGCAGCCGGATGCTTCGCCCCGGGGCTGCGGGACCGGCCCCGGCCCCTCACCCCCCACGCTCCCCAGCCGCGGGCGGGACAGCAGCCGCTCGCCAGCAGCATCTCCCCTCCAGCAGCCTCCCTCCTCCAGCAGCCTCCCTCCTCCAGCAGCCTCCCTCCTCCAGCAGCCTCTTCTCCCAGCCTCTCTCCAGCAGCCCTGCTCATTTGCATCCCATCGTTTATTTCCCCACAGGGAAATTTCCTTGGTGTTTCTACAGGAACTTCTGTACTGCTCTCGGCAAGGGTGGGGAGGAATTACTACACCGCTGATCAAAAGCCCAAGAGATATCAAATAAATTGTTCTTTATGAGGCTGCTTTTGTTTCTGGATGCTGTTACTGCTGTAATTTCTCACGCTCAAACCACATAACATACACTACAGCCGCTGAGCGCTATTTTTACTGGCCAGGCAAATCATTATACAAAGCTCTTGGATACCTGCCAGGGAGAACATTTACAGTTGTAAGCAGGCGGTTCTGGGGAGGAAACATCGATCCACAGGCTTCCAGACCCCCCTGCTCTGGGATCCCTCTGTCGGAAGATGCGGGTGGACATGCCTTTTCCCTGCATCCAGGGAAACTTGCGGTGAAACACATTAATGACGGGGCTAGTTCTGTTTTTGGAAAAGGTGCGCAGGGAACAGGTTGTTCAGTGCCAAGGGGACTTTGACTATTGTATTTGCTATCTGCCAGCACACCAGCTAACATAGCGGCAGGTTTGGTTTCACATGATATTTAAAAACCAGTTCTTTATATGACAACTATATATAATATTCTGATAAGAGTATTATTCTCTGCTGCCCACAGACTTTCTCTGCTCACAGAAATTGTACCACTTTCACTACAAATGCCAAAAATAAAGATATACAAACTCCTCCATCTGGGTGCTGTTACACCACTGTAAGTGCATTTAATTAGTATATTTACTCCTGTACGAGGAAGAGGTTAAGCTCGACCTTTCAACGACACGTCAATACCAGCACAGGAGCATACGCACGTGAAGCTGCACGGTCATAACTACTTGGGGTGTACGTGTGTGCGGAGGAGCAGCTGTGCAACTGCAGCACGTGGTGTAGGAACACGCGAGGCACCAGCTAGCCGCCCCCTGCCCCAGCCGGCACAGGCACCTCGGTACAACAAGGGGTACCAGCATCAGGCCTGACTCTTGGGTGTTTTTTTTAATTCTCCACTCAAGCAGAGATATATACTTATTTAACAGAGGTGCCCAGGATCACACTGTTCAGAAGCAAGAACACGTATCTGGAAGCAGCTATTCATTATAAGAACACTGAAACTAATTAATTCCAAATATTCACCGTACTTGGTTGGCATCAATATTGTATTAGAAATCAGAGATAATTTGCAAAAACCCTCACAACAGTTTTTTATAAAGGTGGTATTTTCTTAAACAAAAATATTTGACTCAATAATTTCGTTTGCATTGATTTAAATCCCTGTCACAGTGCTACGTGCAGGCTTAGCTCTTCAACTAGTTTTTATGCATCTCCACATGGTGCTGATGCACACCTGCTGGGGACCGAGTGCTACCAACTCCTGTTACTGCCTATCAGTGCTGTAACTTCAGCTCCTCGCGCACCATCACGGTGCACAGAAAACGAGGCAGACATCGAGGAAAGCAAGCCCCTTAATTTGTAGTCTAGTTGGCAGAGAACTCTGGAACGGCAGGACAGGATTTTACTCTTTCCTCCTCAGTTACTAATAGACTGCTATTATATTTCTGGCATTGCTTTCGTTTTCTCTCACTGACCATCTGCTTAAGTCCAGCGGACAGACATACGTATCCTGAGGTTTGTAGGGGCTGGGACACATACACAGCCCTGCTTGCCTTCAGGGCCTTTATCCAATTCATGAAAATAATAAAAAGCAGGCATAGTAAAAACAACCACAAGTCTAGCAGGGAAGTTATCTCACCACTCTGGGTCGATTCTGCCGAAGAAAGCTCTTCATATCTCCTCCAGCCATGAGCTCAAGCAGAATGAAGCGAGGCAGCGTCTGGAGGCTAACGCCGATGCACTGCACGATGTTTTGGTGATTGAACTTGCTGGAAGCCGAGATCACAGCGCCATGGGAGAGAAAGACAGGGTCAGTACCTGGCCAGCAGCCCCCACGCTCACTGTGCCTGGAGCTCTGACAACCTGGATGGAAGCAAATCCTGAGGCAGGGCACGTCACCAGACTAATTCCTACTTTAGCCATACCGAAATGCGCCCCAGGCTTTGGCAGCCCCCTGACTATGACTATGGCACCCGGCTTTGCCCGTGAAAAGCCGCAACAGAAGATGTGAAAAGCTGACAGCAGAGCAGAGCCTTCTGCCTGTGAAGGGGGAACCTAAGGGACACACCGACTGAAAGATGGGGTGACGTGAGAGGGAAAAGAAAGCTTAGCACCTCAAATACGCAAGTATTATTGGTGTTTGTGAAACAGAACCCTGACCGATAGGGATTTTAATTTGGCATTGGTTACTTAAAGTATATGGCTGTCTAGTTTGGTGGACTGAGTTCAGCATCTACTCTGCCAAAGAGGGACTCGGCCAATACCTACTGCAGCAGCGGCTTACGTGACGGCATTCTGCCTCTTACAAAAGAATGCTGAGATTGTCAAGAAGCTCAGTAAGACTCGGTCATTAGGAAGCAGCATCTTCCCTTGGATAGTGATTACCTGGGTAACACAGGAACTGAATATGGAAAGGAAGTTGGGGAAGAGAATCACGTGCTACTAAGTGAATCAATGCACTCTGCGATCGATTGAAATTGCTCTAAAATCCCATACATCAGTGTTACCGCCTGCTCAGCTGCCAAAGGTCTTGAAGACTTTAGGAAGTGACACTGTCATGAGATTCATGCTTTAATAGCAGAAAAACAGCATCTAGACATGAGCTGGGCCAGACAATGAGAAGAGGAACTTTGTGTTGCACAAATTAAAAATGCATAAATTCCGATCACTTATTAACCTTGACTATACTACTGTTTTAAAGTCATCCTTGACTATACTGTTGTTTTAAGGTTCTGGATTTGGATTAATGAAGTAAATTCCAAGACTAGAATGCTTAAAGTACAGGTGGTAATAGGAATGGCTGTCTGTTATCTTTTCCAGGCAGGTTTTATGGATCTTATCGTTCACTGTCAGAGGTTGTACAGATGAGACCTTACAAAGGCTCTGTCAAGCTTGCACACATCTAAGAGAAGCAGCCACAGAAGGGCTGTGCCCCACCTGTGCGAGCCACATTCACTGCCTTATCCCTACAGAGATTTCCGAGCGTCTCACTCAGCTATTTTTGTGCAAAGAAAGGGACCATCACTGCAAAAAGTGCTTACTTACAGCAAACAGTTCTGCAGATAGGAAAAGCAGAAAGGCTGCACGCACACTTAGCTACTGACTGAAAGCCACAATGGGAAAAGCTTTCTGCACCTTCTCCTTCTCCAGCTGCCAAACCTGCTCTTACAAAAACTCTTGCTGTTATTTGCAAGAGATAATGTAGTTAAAGCCCTGGGCTCCAAGGCTGAAAGCTTCCCCCCTGCCCCGCCGCACACAGCCTGCGTCGTGCCGCCCTGGTGCTGGCTTCCAGAGCCTGGACCTCTGAGTCACTGCACAGGGGACTCTAATCTTCACCTCTCCCATTGCTTTCCATTTCATCATTGAAAATGTTTTAGCAAGGGCTTTGGGACGTGATCCATACTTAGTAATAAGGACAACGGAATTCTCTGAAAAGGAAAACATTTCAAATGCAGAACATGTTTGTATAAATATGTGCCTTTTTACTCCTCTGAACATGACCAGCAGAACCAACCAGCAGAAATTTTTGTTGAGATGTGGTGGTTTGGGGTGGGATAGAGTTAATTTTCTTCACAGTAGCTTGTATGCTGCTATGTTTTGGATTTGTGATCAAAACAGTGTTGGTAACACATATTTTAGCCATTGCTGAGCAGGGCTCACACAGCATTAAGGCTGCTCCCCCCCACCCCCCACCCCAGCGAGCAGCTGGGGGCACAGGGAGCTGCGAGGGGACACAGCCGGGACAGCCCACCCCGACTGACCCCAGGGATATCCCATACTACATGACATCGTGCTCAGCAATAAAAGCTGGGGAAGGAGGAAGGAGGAAGGAGCGGTCATTCCAAGTGTAGCATTTGTCTTCCCAAGTCACCGTTACGGATGACGAAGCCCCGCTTTCCTGGAGACAGCCAAACACCTGCCGATGGGAAGCGGTGCATGAATTCTCTATGGTGCTTCGCTTGCGCATGCAGCTTTTGCTATATCTGTTACGTTGGTTTTATCTCAGCTCATGAGTTTTCTTGGTCTTCTGGCTGTCTTACCTGTCCCACTGCTGCGTGGGGCTGAGCTGCCTACTGGCATTAAACCACAACAGATGTGCAACAAAAGAACCTCAGTAACCTCGTCAGAGATGAACAAGTAGCTGAAACCAGTGACTCATATGCTATTAAAATGCCACCTGGTGAAAGATAAGGCTGGATTTCTTTTCCAAACACAAGCAAGTGGATAAATGATTCTTATTACCTGCATTACTCTTTTTTCCCCCTGCCCACCATCAGAATAAAAACCTTAAACTATACCTGATAATCAGCGCTTCCATCAGGAAATCCATCTCGTCCTGCTCGGAGCAGACTTCTGGCAGGGTCTGTTGGGAGGTAAAGGACAGTGAGGACCATCCCACCAAAGAATTGAGAACATTTAGGTGACCCCCAAAGGAAGGAAGAAAAAAAAAAAAAAAAAGAAAAGAAAAGGATGAGCATGTAACACATGAATGACTTCAGGGAACTACGAGGAGGGGCTCCTCTTCAGCGCCCAGTTTCTGGGGCTGCACATGACCCATTCGGTTACAGTTACAGCAGGAAAGTGGAGACCTGGTTGGAGCTCTTTTGTGTGCATGTAACTAAATGCAGTCTTCTGGAGCAAAACAGCTTCAGGTATGCATCAAGAAAGGCATTAGGCACTTTAAAACGAGAGGTGTTAATTTATCTGCCTTTTCTGTATGTCCCCGCTGCAGCACATGCTTCCAGCCAGCTGATGTAAGCAACAGCGCCGGGCAGCCCTCCAGCTCGCTCTGCTGCAGCAGCCTGGGACAGCATCTGCCACCGACGCACCGGGCAGCCGCGCCTGCTGCTGCACCCACTGGTTCAGCATTATGGGCTGGCTTGGCCACAGCTGTGCCCAGCGCCCGCTGCCCAGCTGCACGCAGACAGCTGGCACGTTCGCTGCTCCGTGTGGTGCGGCTGGCATGGGAACTCTTCTTGTCATCAGTAGTGTGGGCTACAGAAGGCAGGGTTGCATTTTGCGATCAGAAACAAGTGATTGCTTCACCCAGCACACTGCAGATGATCTATCGCGTCGGTGGAATACCCACAAACAATACGTAGAGTGTGTTACAAGTACATTTTTTAGTTTATTCCCTGTCTGCACCTGTTTCTTCTGCAAAGTCAAATCAGGACTGGCATGCTCCATCACAAAGCAAGGTGAGCACGGTCACAGCTTGGGAGCCACAGATCCTCCACCCATTTCCAGCTGGGGAGAGGAGCAGCCTTTTGGGGATGTTCAAGGTGTCACTTTGCAGGGAACTGGGCGAACAAGCAGCAGGTGGGAGCAGCAGAGGCCTGACAAGTACCCATCCTTGCTGAGACTTTCAGAACTGGTGACATCCTCAGTGGGTTATCACACCTGTACAGCAGGGCCACCTGTGCCTGCTCGCCACTGCCGCGCTGCTTCCTCCAGCCTGGGCAGCGAGGCTGGGCTGGGCACCTACCGCCGCTCACAGGGTCTGTTCTGGGCTTTCGTGCACGTCCCTTCAGAGGCACAGGGACGTTCGTAACCAAATGCCATAATGCACGGTCCTTGCTCCTTTTTTTTTTTTAAAGAGGGTGTTGAAAGGCAGGACAAACAACAACAGAACTTTATATTATTGAAGGCTATGTTTTGGGCTGAACTCATAGGAGTAGATTTGGTTCCCTGAGTCACAAGCTTGTAAAAGAACAAAAGCAGGTTATGAGCATCCTTAACTTCAAGGCTGAGTAACTGACAAATCCTGATGTAACAGCAGCAATTTCACCAGCCTGTTACCTCTTGCCATTAATGATGTGAAAATTCACATGATATCACAATATATATTCACAGCAGCCTATTTAACACTGTGCAATAAAAAGAGACTGCCTGAAAGTTTCACATATGGTAGTCAAACACTACTCTCAGTAGAAAGGAAATGTAACTGAGAAACAATACAATTTTTTTAAATACGGTAATGTCATGTGAAAACTTAGGAGTAAGCACTCAAAACCACTGAAACGCAGAAGTAATAACATACAAGCATATATAAATGTTTACTGCTTGCTGTCACATAAATGCTTCATACTAACACTAATTCTTTTCTTTATACAAGATTTAGAAATCTCCTTCTAGTCCACAATGTCCCCAAAATGTCTGTTCGGTTTTTTTTTCTTGGCTACTCAGATCTATAAATCACTGTGGCAGAACAGCCATCGTGGCAGATTCTCAGCTGGGGTGAACTGGTGGCTCTGTGTTGATTTCCAGGGAGCTATATTTATTTATGTTGAGAGAGAATTTGTTGTTTTAACTAACCATGTTATGCAGTCTCCAGGTGACCGATTCACTCAACTTCCCATCTGAGGGCACTGATTCTCTCTCTCCTGAGCAGCAGGAATGGAGCTCACAAAGCAGCTTGCCCTCTCCAGATCCACCCCCCGGGCACAGCGCACCCCCCGGGCACAGCGCACCCCCCGGGCAGAGCACACCTCCCAGCCGTTAGGCACGCAGCAGACAAGACAGATGCTTTACTTTCAAGCTGCTGCTGGTGCCACACAACTCAAAAATCAAAGCTTACAATTCCTGGATGCAGCAGCGTGTGGAAACCGGCATCATACACAGGCATACGTCATTATGCATGTGATGAACGCGAATCTCCAACCGCAATAGTAATAAGGTAATACGGCTCTTATGGGTAATTATGGTTGTATAACAAAGTTGTGTTTACTGACCTTGATAGCCACTTGAAGAGGGTTGGGGTGTCCTGCAATGCCCACCACGGTTCCCTCATAAACCTCACCAAATGCACCATGTCCTAGTGCCCTAGAAGGGGTTGGGGGGGTGGTGGTGGTGGGAAGAGAGAACAGATGTTACTATGGTCCTGCATCCAGCATTGGCTGAGCTCTTCTCTTCATCCAGTACAAGAATAGCAATTGAACCTGCTGTAAGAGATGGAATCAACAACAGAGTTTTGTTTTCGTCTCAAAGCTTCTGAAAATAACTTCTCAGTATTTTCCACCACTGTCACTAAAGCAGGGAGGTCAGATCCTTCATGATTCTGATTCTGAACCAATAAAGCAGCCTGCTCAGTCCTAGGGCTCTGTCACCAAGGATGGCAACAGCAAGGCAGGGAAGAACTGCAGAACAACAGAGTAAGGTAGCTGCAAGCTGGTATCCTCAGGAGAGTGTAAGACAGCACATAAGAATGATCACCTTTTTCCTTCTAAAGTTTACATCACTCTGATCAATATCATTCGGGCAGTATGGAGCCGAAGGGCAACAGAGCACATATTTCCTTGTGACAGGAAAAACTGAAACAGAAATACTGCTATAGGTCTGAAAGGGGGTTACTGCCAGGTGGTAAGCGTAACCCAGGGCATCATGTGAAAACGTGGAGCTGAAATACCCTACGCTGTGTGTGGGAACGTGGAACAGGAGGTTCGTGAACTTATACTTCTGCTTGAGGGCTTCATGGAATCAAAATATCTTAGGGAACATAAGTGTCACATCTGTCATATTTTGGCTGGCTTGGACGAGGTGCTTTCCAGCTAGTCAGACAGGTGGCCCTCGTCTTCTTCTCTTGGATGCTCGATGATGAGTAAAACAAGCATGTGAGCCCCATCCCTGCCTTTGCTTCAGGCTGCCTCTCCTCTCCACGGCCAGCGAGCCAGCCCCGCAGCAAGCCTTACCGCAGCAGAGAGATGTTCTTCCGTGGGATCTCCTTCAGCTCGCTCAGGGTGGCGGCCTTCCCTGCAAAGCAGTAGTTGGGGTTGTAGTCGGTCATGATGGCTGATGTGCGGATTTTGCTCAGTTTATATTCTGGGCTCTGCAGTCGTGCTCGGGCTCCTTCCAGTTGCTGCTTCTTAAGGTGATAAACTGCAGGTGGGGAGGCAAATAAAAATGCACAAACAGTATCAACACCTGGAGAGAAAAGATAATGCTGGCCACACAGAACAGAAAGAAACCATCCGTCACCATAAATGCTCAAGAAGCATCTTTAGCTTGCCAGTGTCATGCTTTTCTCCGTGCTCTGTAGTGATCTAGTACAGGATATGCAAACTGCCTTATTCCTGCAGAGTCCTAATCCCCTGGGAGAGACTGAGGTTCCCTCTGCTTCTTTGTACATTGGCTGAGGAAAGGGTGCTCCACTAGACATCTTGCTGGCATCGAGTCCCCAGAAGCACACCATCTCCCTGAATGAATTACAGGGTTTACTACAGACTGACTTCAGCCTATATAGCAGTGGTTGCTAAAGAAATGCCTGCTAAGAGGGCTTTCCAAGCTCTTTTCTCTGCAGAAAATACCAGGACAGAGCAGTCCCCACCCTTTGGGATGACCCTGGCACCTGACTGTGGGGTGATGATGTTTTCTATCACTTCTTTCTCCCTGTCCCTCTGATCCCCTTGGGGATCACAACACTTTGGCTTCAAGTATTAAATAAGGGCGTGTGGCTGGGTGGCCTCCTTTTGCCTAATTTACCTGCGAAAAGCCAAGTCAAAGGGTGATAAGGAGCAAGTGTTTCTTACTGATAGATAGGCTGCCACAAGTGAGGATCATTCCAAGCACCACAATCACAGCCACCACAGCTAGGAGAAGTGGGAGAGGCAGGTGTCCCTCTGGGATAGGACTCTGTGGCACTGGGGGAAAAAAAATAGAGGTGCATTAATCAGAAGGCAACCAGAGCTGCTGTGAAACACCCCTCTGAAGGTCGCTCCTATTTCAGAAACAATACAGACATTATGGCCAGACCATCTTATAAAAATCACAGCAAATTCCTCTACAGCCCTGGAGGTTTCAAAAATACCCAAATAATTCTAAAAACATTGTGAAGATAGAAAACTAACTGGTGAAACATAGATTTCTTCTCCAATTCTTCATTTTTTCTTATAAATGGGTAACATCACTGCTCAGAAGTTGAAACTCTACAGTCTTGATGCTTTGGCGTTCCAAGGGACTGTGTCAGGAAATAAAAGCAAATATCAGGCACCAGCTGAACAGGCACAGTGGGCAACTGCTGTGGAAGGAAGTAACTTGCTGCTTAAATAACTCAGCAGTAGGTGGTGTGTGTGTATATATATATATACACACACTGGAGAGGTATTTACGCTTAAATATCTGATACACTGTGCCCATTCAGGGAACTTAAACTGTGTCTCTTTATGGGTATTTTACCTTCTACCTAATCCAAACCTGAACTTTGGAGACAGTGACAGAGATGCTGCTCAGTGTGTAAGGAAAGGACATCAGGAATTTTCAGTCACACGTTTGACTGGCATTTGTCATAACGCCATGTTCACTGGAGCCACTAGCTGTAACTTGGGGAGCTGGCCATCAAAAAAGCCAGGAGGAGAGATGATACCAAGGATATAGACATTATCCAATGAGGATAAAACTTCACATCTTACCAGTGCAGGTGACATTGTCATTAGCCAGCACAGCCCCCATCTCGCATTGGCAGACCGGCAGGTTGGTGTCGGGGTCCCGCTTGCAGTTGTCCGAGTGGCAGTGGCTGCAGTTCAGATAGATCTGAACCTCCACCTCGCCGTGACTCTCCATGGCTGAGCAAGGAACCAGACAACCGATGGGCTCAGTTCAGTTTTCCCATGTTGTTCCAGTAAGGACAAAACCCCCAAACCAAAACGCAGCAGGCACCTACAACTTCTCTCCTTCTCTGCAGGAGAGCAGATAGCTCAACAGAGTGTGGGCATGACAGAAACCTGGTGGGGGCCAGGAGGGAAGAAGGTATCGGGTCCCTCAAAAGCGAGCTCTGGAAGTGATCTGACCTGAAAAGGTCTGGGACTGAGGACATACAGTTGAACCTGATGACTGGCATCTCTCCTGGCCCAGAGATTGAGAGGAAAAAGGTCTCAGAGTGCTACAGAAATATTTAAAGAATTGACCACAGCTAAAGATCTGATCTGCAGATCTGCCTGAATAAACTGCATAAAAAAAGCAAAGACAGGAGAAGAGGGAGTGGGAGAGAGGAAACAGAGAGGAAGAAGGAAAAAGGAAGAAGAAAAGAACTAAAAGGAATGAAAAGTATAGTGTACCTGCCAGGGGATGCAAGAAGATCTCTCCAATAGGGTTCACAAAAGAGATGCCATCCTGCCCGCCAGCTGTGATATCATCGCTATCAGAGGCATGTCCCCCTGGGAAAGAAGAGTACGGTTAGCTGATCAGTGCTGCGTGCTGCAAAAATGGGGTGCCTCTGAGGTGTTGCATTTGTTCCTGGCTCTTAGCACCTGGGGTCACTCTGTCACCTCCCAGTGAATGTATGATGTCCTTGATGGATAGATGCTCACTTGACCCAGCCAGCACCAAGGTAGTGGGGCGTGAAGGGTAGTGAAGTGACTTATTCCAATGTAGGCTTCTCAGCTTAGCAAGGTAAAATACATATTTGCTTTAAACAGAAAAAAGAAATGGATCATTTTCCCTGGGTAACTTGGGAACAAATGACGGGGTGATTTCAGCACACCTTCCAAATACAGAATCACATAGGAACGCTTCTGTAACCTTGATTTCCCCAGTTAAAGCACGATGGTGGGGAGCAGGGCAGGTTTCACACTGTTCAGCTTGAAGTGTCCATGAACCACCTTCTGCAGCAGTGTACCTCTGCACTGCGGGCTCTAGCCCTTACCTGCAGGTGCTCTGAAGAGTACAAAATCAGACGTCATAACTACTCCTCCGGCAGACTTACCTCTATAGCCTCCGCCTCCGCCACCAGAAGTACAAGCTCCTCCTCCCCCACCAAAGCCACCGGAGGTGGCCCACTGGAGCTTGGCTAGTGCTTGGGAACAAGCTTGACCCCCTTCTCCACCTTCCAGAAGGGACTTCCCAGCTTGAGGAAGCAGACTGTCATCTTGCCAGCCACCACCACCACCTTCAGACGGAGTGAGAAACCAAAACAAGAACAGGTGAGGGAAGCGCAAGCAGAGGAAAGCAGGAGAGAGACTGCAGAGAGGCAGAGATCGGCGCTTATTAATTTCTGAAGTGCCTGCATTCAAGTTAACTCCTTCTTTAAGGTTAAGAGAACATACAGACAAGCTCCTTGTTGCCATGGATAACAACAAAGTGGAAATCTAATGCACAACCTGTGGTATGCGCGGCACAACCAGCACCTTAGCACTAGTGGCATTAGGGAAACACGGAGCCCACCACTCCCCTTGAGGGTAACTGGCTAGGGCTCCCAGCCGCGTGGGTGCCGAATTCCCTGGGGAAATAGAAGCAAACTGGATTTCCTCATCCCCCTCTAGTGGCCCCTCTATGAGACTATTACAGCAGGAGCTGGAGAATCACTGGATTTTTTTGTCTCTTAGGAATGGATTCTAGGCACAGCTGTTGCAAGAGTATAAAGTAAGCTTCCATTTCTGGTGTAATTCCTGTGATATAATTCTTGTTGTTAGGGTTTCAGGGGAGTAAGAGAGGAAAGAGTCTCCTCTTTGAAGGCCCTTGTTACAGTGTGGAGGAGTGGGCTCCATCCCCCAAACATCATTTTCACTGAATCATTTCATAGCAGAGAAGAGTCTGCCTATGCAACAGCCTCTACCAGCGCACCCATCACCTGGCCTTATGCATTCTCTTTCATCTGGTGACACGCCACATGAGACTACCACCACTACAGACTACAGCATATTTCTAACAACTACCGCCACAGAAAAATCCCCAGAGACCACAAAGAAGCCCCTCAGCTCGTGCCTACAGGACAACGTGTGCGTTCAGCCACCTGAGTCAGGCGCGCGGTTCCAGCGCCTCACCTGCTGCCCCAGTCCTGCCACTGACGCCGGGCACTGCGGTGCTGTTCTCAAATTGCTCCAGGGGGATGGCATCCAGCGAGCTGTCCTGAGCCTTCAGGTAGGCTTTTCCTCCTCCTCCTGCTGCGATGAGCAAAGGTTCGAAAATCCCATCCTTCTGCTGGAAAACCCCCCATCAAACATCAGAAAAACTTCACATCCCTTGCATATGTGAATCACATAAACTCATCAAAAAGCATGAAAGCATCCCAAAGGAGAGCGGCCCAAGGCCAGGGCAATGCTACCGACTGTTTCCTGAGTTCATTACAAAAATATTTTACATTGTGTTCCTGTGTACAAAGTAACTGTTTAACTGAACAGAAACATTTTGGAATTATCTTTTTTTTTAGGACTGTTGCCAGTATTAAAGGTGGTATCCTGGTGTGATTCCCAGACCTGGGCTGTCAAGAACTGAGGAACCAGTTCAGCTAGCTTAGTGACAGTGACAAGTATGATCAAGGATATGACAACAGATACAAATTTTAAAATTAAAAAGACAAAGAGAGACAGAATGAGAAGGAGGCAGGGAGGGAGAGGAGGGGGAGAAGGAGACGCCTTTTTCATCACCTCTTTTTAAGAACTGAGTATCATACGCCGTGACCGACAGTGGAAGTTAGTTGCTCTGCTGGACACTGCTCAGGCAGAACGCAGAGAGGAAATACTTACTCTAAAGATGTAGGTTGCTCCTCCTCCACCCCCACCTCCTCCAGCCCAGTCCTTCAGGTCCCTTTTTTTTTTGTAGTCTTCTTCAATGAGAGATGACTCCCCTAAGCAGATCTTCTGGGTTTCAGGATTGCCCTGAAAGGAGACAAGAGGTGCACTCATATCAGCAAAGTCCAGGTCTTGAGAGTTGTCTGTATATCTCAGTATAATAATAATGTATTGTTTGTGATGTATATCAGGCATATATAAATCAGCATATAAATTATCTTTGCGGAATGGGAACTCTTCTATGAGGGCCAACAGCTGAGGGGTAGATCTGTCTGTTACCTCTGATTTGTAAACTCACATTACACATACAAGTGAAAATACAAATGCTCACAGAAAAAACCAAAGCAATACAGCAATAATTCATTATTGGTACCACATAATTCATATTTTTCAGTGAAGGTTTGCAGCTGCAGAACTTCTTCAGAGAAAGGAAAACAAACATTAGTTACCCAACATATAGATTCATCAGGATTTCCAAAGCCAAAGAAAGTTGGGCTTTGAAAGTGGGAAAAATGAACGGAAATTCTTCCAATAGCGCCTGCCAAAGGGAGCCAGTTAGTGCTGGGTTATGCTTGGCAATTTGGAGAACAAGTCATGAAGTGCAGGGGAATAATGGACAACTTTGCAGATAATGACCTGAGTCCAGGGAGTGCACTGGAGAGGGAACTGCAGAGATACAAATGTATGCTTTAGTACAAGAATTGTATCTATCTAAGTATCCAAAGCAAAGAAAGGCTGGTTTTAGAATCTGTTGCAGTATCTGGATAAGGCATCATATACTCCGGGCAAGGTAAATGGTAACTTTGAATGCCTACAAGAATAGTGTATGCAACCCAAAACCCAGGAGTCTATCTGTGGGGGAAAGAGAAAACTTTTTTTTTTTGGTTCCTGGGCAGGGGCTGACAGATCTCATTTCTGGAAAGAGACGACACCAAAGAATTCCTGCTGAAGAGGCGATTTTTGAGCTTCAGTGATAAAAGGACTTTCAAATCATCGGGTCTAGCATTAGAGGACACATACAAGCGTTCACATCATCAATTTGTTTCTCATGAGTGGGTATTTTTGTCATTACAAATGTCTGATCCAGGGGCCACTGTCATTAGTGGGAAGATTCCCGCTGGTTTTGATAGGCTTTGGATTCAGACCTTAAGTCTTTCAGCTTAGAGAGTATCCAACACAGTGCAGCCACAACACTGCTGGATGCTTCCATAAATAATATAAATTATCTGAAATCCTGGCAGACAGAAAGAAACGTAGGCTGTGGAAAAACAAGAGAGGGAGCACACAACTCTCGCCTACTAGCTCCCTGCTTAAAATAAGCAGAAGAAAGCTGATGAAGAACTTATTTCAAACACCAGGAGCTTAAAGCAAAGTTCCTGTGGGCTTCATATTTGTTTGTTCACTTTGGGATTGTTTTTCTTTTCAGAGTTCTTTATATTTGTTTTGAGATTTTTTCTGACTTGGTTTATTGGTTCTTCCCAGTCTCCTGACTGGATTTCATTGCTGGATTCTGGGATTTCTATCTTTCATCACCAAACCCCAAGCCACCCACTGAATCTCACTGAATCGTATCTGCAAAGTCTCTGCCCACATGTGCTTGTGCAGTCCTCACCCCGGGGCAGGCATCCTCCCCCTGCTGCCCCACTAAGATGTACAGCAGCTCATCTTTCTCCAGCTGGAAGGTGGCTGAGATGAAGACCCCATGGGACCTCTTATTGTGGTTTTTGGCTCCCTTCCCCCCAGCCGCTCCATAGGCAGAAATCCTGGAAGAAAAAGTAAGCAGTTAAAGAGAGAAATCTCACACTTCTCATCCCCAAAGCAACTCCATCTGCAAGCTCTCCCCAGCCTGCACTTCCAAAGAGGCATTGCTTCAGAGCGGGCTCTCCTGCTGCAGCACCTCATGGCTGTTCTTTGTCTGAGACCCATGTAGCCAGACGGCTCAAGGGGACAGACCAGCTCTACACCGGAGCACTGCAGGCAGAGGCTTCAGGAGCTGGTACAGCCAAATCTAGAAGACCGAGGCTTTGGGACTGAAATGATGGCAGCACTTCCACTTGACTGCATGCCCACACTCCTGTTCTGATCTCTTCTAAGTCACTGCTCCACCCTTCCATGCTCCGCAGTAGCTCAGGCACAGACCCTTACACTAGCGCTCCTGTTCCCCTCCTACTTCGCCACTGCCCCCGCTCACTCAGTACGGACGGTCCCACCCTCATGGTTGCTGAAGCTCCACAAGCAAAGAGCAGCTGAACGTTGCCGCCGTGCCAGCACACACCGGTACTCACCTGTATCGGTTTGTGGCCGGCACTCTCCAGACCTGCACTCCCCGGAGCCTGCCCTCCTTCTCCACAGTCACCGACACGTTGCTGTTCTTATAGGCGCTGTCACACTGAGCTTGAGTTGGCCCGTGTGGGCCACTGGCACCGCACGTGGTGAACCACCAGAGAACAACAGATGTGCCCCCTGCGGCCGAGACAGCAAGAGTTGGGGCAGATGTGAGCCTCCCGTTATTTCCCAGACACGTGCAATAACTCACAGAACTATGTAATCAAAGGGCAGTGTCACTGAAACAACCAGCCATCCTGTGGATATCTTTCCTTCATGATCCTTCAATAACAAAATCAATATTACTACTATTCACAAAGAACATTAATGATTTTTATATAAAAAAACCAGATGATCAAGAGGAAGACCATGTTGCTGCAGTGTATGCTATCTACAGAGCTTTAAAACTCAATACATCTATTTGATCACTTGTTTATTATAATTATAGAATAAAATCCTTAAACTTGCATTTACAATGTTGAGAACTTGAAAGCCAGTATATGCTAAAGTTAAATGTTCAACTTTAACGCGGCTCCCTTGTAATACAATCCACTAAGATACCACCCTTAACTATATGATCACAGAGTACTTACATTATCCCAACTTTCTTCTAGTCCTAGCACCACTACTGCTCTGTGCATAGACACTGCCTGCTTTCCCCCCCACCCCTGATTTCCTGCAAGCCTTCTAATAAATCCTGGGCTGCAGATAAACCCCATCGGTTGCAAGGGGAAGGAGAGGGCACTTCTGAGAAGGGGTTTATCCACGTGTCTCACAGACTTCATCAGATTTCTTTTCTCAATGTCAGTATGAGGCAAGGAGATACTATTCAACTTCCCAGATGAGAACCGAAGCATATACACAGAAGCAAAGGTTGAAAACCCCTGCCATTGCAGCTACTGACCACCTGTGAAACATGGTGAAAGTTTTAAGGGGCTTGGCTCAGGCTCGCAGTGGGACCCTGCGGCAGCCGCAGCAGTCGGAGGACAGGGACAGCCTCTTGCTCCTTTCAGGAGGGACCTTCTCCTCCAAGCAAATTTTTTCCTGGCTCTCATTAAGCATCATTCTTCTATTTCTACAACAACATGGCAGGTAACCACCTTCTCCATTCCACAACCCTTGCCCAAGACCCAAACCTACCCACCTTGTCTGGTGAATGAGATGAGGCCGAGGAACAAAACTATTCAGTAATGTATCCCAAGCCTGCACGTTGCAGGGCAAGCACGAGGGCCAGGGGCAGAAGCAGGACCACGGGGATGAGAGCGTTGGCTGCATTACAGCGGTGTCTGCCCCAGAGACCTGGCAGCGGCGCAGATCGGCACACTCGGGGTGGGCACAGCCTTCAGGAGGTGGTGCAGTCACACACCGGTGTCGGCTGGCAGCAAAGGAGCCTCAGGCACAAGCTCCCTGCCCCAGGCCCTGCTTCAGACAGCTCTTCTCACCTGCACAGTTGCTCTCTGTCCTCCAGAGCAGCAATTGCTAGTCCCCTGTGTCCCCTGTTCTCCTAGTTTTTCATCCATTTTTTCTCCTCAGTAAATTTCTGGATCCTCACTTACTTCCCTTCCCTCCCTCTTCATCTCTACACCCCTACTCTCCACTCGTTAGTTCAGTTTCACTGCTTACTAAGTCCCAGTAAACCTCTTCCTACCCCCAGCTTTCTGTACTGGTCTACACCTTTCATTCCTGAGCTGGCTTTTGAGTCATGAAGCTTCTGCTTTAAGTAAAAGCTTCTTTACTTGAAGATTCTGTTTTTGTTTATAGAGATCCTGCTATTTACGGGCTGGCAAGTCGGGCTGCAGCAAACTGCTGCCCTGTGGCCAGCGGCCACCTGACACAGCCTCCGCCTCTCCGGGACGGATTACACCCCGTTGCCACAAGGCAGCAGATGGCACACCCGCGGTGGGCAGGGAGCCACCTTTTATAGCCAAGAGACAGGTTTCAGTCCTGAATCGCGTACCTGGGACGGAGGGCTCTTCCAGGGGGTTCAGAAGATGCTCATCCAGGTTACTAACCTCCCGTGGGTACTGGCGCTTCCCACCAAAATGATTTGGTTGTCTTCCTGTAATAGTTTGTAGAATGGATGGGAGAGATGGGAGGATGGTAGAAAAGAGAGATGGAAAATTTAAAGATAATGTGAATGAACCAAGTATGACCATTTGGTTAAAGTAAGTAAACGTCTTGGGCAGAAAAGGTGTTCTAAACAATCATAATTTTTTATTATTCTTTTGGGTCCGTGCCTTGGGTTAGCTCCTTGTATCTCTGCTGAAGGTGGTGGGTCTTCACATGAACACAAACTCTCCGAGTTACCAAACTCAGCCCATGCAGGCTCACCTGCAGGATAAGCTCCTTGGCCAGCCCACGGCACTGGCTGTGATTAGGAGGGACTTCAGGAAAAGCACAGTGTGGGAGAACAGATACCAGGTACTAATGCTCTGCTTCGCAAAGGGGCAGGTGGCAATTCTGGGCAGGCAAATGAGCAGAGGTGTAAAGGAGAGCGACAGCAAAAATTGTTCTTTGCTTCTGAATGGTGTCATGGTAAGTAAACCAGCTTAAGAGATCGCTCCCCGGTCAGCAACCAGTTTTGAGCACCTCAGACCTTGTTCAGAGAATAAAATACTAAATAAAATTACATGTCTCACTAACATACACAGTTAAGAAACAGCAGCATACCCTTGACAGAAGCTGTAAATCTTGGACAAACCTTTTTGAAAAACAGAGCATCATGCTACATTTCTTACCAGTGAAACAGGCCTTTAAAAATCAGCTCTTTCTCAGGGAGGAGGGACTTCACAGCAGTTGCTGACCCCAAGCACCGGAGTGCATTGAGAACACCACACCAAAACTGCCTCACAACACGAAAAAGTAAGATCGGAACCCTTGCCTTAAAATCTGCAAGCATCCTGTTTCGATAGTTAAATTACCCATTTTTATGCAGATCTTTGATTGGAAAATCTCTATAAGAAAAAGGAGAGGCTTCCTTCCATTTTATGACCCCGTAGTTAATTTAATACTGAACACTTTTCACCAGTTGAAAACCATTACAAATATTTCAATTTGTTCCAGTTGTGAGAATCTAACAGCTGTTTGATGCTCTGTTCAAAAGAGACTCGCTCAGTTCCAGCTGGACAATTATCTCCGCCACAAAGCCACTGCTCTAAATAGCAATAATTAACACCCTTGTTAGCTGTGTCAGAAAGGCCAAATAACTAATTGAAGCATGGAGACCTCGCTGAGCTCTTACTCCGGAGAATATTCCCCCGAGGTCTGCCTGAAAGCACATTGACGGGTGGAAGTAAAAGGGAGCTTTGTGCGGACGCACTCTGCTCATACCGAGATAGAGAACTTCAAGGGATGAAGTTGTCAAGCCAGCCAAAAATGAAATTAACCAACACAAATGAACTGGATCAAAGACAAGAAGGAAAACCAAATGAAAAAGACAATGCATGGCCAGAAAAGATGCTTGGTGTCCCAAGGCCTGCACTGAATTACAAATCCCAAAGCTCACCACAGTTTCAGATACCTAGGGACGTACAAGAAGCCTGGTTGTGTTTGCCGGAGCAAAGGAATGTAAATCACTCTCTGAAACAGAGTCGGTCTGTGTGTCTGCACTGATTTTTTTGCAGCATCCCAACTGAGTATCCCAAGGCAATGCCTCATTTCCAAACAAACAACCTCTCCTCCTCCTCCTCCAAACAGTCTCAAACCCTCATGTGCTGGAAGAAGGTTTCTGTCTCCTCCGCGCTCAGCAGCAGACAAGCTGCAGGACAGGCTGAGCACCACCCTGTCCACATGAGCTGTTAACTGTTGGAAGGCTGATATTTTATGCACTGTCAGATGTGAATTTGTAAGGTGGCATTTCCTACAAACATGGTGGAGCCCTGGTATCCAGGGGCTGGTGCTCCAGTCTATTTTGGCTTCCGTTTCCTTCTCTGATGGCCAACATGTTGACTGTAAGTGAATGGAAGGGCACAAGACTTAATTCGTGTTAAGGTGTCCAGATATCAGAAAAATACAACCAGAAAAAAATGAGCACCGGACTCCTTCCTCCAGGATTTAGCTAATGCTGTTGATTTCCACACTGAAAATGGAGTGAGGGAAGTGGAAAGAAGAAAGACAGGGCATCTCCTGCAGGCAAAGAGCTAAAGTAACTCACTCCTACTTCTCTGTCTCTGGGACTGTAGTGAAAAAAGCTGTAGTGGTCCTGTGGCTGGGATTAATCAGAGTAAGGTGCCCCACAGGATCCTCAAAGTGTGCATGGTCTGCTCAGAGATGCCACCTTCCTGAGGCAGGTTGGAGTATTCCTGGAAGTCTCTCCAGCTTGTCCTGGAGTGGGACAGAGAATGAGGAAGCTGCATCAGCTTCCCCCTTCCCCATCCCTTTGGCTGATCTATTGCATTTCTAGTCAACACCTTCTTAAATCAGCAGAATGAGGCAGTAACGAGGTTTTGAACCGCCCCCACCATTCACCTCAAGCAACGAGACTGGCAGGTCGACACAACCAGTCTTCACTGGGTCAGGGACTCCCAAGCCAAGCACCAGAGATAGGCTATACAAAAGCTCTAGGCTATACAAAAGCTCTCTTTGGTCAGTCTTCCCATTTATAAACCAGTCTTGGAAACTGTAAATGATGCACAGAACGAAATGTAGTCCCTATGCCAGGGCAGCAGAGTGCACTTTGATAGACTGGAGACCTGTGATCCTAACTGGAACAGTATGATGCTCGGAGCAGCAAAAGATAATAGTAGAAGCAGTGATCACATAAGCGCTGAGGAGGGCAACAACCAGCGCTTTATTTGCCGTCCCAGCCCGCATTTTCATATTTAGACACCCAAAATGCAGCCGCCTTCTCTGAAAGCACTAGTTAACTGCAGCGATGAAACACCTTTGTGCTGTCCCCTAAAAGTTCTCACAACAAAACAGACCTGCATCACCTGGTCTGTGACACTGTCTTACCCGAGGTGATTGTACGAACCAGAAGGTGGTTTCATCTCACCTTTTTCACAGGGAAAACATCTGTCACTGCCCAGGAGCTGCCATCCAAAACCAGTCTGTTTGGTTTGTGTCCTTATTGATGTCCCTTGAGCTGCCCTCACCACCCACTTGTTTTCCTCCTAAATCTTACTGAATCTTTCCTCTCAATTTTGAGGTATATGGAAAACCTCACCTTCTTTCATAGCCTGCATGCAGACAAGCAGTGCTTTCAGAGTCTGCACCGGCTTTTGTAGAGCAACTGAATTGAAATAGATGGAGAAAATAATATTTACATCCTAGCAAGCAGTAAATTCTTCCTTCCTGCCATACAACCTTCCTGCTGCCCTCATGCAAAGAATTCGCTGCTTGGATCTTAATTGGCTCCATCTCTGACATCTGAAACCTCTCCTTGCCACAGAGAAATAATTTCATTACTGAAAACACAGCAGAGCTGCTGGGCTTCTCTGCTGTCTAACTGAATTATAGTCATGAGAAGACAAATGCAACGTGGTTGCCTTCAGAGGCGAGAAAACGTCAATTTGCAAAGACAATTCAAGGAACAGTGGCAAGTGCAACGCTTCTGAGAAATGTGTTTCCTTCATGATGTCTGTCTTCTGCATCAGTCACATATCTCTGGGTCATCCCTTCAGATGGCGTCAATGCCAGTTGCTCCTGGACGTAAGTGCGATTTATACTAATTGAAAGCAAGGAGTAACTTGGGGGGTCTGTTGGACAAGCTCTGGTAACTTTGCTGCAGTGGCATTTACACGCCACCTATTTACCAAAGGATACATCCCTACACCAAAGCCAGCAAAATGTCTGGGGGTAAACTGGAGGCTGTATTTGCTTTCAGGAGGGCAGTAAACTCCAGCAGCTGGGTGCACATGAGCTGGCACAAGAACACCTGGAATTACTCCCTTCAGTGTCCTCAAAAGACTTCAAAACAAAGTGTTAGCATGGAGGTCCAAACACTTTGGTGTTTGGGAGCCAGGGCTGTTAAGGAGCTGGAGTGAATACATGACCTTACCATCAAGGAACATCTTTTCCTCTTAATTTCAAATGAAAATGTGCATGCTCAGCATTTTATAGAAGGGTGGTTTCAGTGCCCACAGACCGAAGGGACAGAGAACAGGGGACAAAGGGGACAAAGGTGGGAGGGAAAAGGGGCTTCTGTTGATGAACTTTTAGCCCATCTGTTCTGATATAAGCCTTCCCACATGTGATGTCAGGCTACAGCTAGCTTCCACAGAGACATGCTACCACCCTAAATGCTGACACACTGGGTGTGGTGACACAGGGACAGCGGCACAGGTCCACCGATGCACAGTTTGTCTGCAACAGAAGTCACAATTCAAGTGCTGCATAGTCTCCCGTTCCTTTACAACAAAGCACACAGCTCTTTTCTCCAGGTACAAAAATCAGACAGCTTCTAATATTTGCAAGTGGTTCGAGCATGCAACCTCTTTCCACTTGCCTGCTAAGAAAATCCAGCTCTTGCTAACATGCCTCAGAGGGTAGCACTGGCTCTGCTTTGCAGTGGAATACACTGTTTTCGGTCACGTTTGCAGTAACGAAGCAAAGGAAAGCACATCTGTTACACAGATAACATCTAGCAGCGACAGTGGATGTACTTCCTTGCAGAGCAGAACAAACTTGTTGCAATAATCGAAACTTTACTGTCAGCGAGTCACATTATTCCTTCATTTTCTTCCTTTCCTCCACACTAAAATATAGTGACTTTCCCCTTTGATTTCAACAAATTCTCTTCAGCTCTCAGCTGCCAGGGTGCATGGGTCAGCGGGGACTGCTGAAGGACAGGGTGATGTAATCCTTCCACTTAGGGGCTAAGGAATAAGTCGAGTGTTTCTTGCCAAGACACACAGACAGGTCTCAACTACGTGATACAGGATATCCCAGATTAGAGAAAAAAAGAGCACTAGGAGACTGACACACTATAAAATTGCCTCTACTTGCAATCTTCAGTAGGTCTGAGATCAAATGGCATTGTGCTGCAAAAGCTAACACAAGTGATCCATGTGCACCCGGTGGGGAGAACAGAGCGTGTGTGTGTCCTGGATCTGTGGGGTGCTGATTACAGTACCCCAACTCTTTAAGGGATTCTGCAACATTTGTGGCTCACCGTCAGTGAAGCAGCCCAGTCCAAACGTAATATTGTCGATAGCAATGTCAGCTCGGGAATTCCAGCCCCAGGTTGCCAGGAGTTGCAGTTGAAACCTTTGCAATAAGACAGAAGTTTTAGATAAGACAGACAAAGGGACAGGGGGGGAAAAACAAAACAAAACAAAAAAATACAGTGTTGTCTTATCATCGAATCATGATCACCACTATTTAGAACGTTTCCTCCAGACAAGCCCTGCTGAGCAGCCAAAAGGGCTTGCTAGAAGTCTTAGCCACATGTCAACAGTTAGTAAGGACCAACCAACATTCATATAATACTACATTTCATGGGGAACAAAAATGAGAGCCCTATTTCCCCTATTATCTGCACACACGTAGAAACAGAACCTACTGTCCTTCACTCATATACACACACAACTGTCCTTATTCAATTGCTATAAACAGTCATTAAAATATTAAACAGGGAATTAGACCTGTGCAAAAGGGAAGAGAAAAAAGAATCTCCTTCTTCGCATCCCCAAATAGATAGCCAGAACAACAACAGAACAGAACAACAATATCCAAATAAATAGGAATCTGGAGCCTGATCCTCAGCCAATGTAACTCAACAAGGTGACATGAATTTTTTTCATCTGAAGGTCAGAACATTTTAAATTTCAGCCATAACTCCCTGAAGTAATATCTTTCTGGGATGTCTCATCTTTTTCCACCATGACCAGGTGTTTAACTATTTATCTAGGAGGTCTGCCATGTCCCAAGTGCGTTGCCATGTTCTGAATTCACAAGGAAGAAAGGAAATTGGCTGAAGGATCTCCCTCTAATGGACAGGACTGAGTTGTTTTTCATTAAATTTCAGAAATAAACAGATGTCTGATGTCCAGTCCATTTAGAGCTTATTAAAAGCACATGGAGAGGACCTCTACTGCTGTCACTGGTGAAGCTCAATGATGATTTATAAGAGCTCAAGCACTGACCTGCCTACGCATTAATCATTAACCCTAGGAGTGCACTTGCCCAAAATTATTGGCAATAAAGTATGTGTGCGTGCTCTACCCACCGGCAAATGCTGGTCCATACCCACAGTTAATGTAACATTGCATAGCTGCATCAAAATCTTTAGGGATCAGCTCTTTTTACCCCAACTCAGGAATGGTCCCTGGTGCTTAAATGAAAGTGTTCACACCTACAGGGTCTGAGTACTCCAGGAGTAAGTGCTGGTGCAGCAAATGCAAATCAAGGGTCTCTTGAATAACCACTGTCTTGGCTAGGGGTTAGCAGGGGAATGTGCCATTAGATCCCCTTCGTACAGAAGCCTGCCTCTTTCTTAGCAGGTTTAGCAATACTTGCACATTTCCAGACCTTGTACGTCAGTCCACTGAAACAAGACAGTAATTCCCCCAGTCATTTGATGGAAGAGAAAGTCACAGATCCCTGAGCCTGGGACTAGGGCACTTCTCGCACAGCTCAAGCTGCTGCAGCTGGCGCATGGAGCCCGAGCAGGAGAGGGCCCACGGCACTGCGCTACGGCTGGGTGTCTGCTCCAGCTGCACAGGGTGGGAGCCTGGGGAAGCAACCCCTCCCCCAGTGAATGAGAATAGACATCTCAAAAGCTCTGGGCTCTGTATGCCTCCCCTTCCTCCTAACTTCAGAAAAGGGGAGGAATTTGCCTTTTGAACTCTGCGCTGTGTTAGCCAGAGGGTTTCCAGGGTTCCTGCTCATTGAGCTCATTTTGCTGACTCCAGCATATTACACTCTCCAGCTCTCTGGTGTCTGGTCTTCTGCCTGTCGATCTTCCTCTGATAGCAGCCTTTTTCCCTGTGTGTGTGAACCAAGTGAGTGAATTTAGATGCCCAGCTGGGAGCATGAGCAGTAGACTGTGTAGTTTGTCTTCCTTCTCTCCTAAGAAATAAATGCACTGGAGGAAGCTGTTGCTAAGAACTACTTACATATCCCCTCCATAGTCTTCTCCTATCTGCTAAGGCTGCTCTACTTCTGGCCCCATCAAGACCTCCGTGTCTTGCTACAGCAACTATTTGTGTTGCGATTCATGTCTATCCCTTCTCCTTGTGTAATCTGTCCCCTCCCACCCTCTTTGCTCCAGGATATCACCCCTTTGAGGAACCAGGGAGAAATATAACCCTTTCATACAGCAAGAGAAGGACACTAGTTTCTTGGAGACTCAGGATACAGGAAAATTACATGCCAGCCCAAACTCTGTACTAAAAAATTCCCCAAGCACAGCACTGCTGGAGTTTGTGTTACCAAGGAGAGCTGCCAGCACCCACAAATATACAGGAAAGGCACCCACGGAGGTTTATACCAAACTGTGCTATGATTGTACAGCAGTGTTCACCATATGCCTCCGTTTACAATTGTTTGCAACTTTGCCAACCTTAAAGCAATTTAGGCTGAACTTTTCTATTTTGGGTGATTTGGTATGACTTGCCTAGCAGTCAAGGTGATTTGCCAGTGTTGAGGATGAGGCAATGCAGGGATTCATCATTTTGACCATGCTCAAAAATGCTGACAATGTTTTAAGTGCTCCGTGCTACCAGGGTTTGGAAGTGGGACCTGAAATTTGTGAGGAAGAGAGTCACATGGCAGGGATGAGCTTTTTTCCCAATTTGTATGAGAATCTATTGAAATTTTAGTAAAATGTCCTTGAAAATTTAAAATCCCTGACACTTTCATGCCTGGTAGAACCTTTTAAATCCTGCACTTTCCTCTTCCCTGGATATCTCCAAGTCTGGGGCTAAACAGGACTTTCCATGGCAGTGCTGTTGTGACCCGCGTCGGGTCCTGCTTCAGCTACATGAAGTGAGAACTGCCCTTCCAAACTAACGAATACGCTTTTTCTTCCCCAGTCCTCCTTTCTTTTGCTGATTCTGGCTAAACAGGAGAAAAAAAGCTGCCTAAACCAAATCCAGAGCGAAAAAGGTAGCCTCTTGGAGAGGCCGGGGAGTTCCCTGGGAATTTACGGCAGGGGAGCTTGGACTTGGTGTGCAGCGGGTTGGGGCCCGAGATCTGGGGAGCAAACAAACAGCCAGACAAACAGGAAGGCTGGGATCATCAAAACAAAAGCACACAAGAAATCACCGGGAGGAGAAGGGAATGAGAGTGCAGGGAAGGAATTCAAACTTCACAAAAAAAACCCCACACAGAGACATAGCAGCTGCTGGAAGAGAGATGGAAACAAGCAGCAGGGAGGAGTTCAGAGAGGGAGATTATAACTGGAAGCATGAGAAAGATAACATGGGTTCACAGATGGGAGCTTGAAGGAGAATGAAGAGACAAGTACATGAAAACCAGCAAGCAAGGCGCCAAGTGCTCACAGAAGCAGGGAGATGGGGCAGGAGCGGAGCATGGAAAGAACAAGGCAAGAGGCCTGGGACGGAGCCCATGTCCTGGCAGCACAAAGACCTGGTTTTCCTCCCCTGGGGCAAATAGCTGCAACACCTTCCAGAAAAGCGTGTGCTGCTTCTGTTTCTGTAATAGATCAGTCCAGCAAATGGCAGCTTACTACTTCTGTTAGCCCCTTGGCTCGCTCAGGCAGCACAGGTCTGCCTGCTTGGCTGAGCGGTTCCAGCCCCACCCACAGTGACTGTCACTGCAGGCCACATCAGCTTTAAATTTGTTTGAAAATGGCATACAAAAGGGTTACATGAAGTGAAACAAGATAGCACTACTTGAAACAGAGCGTCAAAGCATGTGCACGCATGACATACCTACTGCTTTCGCTTTTCTAGGTGCTCAACCCTTCCGAACACGGCAGCGTTTGAATACCAGTACTTTCCAGCAGTGCTGGCCAGTGCTCCCTAAAGCCTCTTGCTGTCCATTCCCTCCTGCCACAGAAGATCCATTTTGCTTCAGAACTGAGGGCTGATGCAGAAATCAGAGGCTTCAGGGGACAAGCATAAGGGACCGTAATATCAGAGGAGGCAGAAGGTCTTAAATACCTCTGAAGAGCCCCCAGGACTGCTGTGGTTAGGTCCCCGTGAGAGTGCCTCAGGAAAAGAGCTGTTCTGGACAAACTCACTGGTCATACTTTACATATGCAGAACTAAACAGATGCTAATCCACAGGGCTCCAGACTGTGTCAGACAAGAATATTAAATACACCGCCAGCATGCAGACCTAGCCTATCCTAAAGGAATAATTCATGGCAAAGGTGCACATGGTGAACACATGATAATGCTGAGACCAAAGGCAATCATGAAATTAAACTAGAAAGAGAGTGGAACAACATTCACTCTGAGTTTTACTGCTGCTTGGGTCTGAATTGCTATCACTTCCAGAGCTAAATCCCTTAGCCTTTTACACAGAGATGCAGAGAATATTTGAAGTTAAAAGGAATCCCCTCACACCTCCTAATCCACGAAGTTTTGAGACATCCTTCATTGCCAATATTAGGTAGGTATTTTCCCGTTTATAATATTCACTGTATAGACTGCATTTTTTTTCTCTTAAGTGTCATGTGAAACAGGCCTTCCTGAGGAACATGTGAAAACACAGATGGGAGCGATTTAAAAATAATTTGTGCCGTGCACAATAACCAGCTGAGCTGCCAGCGCCAACTACATGGCTTGAGACTGAGTGACACTGGGTCAGGGAGGAGAAATACCTCATCAAAATTAGATTGGGTTGAAAATCTTTGAAACTTCAATATTTGACTTCATTTGAAAACCAATGTCATGCTGTATTTTCACATCTAAAACTGTAAAAACTTTAGTGCAAGGCTGATTTGGGCAATGGTCTTTTCCTGAGATTGCTGCATCAGTAACGTGGCAATGAACGACCCCCAGCTGCCCAGGCTGCACTGACACAGATCCTCACCCAGGCAGCTCTCTGGGCTGACCTGTGGGTTTAGCACTCGTTTGACTCACGTGGCTGTTTTTACTGTGGGACTACAAAGTGCAGCTATGGTAACATACCTGTTTCCCTACTGGGAGCACTTTGCCACTGTGAGTACACTGGCTTTCTCAGATGGGTAAAATGTTTCTAGTGCCGACACTCCTGTTCCCCACACCTAAGCGCTGCCTGGGGCTGCGTGGAAGCGCACACACACAGTGTGGGCTTGTGCTGAGCCAGTGACTACGTGCATGAAGATGCACGTATGACAGAATGCTTCCTCAGCAAGCGCAATCACAGCACTCTCTAATTTTTTCAGTAGAAATGGCCCTGGAAGAAGGCAAGAACGAATGTGCTGCTGCACAACAAAGACTGTAACAATTCACTAAATCCCTAGGGAGAGCCCTGGATGCTGCTGGTGGAGCTCTTACCGGTTCTGAAGCGCTGGCATCGGTAAGGTGATGAGAAACCAGTGGTCACTCCAGCTCCCTGCCCTTTCCCACATTGGCAAGGTGACTGGAGCTCCCTTTATCTCTTCCCGGACAGAGAAGGAGACAGTACCATTGTAGCTGCCAAAAACATACACTGAGAATTGGACCTGTAACAGAGGAAGAGGAAAGGAATGGTATCCTGTGATCAAAAGGGAAATGTACTCACTTCCCCCCTCCCTGGGGATTTGAGACACCAAACCTTTGATCCTGGGTCAAACTGTTTAACCACACACAGCACCAGGCCCCCCCTGCTGCCTCTGTACGATTTCTCACTGTTCCTGGCACGGAATTTCCTCAGCGGCGACACCCTGACTGACACTCCTGAGGGGCAGCGGCTCTCCTGCCCCTGAGGGCAATATCCATGGCCTCGGACACCCCCGGGGTGAGAGAGCGCTTGTTTCCTTGTGATCTCCTTCCGGAACAAAAAGTAGGAAAGCAGAGAAACAGGCTTCAGCTCGAGAAATGCCATATCATTAAATGCTTCCCCTAGAGTTAGGCTATTGTAGAAAACCAATCCTAACCGCATTCCTCCAGTGCTCTCACTAGCTGAAAGATTCCTGTGAAAGGGTTCAAACCACAGTTTAAATCTTTTAAGGCTTCCCCCCGTAACCAGCCAGGTTAATGCGCTGCGTTGCGTGGCTCAGTCTATACCCAGCCACTCCCCAGGGCACAAGAGCACTCCGAGGGAGAGCTGCCCTGCCCCAAAGGCCCTCGAAACCAGGCATCAGGCCGTCTCCCGAGGCAGCCAGCCTCAGCCCAGACCCTTGCTCCAAGTCATAGGCACCGTCTGGGCTGTAGCACCCATACCACAGGTGGGCAACTGGATCACCGGGCATTTTGAAGCAGGACTCGTTCCTCTTTCCTTGGAGCAACCACTTCCACTTTGCCACAAGAGCGGGCTGCTATTTCCACCGCTGCTTTGAGCGCTCAGCTGCCCTTTCTGCTAGAGAGGCCACCCGCAGCGGCGGCACAGGGAGCACACACAGGCACACGCTGCAAAGAGCAGCCACGCGAAGGTCCTCGCTCCCGACACGGGAGTTCGAATCCTGGGCAGTGGAGGAGAGAATGGTTCCAGATCTCCTGTGACCTGTACACCATAACCAACAGTTACTGCTTCTCCTCCTCCTGGTTTTGTGAACCTAGCTTAAGCACATTTCATTTTGTTGGAACTACCCAGCAAACTTGACCTAGATTTATGAATAAATACAAATGCTAGTTACATTTTTGGCACCTGCACTTTATTTCTTTTGCCAGCTCTAATTAGGAGGCATCAAAGCTTTCTGTTTTCCCCTAGCAGGGCTGGACTCCAGCTCAAACTTGCAGCTTAATTTTCCTAAGTGTTATGAGTACAATATTATTTAATATTTTTAATTCCAGCATCTCAGAGCTCCCCTTATTCTCTGTAGAGATTTGGGCCGAAGGCAGGTTATGTGGTTTTATCCATGCCAGGTTGCCCTCACCTTTCGCAATTCCTGAAGAATGTGAACAGAAGTTTATTGTCTTAATCTATTCCTGGAAAATCTAATCCCTAATAACTTCACACTCCTGTTCTCCGTGAAACTGTCAAGTTTATTAGCTCCTGTGAAAGTGTTGCAGAATTTATGAAAAGAAGCCTCAGCAGCAGGTACAGTGCATGGCTCGGCAGCCCAGCCAGCCAGCTCCCTTTCCCGCAAATCCAGGCCGTCCCACCCGACCCAGGTGCTGGCGGCCCTGCGAGGCACAGTCAGTACAGCCAGGCGCGGGAGTTTTCCATACTGAGGAGCCGATTTGGGGCCCCTGCTTTTGCTCACTGGGGATGCGCCTCACATCCCCCTTCCAGTTTCCAACAAGCAGCCAGCTGGGCAGTAGAGCCAACTCTCCTGCTTTCCAGTGTTCCGCAGAGTGTGCGGAGGCACAGGAGAACAGGCCGTGCAAACAGAGCCTACAGCCTGACGATGAACTCCCCAGAAGAGCCAAGGCAGAGCGCTATACCTGGTAGGCTTCAGTGGCAATACTGGCTGGCAAGCTGCTACTGTAAGCCTTGGCCATACTGCTCGTCCGATTGCTGCCTGCTCGCAGGTAGAGGAAGTGTCCTGCGAACAGAAAAGTGAATCAGAAAACACAAGATTCTGTTTTGCTTTTTTTTATACTCTCTTGGAATAATTTAACATCATTGTGCTGAAGCTCAGTATAAGGTGACAAGCATGGCTTGAGAGCAAATCTCTTAGTGAGGATACCAAAAGCACCCTGGTAGATATCAGCAGCACAAAAGCCAACATCCCAAACGCCTTCCTGGAACACGAGTGCATCAGCCTCAGGCACCACTCAAGTATCTTCCCATGCCGGGGCTCTCACCAACCTACAGTGAACTCCTGGTCAGTCCTAATTCTTACACCATGAGCATCAATGACACTTGCAGAGACAAACACTGGGCTGGAAGAGCTTATTTGAAGTTTTTATTCCCAGGGACAGTTTCTACAAGCTCTCAAGAGACAAAGAGGACACTCATATGGACGCCCTTCATTTTGACAGGGAACTGTGAGGCAAGACTCATCTGTGCTAACAGTCCTGACATTCAACTTGAACATGCGAGCGTCTGGCCTGCTTATTTACCAAGCTGACAGTTCTGGGAATTATCTGACTCTTTTTTTGGTTGCGGTATTCTATGGTACAGAACATGTATGATTGGCCTTGCGATATGCTCACATGGGGTGCTCTTCCTCACCCACGGGCAGAGCCTGGCAAGGCCCTCCAAAGCATTTGTTTCTACAAGCAGCCTAGGTCTGTCGGGCACTTTTTACTTTGTGATGCAGCAGCCGTCATCTTGCTGCTGAAGCACCCTGCAATTGCACAGCTCATAAGAGGAAGAAGAAGGGAAGAAGTATATACGGAGAAAAGGTAATTCATATAATTTTCTAAGGTGATGGAGAATCCTAGTCTCTGATAGTTTTGCGTTAACTTTGTCACAGAACTTGTTTCATATAAAGTTTTGAATCATGTTCGAAAGTTAATTTTAGCTACATTTAAAGTTGTTATAGATAACACTGATGCTAAAAGTTCATTTGGCCATGATGCCAAAAGTTTTAAATCAATTTTAAAAACCTAAGTTCAAGGCTATCATATATGTACATACATACGCACATTCACAGAGAGTGAGAGAACTATGAGGAACCTACCACCAGTGGCTTGCAAGGCAGACCCTACAAATGAGTCATGTTGAATTATTTCAGTAAAGCCTTGAATAGACCAAGGAGATGCTGCAGTTTCGTTCAGTGTCCACCCACATGGACCCTCTTCAAAAGAGCAATGTGAACCCTCTGGGAGGCTGTCTACAATGGAGAATAAGAAAAAGCAGGAAAACAGGAGTAACTTGATTGTGGAAGAACACAAACAGCAGCAAAAGTAAAACTCACTGTGGTTGTTTAAGCTACCCAGCCTATGCTACACAGTTTTTCAATGTCAAAATATTAATAGGTCTCATTCATTTATTTCCAGAGTCACCATCAGAAAGCCAGCGCTTTGCTTCTGGAGATATTTGAGACTTTGCAGTTCTGTCCCGCTCTAAATACTGTGCAAAACTGCAGCTCCCACAGCCTAAAGAATGGTGAATCACTGGCATGTGCTTGTAAAGGCCTTGCTGCACATCAAATTGCAAGCATCACAAAGTTTTCTGTGTCCTCTTAAAGGAAGGCAAATCAGTTATTATTTCAGATCTCTGCCACTGTACTTGCAACAAAGGTAAATGACACTTCTTAATACCACACATACTGAGTAAGGAAGGGGATTTCTGTGTCATGGTGTGCAGTAAGAACTGTGAACTGGGACCTTGGGGGGACAGATTTGTGACCGTGTTGGTGGCTGGGGCACTTTAAAGGTGATCAACGCCTTCCGCTGAAGGCAGGTTCAGATCTTGGATCCAGAAGGAACTTCTCACCCAACTGCAGACATGTAAATAAGGTTTTGTCTTTCTCTGAAATAGCACCAACCATGAAAAGCAGGTCACTGGGCTCCTTACCACAATATTTAAAAAAAAACAAACCAAACTAAAAAACCCAAAGCTATTTTATCCTATATAGGGTGAATTTTCAAAGAGAATATTGGTATCCAATTAATGTAAATAGGCTAAATTAATTCAGAAGGCCAAATCCTGAATTAACCTAGAGATGGAATCAATTTAACTTATTTTTCTTTCTAAATTATTTCTTCTAATGGGATGAAGGTTCCCACAAAGCGCCATGCCACATACTCACCACACCTCACTCTCTCCTGCTCTCTGGGAGGGCAGTCACTGATGAACTCACAGATTCGTAGGTGGCTGACACAGCCTCCATGAAGGCAGGGGAAGGTGGAGCCTTTGTCATATACAGAAAGACCTTGGTTTTCTTCATCTAAAGGAAAAAAAGAGAAAGAAGCCCAAAGATGAGTTGGCAGGATGTGTATGACCCTTCACATGTATCAGCCTTTGCATGTAGGACCTCAGAACATGTCCTTTGGGTGACAAGTGATACTCACCTCCGCCTTCTACCACATAGGTTTCTGCCCAGCATGAGATTCCTGCAGATCACCACAGCTCTCATGGAGACCAAATTTAGTGTTCCTTTCTCATGCACTGTCTTCTGCTCTGTTTGTGCTATCTTTAGATAATCACTATTTTTTTAAAAAAAGAAAGAAGGACCTTGCAGTGTCCTACCATGGTGCTGCCAGCTCTGCAGGTGTGACTGTGCTCCGGCCAGGCAGCTGTGGCACGCTGCATGACACTGCTGCTGGGGGCAGAGGTACCCACTTGGCTCCAGTCCCGACAGACGCGTTTGCTGTGCCCTACTGCGGCTCAGCCTTACCCACCACTCACGCTGCTGGCACGTTCCTGTGCCAGCCCTGGGGCATCCAGCCCAGGAACACAGCTGCCAGCCCAGCCAGCCGGCTCGCTGTGCAGGACCTCGACTCGCACACCCTCGCTAGCCTGGTCAGCTGTACTCCGGGAGCACCTGACTGACTGCACAGGTACCCAGCAACCAGGCTGAACACAATTTTTAAGTCTGATATTTCTCAAAAGTATGACTCTTAGTGCACCCAGCCTGTCCTGTGGATGTGCGTGTGTGCATCTGTTATGGACCTGCAGGTTTGTGTAGGTCTCTTCTGGACCTGCTCCCCTTTAGCAGGGCCTGGCACAGAAGTTCCACTGGGATTATTACTGCTCTGGAAAAAATGCAGAAGTTAGGGAACCAATTCCAGAAGAAAGAGCAAAGGACACCTCTGCAGCTATCCAGGTAACATGGTCAGAAATGGTATTTCTTCATGGCACTGCGTTGTGCTGGGTACAGGGCATCAGCTTATTTCGGAACAGAGTGTTAACATAGTGCTTCAGGCTGTATGCATCCCCTCAAAACTCCATGACTGCCAAAACCCCGTTACATAAAAAATATAACATTTGTTAAATTAAAAGATTAATGACTGCAATAAAATTACATCTCTAGTATGATCAAAACCAGTCTCAGGATATATTATGAAACAGCTCTGTGAAATCAGTATTCTCTTTTCACATTACACTCCAAGCTATTCCTACAGTGTTTGCAAAACGGAGGCAAGAGCATTATATTAATGCACGAAAACCAGGGACTGAAGATGATTATGTCTCCAGCCTGGAGGCTCCCTGCACCGACAGACTCTTGTACTTCCAAGAAGCCTAAACGACATTAGCCAGCTTCGGCACAGCTACCGAGGATCATTCACACGACATTCACAACAGCACTGCAAGTGCCAGGTAAAACTGAGGATTTCTAAGCTGAACACTCCGTACTTTGGAGAAAATAATTACATTCCAACTATTTTCAGTTTAGACAGAAGTTCTCAGCCTGGCAGTAGCAAAGGCAGAGTGCAGATCAATGTTTCTTTTCTTTATAGATTTGGATGATAAAGCCCCAGTATGGAAAAAGCTTTGGTGACACAGGGTAGTCTTTTGTTCTTGATTAATTAAGAAAGGAAAATATTAAATGCTAAAATAATCTAGGCAAAGACTTTTTTCCATCCCTGTTGCTGGATGCAGCGTAATCCCTGTAGTTTTCTCATACAAAGATCAACAAAGCAAAGCTGAAAAGCAGAGAGGAACGCTTAAATCGGTTCTGTAATTCTGAGCTTCACCACAACCTTTGGAGCATGTACACATGCATGCACACACATAACACACCCGCAAATGTGACCCTTGAAAGGTAAGCACTGCCAGAAATCCCAGAGGAGACTCAACTTTCGTTTAAATCCCATCTGATTGACTCCCTGACCATTCTCATCAGGATTGCTGCTCTTTTCTGGCTGCATTTGGTAATTCCAAACCTGACTGTATTGTAACATACCATGAAAGCAGTTCCTGAGTTGCAAGGAGCCCACTGCCAATACTCCAAGCTCTTCTGCTCCACAGTTTGAATACAGCAAGGTGATTTTAAAAGGTCTTTCTATTCGGCCGATCTGGGCCATCAGGTATTTCCATTTCATCCTAGAAGACAGCAAGAGCTATCAGACACACACAGAGCACACTGGAATCCACAGAGTCTCTAGCATAAGGATTCTGCACTGTCCCAAACAGAAGTAATAGTATCCACAGGGGGAATAGATCAATGCATGTAAACTCCAACATAACAAGCAAGTGTTACTATAAAGCAGGGGATGTGCAGCCTAACAAGCTCACGTTCAGTTATCTTCGCTGCAGATCTTATTGCTAATGATGAAAAGATACAACCATTCCCAATGATTCTTAAGTTAAAATGGGGCTTCAATTAGCACCAATTTTGGACACCCCCCAAAACGTGCCTTCCACATATATGGTTGTGTTCTGTTTGCTCTCACAAGTAGAGATCAACCAAGCAGCTGCGCAGGTCTCTGGATGCCCTCAAGCTAACCCTGACACTGTGTGCTCTGGGAGTAAATGTCTGGTCCTGAATGTTTCTTGGTTGTGTCAAGTGTGAGAACCTTTTCCTGTGCGTTCTCTATCTCATCTCCCAACTTAACAAGCTCGAGTGCACCCACAAAGCAAGGGGAAGAAGCGAAGCGGTGTTCCAGAAAATGCAGATTGCTCTGGCAATTTACATTTCACCACAGAACAAACGCCACAGCCCCTAGACAGCAAAGGTTTCTCAGCTGTGCAGCACTTGTGGCAGTTCAGAGAAAGACAGATGGTCCCATGCACTCTAATTTTAAAGATGGTTGTTAGGCATTGAAAACTAGAGAGAGATACCGAATGGGAATTTTCGAAGTACCTCACTCAAATCAGTCTGATGGAAGTCAGGGTATACAGGTGTCATTAAAAAAAATTCAGTGGGATTCTTAAAAATCTTTTAATTTTATTTTTATTTTTAAAAACTGTACTTCTACCTCATGTTAAGACAATAAAATACAGTTAAAACCATATCTTATTATTTTGTAAAGGGGCTGCAGCAAGGATAGTGACAAAGGAATCCTTCTAAGCTCTTTTCTGAAGAGTCCCAGACAGAGATAAATTTACTCATACCCTACGTGCTGCTGATGCTGCTGGGGACACCCTGGACGAGTGACTCTAAGTGAGTGGCAGGGGGATGATAAGGAGGCCAGGCCACCGTGTTGAGATGTGTTGCTCCTAGTATTATTTTTTCATTTGGAAAACACCTTCAGCTGCCATGAAGTGATCACCTAGCCCTTGTCCTGCACCAGAAACATGTTAGACGGCAACATCTGGGCAAACGCACACATCTCTGCTGGACACAATATAAACATCACAGACCACCTAATATGCAACTTGCAAAAAACCCCAAAGTAACTTTGATTTTTTATTACTCTCTCTGCTTTTGCTTGCCACTGATTAGTTACCTAACTCATTCCTCCCTCCACAAACCAACTATATACCTTCTTTTGGTGAGAGTTTCTTACTATCCCTTCTGTGGCATCCTCACATCTTCCCCATTCACCATTGTACGCACACATAAATACACATGGACACCATAAACTCCTCTAAAGTCGAGCTTCTCTTATCAAGATGACACTTTTTCTCGTTTCCTGCCCTATCATATCATATTCAATAGTTCAACCTAAGCATCCAGCCCTGAACCACAACTGCACCATCTCTAGGACCCACCAAAGCAGAACAGTTGCTTTACTTTCATTTTGTATTACAGTGCAGCTGTATAAATATATCTTATAAATACACTTCTAAATATATCCCTCCCCGCCACAGTGTGGCACAACCTCCAGGACCGTTCAGCACTGACCCAGAACTGAACCCCCGCTGCCGCATGGCACAGCTTGCTTCGTCCTCCACTGCATCCTGCTGGCCACAGACACCAACGGGCCTTAATCAGATTGGTTCAATGAGCCACTGAAGGTAAGGACACTCTCTAAATCTTTCGAAATTACCTGTTAGAGCATACTAGACCTTCCAAGCACTGAGACATAGTCCTAGTACCTCCACCAAGTTCCAACCCACCCCGCAAGCTGAGGCATCACAGTACTGCCGGCGTTATCGCAGCCCCGAGCGCCGGACCCTGCAGCCCACAGCCTCTGATTCACAGCCAGTGTCACATCGAGCAGCAGCAGCTGAAGAGATACTGCCCACAGCTGAAAACAATGACTAGTTCAGCTGCTGCACCTTAATCCTACATGGTTTATGAGCCAGGCGCTTTGGAACTTGCTGTTTATAGCCTGGTATATCAAAATAAATGAAAACCACTGGTGATCTAAGTCAACAAAGCAAGCTCTGAAACATCACAACTAAGAAAGACACACCATCCACTCTGCCATCTCTGCTGAGAGAACGGTGGCAGCTGGTAGAAGAGTGAGGCCACTGTCTTAAACCACTGCTGTGTCAACTGGCAGCTCTTCTGAGCTGGAGCCCTAAGGTCCCATGAAACATTCCAGTTCTGCACCAAAATATCTCTAGCACTGAAACTCAATTCCATTTATAACACCACAGCGAAAGCTGGCAAGCATCCAGAGACTGCAAAAATGATGAGTAGCTTTGCATCACCCAGAATACCTCTGTGTATGGAGTCGCATCATCATCAAGGTATTCCCCTTCAGAGAAAGCCTTGCCCCCAAGATCCAACTGCACCAAGATTTCTAATGCTGTAAATAATTACACCTTCTTTTCTTGGTCCCACTATCCCTACAGGGGTTAGTCAGAGCCAATTTAATTTTCTTAATGGCATCAGGAACGAAGCCCATTGTTGATCTAGCAGAAGATGGATCATCGCAGCAGGCTTCCAGATAAGCCAAGCTTGGCAATACCTTTAGTATTGATTTTATGTCAAACCAGATCTCAAGCAACGGGGTAATATTACTCTTCTTCTAAATAGAGATGTAAAATTTGATCTGTATGTATGAAAGGCATCAGTGTCTGACAATCTTGAGAAATTTGCATGGATAGAAAGTTTGGAGTTGAAAGCAACCTGATGCTTAAGGCAAAAGTATTCAAGATTAGCCCTGCAAACCTGTAATTTCAACATTTGATTTGTATTTTCAATTTTGATTTTCATTAGCCTCTTGATCTCTTCTGATGAGCAAAAGTTTTCTTCCCCCTCCTTACCAACCCTCTCTATGCCATGCCTTCCTATACCCAATACAGGTAACTGATCATTAATTTTAAGGAAGACTTTTAATATTAAAAGAACAATTTCTTCATTCAAAGTGAAAAATTCAATAGAGCAGAACAGGAAAGCTGAAACCTTTTCCGAAATCGGGGGACTCGCTGCCTGGGTTACTGCCCAAAGGTATGAATGCTAAACGCTTCTAGGCTCCATCAGTGAACATACCGATCAGAAGCTTCGCGTTACTTTCCTACATGCAGGAAGCTGTTGCCTGCAAGTCTTCACAAGCGTCCAGTTCTAGCCACTGGAATTAAAAGGAAATAGAGCAGAGAGCAGAACACGTGCCTGCCCCTCCTGCCTTCACCACCCCGTCAGAGGGTTCTTATTTGACCCAGCGTATTTTTGGGTGCCATTTCAACAGAAGCATGAGGGGCAGTAAATCATACTCCCAGATTAGTGTTCAAAAATCATAGTCTTTTACAACAGCTGGACAGCCTCACCTTTTCTAGATGCGTTTTTTAATCGAAATGGCTGTGCTCATTGTTGTCAGTACGTATTAGGCATTTTCTGAGGATGCTTACCAGGCTACTCCTTTTCAAAGGCTTATGTAGTTGGGCACCTAATTTATGAAACCCAAATGACCATACATGTTTCTAGATGTTCAGATTAGTTATATGGCAATGCTTCCATGTATGACAGTAGAAGTTAAATAACTTATCTGAATAAAAACAATCACATTAGTAGAACAGAGGTGTCAAAGATGGTAAGTTTCTACAAGTGTCTCGGAAGCTGGCAGGGTACCCTAGCACACACACATCCCCCACCCCTCAAAAAAAAAGGGGGAAAGACACAAAAGCCTAAGCAATAATTGTTTTGTGATGTTGACTAACCGAAAACCTATGGTTGCACAGGGCCGTGAACTGTTTGCTTTTTGAGCTACCAAGACTATCATGGCCAGTGACTTATATTTCAGAAAGAAAACAGAACAAAATCAACTTGGCTTATTGACCATGGAAAGGGAAAAAGATTATCTCTGCTCCAAGTGATGCTTTTTTATTTTCACGGACGTGTGGAGTACCTAACAGTTGAAAGAAACTAGCTCCTTACTGAAACGGCTTCGGCTGACAACACCGAAATAACTGTGGTCAACAACAAACACGAGAATGTGAAACCATTCAAAACAGAAGCACACAGGACTCAGAAGAATTTTCAGCTGTGACTGTTTTTGGGTCTGCGTGGTAAAGAGGGAAAAGGTGGGAAAAGCAAAATAGTAAAAATGACATTAGATGTGACCTGAACAAGCACTGCAACTGTAAAGACAGATTTCAGAGACAAGTGCCAGATGAAGAAGGTTTCAACCTGCAGGCAAAGCTACAGGTTTGTGATGTTTGAGTTCTACTGAGATAATGAGAAATATAGTTTCATACATTTTTTGTAAATATATAGAATTTCAAACACCTTGCTCCCTCAGTGGTTCTCCCTCTAATGGCAGTAACTCAGAACACCCACGCCCTGTAGATGTGGTATATAACAATAAATACTGTGACTTTGCCCTACTTGTCCAGAGGACATGGTATCCAAATCTTTGTTCTTTCACTAAGGTTTATGTGTGAAAAAATGAGTGGCAGCTTCAATATGACCAATTTAATGATAAATTCTAGTAGTTAGCGAGGTGGACAGGACAGCAACTTTCTCTCATGCATATCTAAGCTTTTAGGAGCTGTGTAGCTGATGGATCCTGAAGGAGGAAACACCATCAGGAGAAGATTTCTAGGTCCAGGAAGAGGACAGTTCACTGAAGGGGTCTGGTGCAGCTGGAATTCATGATGAAGTGTAGCTTGATCCTCGAATTGAGGGATGACAAAAGGGACTAAAGCAGGATTATTCAGAGTGCCTGATTATCTAGAAAAGTGCCACCTAGCCTTTTCACTGTATCTAAGTTTCTACTCTGATCTCAAGAGAATCCCTTGGCAGTAATTGTCAATGGTTAAACCATGTACTACACATAGGCATCTGTCTCAAGATTATTTGCTCATTGTCCTCCTTGTTCTGCTCTAAATGGTGCAGTAGTGTTTGGTTAACACAGAAAAGCTTGTAGAATTCTCACTCCCTGTGGAAAGCCCCTGGAAAGCAGGTACGCTTTGGGATGGTCTCTCTTCTTAACAACCAACCCGTTAAAATCTTAATCGTGCAGAGAATGTTAATTTCAGACTACCTGCCCAGTAAGAAGCAGCTCAATCACTGTGTTAGAAATAAATTTTGTTCTGCCTGCACGCTTAGATTTTTCTGGAATTGTACAGAGGTTTTAAAGAGTTTCCCTGTAATGAGGGGGTAAAGCAAGCGCATTTCACCTAACATTGCTCCTAACTCTGTTTCACCTCTTTTCTCTCTCTCCTTTCTACCCTGATTTAAAACCAGACTCTGTCACCTTCCACCTTTAAAACCTTAATACTAAACCCTCTGAGGTAACCAGTGCTTCATTGCCCTCACTAAGAAAATGTACTGCCAGTGTCTATGTCAACTCCCACTACAGCTAACGCCATTCTAATACACCTACATGCCATCGCTTTCAGAGAGATGATAAGCTTGATTTCACGTAGAATTGTTTTGCAGTGCTCAAATAAGCTGTTAAACAACATCCATGATCCATCCCAGACATGCTGCAGTGAACAAAGCCTGGTCTGGCCAGCTAAGTGTATCAGCAGGGTATTTTATGAATTTATACAGAAGAATGGAGCTGTGCCTGCAGTTGTGGAGGCTTGTCAAACGCTCAAAGCAGTAAGGGCAGCTGTAGGTAAAAAAGGACATTAGAAACTGATCCCAGGAAAGGCAACAGATTCCTTGAAACTGGCAAGAAGAAAGGGAAGGAGTAGCCAGGAAGGAAGTGAGCAATAGCTAAAAGCAGGAGAGAGAGAGGGAGCTGAAAGAATATAAGTACGTTTTTTTCAGTCAAACTCTGCTATCTTTGGCTGACCAGGAGTCTTGGCTACAGATCCCCATGGCAGCCTGGAGAGTACCAAAGAATTCAAAGAAAACAAGAACTGGGATCTGTTGCTTAAGTTCTCCACGGGAGTCAGTCAGGTGATGGAAATAGAAAGCTCTGTTACGTGTCTGACCCAGGTTCACACAAGGCAGATTGCAACAAAGGAAAAACAAGCACATGGAAAATGGCAAAATCAGATGACATGTGGACTTCTCTCCTTTTCCTGTTGCGATTCATTCCCTTTGCCCGTTTCTCCTCCTTACTGCATTCTGCTACGCGCAGGAATGATAAAGGAATACACTGGGAAGATCAAAGAGAAGAGAGCACAGGACAAGATCCAGGGTTGCTGCACTTTCTTTTTTTGTCTTTACCTCTTCTCACCTCTAGCCTCTTTTTTCCCCCTCCCTGAACTCTACAAGTGAAGCAAAAGAGGATGCTCCTGAGCTCAGCAGCCAGAGGAGGAAATTACAGAAGAGGTAAAGTTAACCCTACCTCAAAATGAGAAACGTGACCCTTGTAACAATGACAGGATCCCGGGAATACTTAGAAATATCAGTCACGTTGCCAAGGCAGCCTTTGGACCAAACGCATTTTACAGCTACAGTCCCAGCGCCAGTGGGAGAGCCAACCACTCCTGACCCTTCCAAACGTGAGGGAAGAAGAGCGAGTCCTACGCAAGCGTGTTCTTTGCAAAGGGAACACACAAAACCTGGGTCTGTTTCAGACACCCTGTCAGGAAGCTGCATGCTTCAGTCCTGATGGTTCTACCTTCATTTTCTGCTGTAACACCAGCACTGATCTCAAGAAGGGAGAAGACATCGATAAACAGTGGCTCGGAGGGGCTCCATGCTACCCTGCAAGTCAAAGTCTGAAGAGCCGCAAATTGATTGTCTTACCTGGCATCCTCCTCATGGCCAAGTCTCAGAGAAATTATTGTATTTCTGTTTGTCTCCACATATCTGATTTCAACTGTGAACCTCTGGAGGAGAGGAACAGCATCCTGTGAACATATGGCCAGTTCCAGCAAGCAAGAGTCCAAGCTCCCAGGCAGGATGGGGCTATGCAGGCTGAACTCACATCTGTCTGGGAGCCTACTGGTGTTCAGGAGGAAAATGTCCCCTGTGAGGGAAAAAAAAAAAAGAAAAAAAAAAAAGAAGAGACACACAGTGTGGATGGAAGAGAGGTAATAAGAGTAAAATGGATAAGGAGTTTGAAGAAAGGAACCATGAGAAGAAAGGAGAGGACTATGCACACAACCCAAGAAATAACTGAAAGCAGAGAAAGGAGAATAAAGTAAAAATGAGGGAAATAGGTAAAGAAGTGATAGAAGGAATGAGAAGAAACCAAACAAAGCAGAGTGAAGACATGTCCAACAAACCAAAAGTCAAAGATTTTGCAAGTCAGACAGCAGACACGTGGAGCCAGCCCTGGCTTGTAAAGGATTGAATTTCCTAAGAAAAGTCGCGTCTCTTTTTATCCTAAAACAGGAAGATACAAACGAGCGTATCAAGGGGCTGGCTGTTTACATACGTGCACAGCTCAGAGGCGCACACACCTTACACGGCTCTCAGTGGCTCCCGGGCACCGCAGCGCACCGAGGCGGCGCGTGCCATGCCCGCACCAGGCAGCGGCAGCATTTTTAGTGCCCAGCGCCTGAGGCCTCAGCCTGCTGGCTCCTGTTGCTGCCCCAGCGCTGGGAGAAAGCCGATGCTCATCCGAGGTGAGCTGCAACTCTGCCTACCTTCAGCATCTCCGCGGGAGGAACGGTTCTCCAGAAGCAGCTGCTGCCTCTCCTGAGGCACCAGGACACCAACTGGAGATAACACCCAGTCCGGTTTTCCAAAGCTGTCGGTAGACGTCACCCAGGAACAGCTTGAGCCGATGACGCAAGAGATCTCTGTGTGAGAAACCAAAGGTTTCATTGAGGTCTTCCCCATCTCAGGGGCAGGGGTGACGCGGGCACACGAATAAGCAGGTGTACGGAGGCGGGAAGAGCTCTCTCCCGGGGAATGGAGGAGTTGAAGGGAAAGAAGAAAGTTTGTCTTGCACAATAACAACAGAGTCTCTCCCAGGGCGGGTGAAGGAACATGCCAGAATGAAAAATAACCCTGCAAATTCTTGGCAGGTGTAAATCAGCATCCTCCCACCAGTATCAACAGTGAATTTACATCAGTGGAAGGTCTCGCCCACATGTACGTAAAATCCTCAATGAGGATAATGCCTAGCGCAGCAAGGATATTGCAACTGTATGGATTTAGCACTTTGGCAGAGAGGAACAAATGAAACTCTAAGGTCAACCCTCTCTCAGCAGCAGAAAGGGCTTGACAGGGTCTCAAGCAGAATAGCTGAGCAATGCAAGTTTTATATATATATATATATACATACACATACAGTTTTGCTTTCCCCTAGCAGGATGGGCAAAAACACCCTCTTACCAAATCCCAGAGTCCGTTCACAGCACTGAAAACACTAGATCATCCTGGCCAGAATTTTTCATAATCAGCATATTATAAACCAGACAAGAAGTAATTCACTGTTCTCTCATCAATCTAATATAAACTCCCTGAAGGGATGTTAGCTGCACAAAGCTCTCCTGCACAGAGTGGGGCTGAATAGATATGGTGAGCTGATATTAACTTGCCTGATATTTATTTTCAGTAGTAATAATAATATTACAGTAATAACTGGAGGACCCCCAGGCCATGTGAGAGATAATAAGAGACTAAACATTCGTATTTGGGATCCTGATGTTCAGAGGGTATTCAGACGTTGCAAACATGGGTGACACAATGTTATCCCTTTGGTAGCCTCCTGCGCAGGCGGAAAGACAGGTATAAAGAACAGAACCCACGTCAGGGATACAACAAGGATAGGTGGTTGCACAGGAACTCAGGCGGGGCAGAAATAAAATCGTAAGAGACTCCAGAAGATTGGCTATACTTTAAACTTTCAGAAAAAGAAGAAACGGAAGCATCTTTTGAGTGCAACAGCCCAAGCAGACAAGTTTTTCTAAATTCTATAGTTAATTGTAATGACATTTTTATAAATATAAATATATAAATATTTATATAAATATAACCCCAGTGTGCAGAGGTAAGAGAAAGGGCTGCACATCACCGTGGCTTGGGACAGGCTGTGAACTCCCACCCGAAGAGATGCCCTCCGCCGGTTCCGCGGCACGCTCCCCAGCCCCTTCTGCCGGCTCGCCGCTGGACGTTGCTGCCTCCCTCAGCCTGCCAGCCGGGCCAAGCACCCGAACGGCTCCTCAGCCCACCCCACCAAATCCGCAGCGCTTAGCAAGGGTCTACGGCGGTGTTCTGCCCCGCACTTTTATCTGGAAGCCACAGGCAGATGAACCGGCAAATTGTGCACGTGTGTGTGTGTATGCCAGGCCAGCTTCCAGCAGGGCACCAGCCACTCCCCCGGCCCTGCTGGATCTCGGGAAAGCTGCCCGCACACAGCTTCAGGCCGTGGTTTGGTGATCCAGTAAAAGAGCTTTAGGGATCTCAATAGCTCAGAAACTCCATGGCTGTGTGAGACAAAGCAGAGTTCTGATCCAGACCTGCTGAGCTCTTACAAGTTTATTAAAGTCTGACAGGTTAACTTCGTACCCACACACTTACTGCCAGTAGTAGCAATATTTTTATCAGGTAAAAATCTAGTTGCTCATAAAACCCAGAAAGCAATTTCTCTCACAACAGCATGACAGTGCAAGAGAGCAAAGCAAGAGCTGAGGAAAGAAGAAATTAATTTTCTTTGTTTCTATAGAGGGTTACTTGAAACTAATATTTATGACAGAATTGTTTCATTAAATCTTACCAATACCCCTGCCTGCAGTAGCAAGGACTGTACCAATGCAGACCTAATCCTTCGAACATGCCTCACGTAACAAAGCAGTTGGCAGCTCATGTAAGTGAACACAACGTTCTCCTTCAAAAGCACCCAATTCCCATAGTCTCCAGGTTGTGTAAAGCCCATCTGCCACGACCTGAGGACCTGAGTGCCTGGAAGAAGAGTCTGAAATAGATCAGGGAAGTTGTTGACACCCAGTAAAAACAGAACTCCAAGCTTTCTGGCAACAGATCATGTGCACTGCAAGATTGATCAATGAGAAGCTGTGGTTTAGCATGAATCACCCAGCAAAAGAACTGGGTACACTGGTGGTCACAGTGAAAGCGAACACAGAAGGCTGCAACCTCTGACGTTACTGTGTGCCACCTTACAGCTGCTTCATATCCAGCTTTGCTTAGCACCAATGAACTTGGAGAACCTCGAGCACAGGTCCACAGAAAGGCAAAATGAGACAGAAATTCAAAGGAAAAAGCAAAACAGAGAGAGAAATATATCTATATTACTACAATCAGCAAAGGACATATTTTAAGATGCTACAAAAATCCTCTGAAGAAGCTTAGATTGAAGAAAGCTCATGGGCAGTCCAGGGCATGTCAGAAAGGAGAATCACACTTCAAAGAATTAGATACCATCTGCAAGATGTTAGTCTAAGGAATTCCTCTCTGGCAAAGCTAGGTTACCCTGCCACCTCCTGTGAGGAATATAAGTGACTTTTCTAACATGCCCAGGCCTTTCTTGATTGTTTAGCATCTTCATTAATGACCCGGACAAGGGGACAGGGTGCACCCCCAGCAAGCTCACAGAGGTTACCCCCCCCAGGGTGGAGCAGCTGGTGCCCCAGAAGGGTGCGCTGCCATTCAGAGCAGCCTGGGCAGGCTGGCCATCGGGCCCCAGGAACCCCTTGGACCCCTTGGAGTGCAACAGAAGGAAACGCCAAGTCCTGCACATCGGGAGGAATAACCCCTGGCACCAGTACCTGCTGGGGGCTGACTGGCTGGAAAGCAGCTCTGAAGAGAAGGAGTTTGGGGTCCTGAGGGACCAGCAACGCATCCTGAGCCAGCAACGCATCCTTGTGACAAAGGCAGCCAACAACCTTCTGGGTTGCATTAGGAAGAGCAGCAGATCGAGAGAATTGATCCTTCTTCTCTACTCAGCACTGGTGAGACCATATCTATGGTCTGTGCCCAGCTCTGGGCTCCCTCATACAAGAAAGATACAGACTTACTGGAACGAGTCCAGCATAGGTCCGCAGAGATGGCTGAGGGACTGGAGCATCTCTCACGAGAGGAGAGGCTGACAGCTGGGACTGTTCAGCCTGTAGAAGAGAAGGCTCAGGGGGATTTTATCCATCTGTGCAAACACCTGATGGGAGGGAATGAAAAGGAGACCAGACACTTCTCATTAGGTCCCACTGATGGGACAAAATGGAATGGGCAGAAATTTAAAAAATCAGGAAATTTGATCTGAAGACAAGAAAACCCTTTTTTACCGTAAGAGTGGTCAAACACTGGAACAGGTTGCCCAGAGAAGCGTGCAGTCTCCGTCTGTGGAGATACTCAGAAGACATCTGGACATGGTCATGGGCAACCTGCTCTAGCTGACTCTACTTGAGACGGGGGGTTGAACTACATGACCTCAAGAGGTCCATTCCAACCTCAACCATTCTGTGATTATTTCACGAAATGAAAAGGCATCACTTCAGTTTCCAAGTTTCCACACCACCGATAACAACTGGCTCGTTTCTCTCAGGCATTTATAAAGTATAGTGTATGCTACATCTATCCTGGCACCACAGTAAGACCAAGTTCATCCTACTTATCTCACAAGCATTTTGTCCAGCTCACTGGGCTTTTATGATGCCTAGAAAAAGAAAATTCCAGTTGAAAAAAAGAAAACTTCATTTGATATCAAGAAAGGTAGTTTGTTCTATAATTGCTGGAAAGCAGCTCCACTGATTAGCTTCAAGAACTCCCAACGCCAAATGTGGTGGATTTCACTGTGCTGACGGGGAAGATTATACTTTTTCTTTCCTTTTTTTTTTTTTTTTCAATAACAAGGTAAGAGATTCCCTTAAGGTTACACTGGCCTTCCTGAGTCATTGCTCCATTTCCAGTCCGAAATCCAGTGGCACAACTTTCTTGTAAAGGGTCCATGTGACTGCCAGCATCTATCTTGCACCTAGATTCTGAAGCAGAAATCAGGATGATGTAAGGAAGAGGACTTGTGGTACCTGGTTTAGAAGGCTGATGCAATGAAACGATCCTATTTTTTGTCAGGGAGAGCTTCTGAGGTGGATTTGGTGAAGAAGAGTTTTCTTCATGTGATCCAGAACAGGAGACAACTACAACACAACAAAAAGAACAGGGGAAGAGTTTGATGTTTCTATACAAAACTATGCTCCTATCTTGTTACGCATGAAGACATGTTTAACAAAGCCCTGTTGTATCTCACTCACCCTCAGTACAGGGGGTGCAGTACTGTCCTGATAGGTTTCAGAATAGCCCTACCGCTTCCCAGAAACACAACTACGACAAAATATTTTACTTAATAATGTGTTCTTTACTGTTATTTATCCACTCCCATTTTTACCAGTAATAACCTCTAAAGAGACACCCTATATTCCAGTAGTGCCCAGGTTGCAGTAACACTATATGTAGCTGCCTGCCAACAACTGCTCCTCTAAAGCCTTCAGGTCAGATGAGGCTTGGAGCAACCTGGTCTACTGAAAGATGTCCCTGCCCGTGGCAGGGGGTTGGAACTAGATGATCTTTAAAGGCCCCTTCTGACCCAAACTGTGATTCATTGACTAGAAGAAGAGTTCAACGGTAAAACATATGCTATCTACACAGCATGGATTTATCAGCAGTCCTTTGGGAGGACCTGCGTAAGTGCTCTCATCTTCACCTCACAACAACACCCCATCTGAAACTAACATTAATGAAACCCTTGCATCACTGCACACCTCCAGAGAACAGATTTCTTCCTTACTGCCAGGCACGAAGGCTGGGATTTTCAAAGGAATCAGGTAACTTTCCTGTATCTCATAACTAGTAATACATACCCTCTCCAAGACCCTTCTCATTAATCCCCCTGCACCACTCTATCTCAGGGGTCCCTTTGTCACATATCTGTAAAAACCTTCGTTGATAACTGTGATATTTGATCATAATTATGGTACAAATACATACATATTTGTGCGTTTTTATTCAGATCAAATCTTAGAGTCCTGATGTAAATTTTGGTTGTGCTGGAAAAAAAAAGCCAAAATCTCAGAAGATATAAAGGCCGTAGAAATTATTTTCGACTTCACCAATATGAATAGTAAATCCAGCATGCTAAGATTAGCTGGTTTTAAATGCAGGTGTTGTTCTGGATCAAATTTTTGTTATTCAAAGTAAAACAAGTTTACTGAAATTATTATGCACCCTAGTACTTCTGACAATTACATATTCAGTACCTTCTGACTTCTCTTTGAAACAACTTGTACCAACAATGGCTTATTTATTTATTGAACCTGTGAAAATACACAAGTCCTAAATTAAACATGCAGTAATCTTTATTTAAGATTGTCCCTGATATTTTCTTTTCTAGGAATCATAAGCTGACTAAAACAAACATATTTGTTTTCAAAAGGTGTTCACAGACAGACAGATGCGAAATGAATTGCTTTCAAACCCTCAGCCATGTGGGTGATGAACTCAGCAATATAAAAATGTGAAATCATGTCAGAGGAGACAGGAACCCTATTCACATGAATTGCAGTTGAGACAAAGCTGTATATACCTGCCGTCGATAGCAGCTAAGATATTCTCAGCAGAACTAATTTGAACAGCAATATTATGAAAACATACAGAAGGATCTAGAAAAAGAAAACCAAAAAAAACCCCCAAAACTTGAACATATGTTCAACTTTGTCAAACTTACCACTGCTTCTAGCTTTTCAGCAATACCTAGTCTGATTTTAAACTGCTAAAATTGTTTTCATTTTAGTATATATGACAATGTGCATCTCACAGTCAGTAAAATGCTGTGAAATGTTTCATAGCATGAGAATGCTGTATCCTTCCGTCTTTTGTTACAGCCCAAGACGGCCATCAGTTTGCACGGGGCTCCGAGGAAAGGATGACTTTGGAACAGAACGGCGTCATGCTGCGGCAGACACGTGCCGCGCTGAGGACAGACCTGCGGTCTCCACACACCAACTGGCAAACACGACGTGTTGTCCTGCCTGTGCTCAAATGTGTAGGGGCATCAGTGCTGGAAAAGCTGATTCTGCACTGTTTCTAAGACGCTGACACCGCTCTGCTAAGTAAGGTATCTTCAATAATGGGATGAAATCCTCAAAAAGAATGTGAATTCTTACGTGACACTTAGCCGGTCAAAGTTTGGCCAGCCTTATGAATAATGCATGCTATAAAGCAATCATATATTGCAAAGAAATCTATTAACCATATTAAAAGAAATTTTGCTGTGGAAAGAAAACGAGACCTTTTGACAGCTTGAGTCTGCTCCTCCCAGCTCATGTTCTGTCTCTGTTGAGGTGTTGCTCGGTTCGGTACCCCCCGGCCTTTGCCAGGCGCTGCTGTAGCTTCAGCATTCACCTCCCTCAGGGCTTCCCGTAAAGCCTGTTCCACCCGCTCACCTCCTCACACGCTCCGAGCTGCTCACGTACTTTGGAAATAGCCTGACTATCATGGGACCCACGAAACACAGTACAGCCACGGCAGAAGTTCTGCCGAAGACATTCCTCCCGATAAAACTAAAACTTAACCAAAGTATTTGGCTTACAGCCACCCCCGCCCCCCGCCCCCAGTTACATGAACAGCTTTGGGGTGTTCCTCCTCTTGCTCACTAGCAGACACAAGTTCCCGTGGCATACTACCATGAACAGAGGCCTAAGCTACTTGAAACATGAATTTAGTGCTTTACTGTGAAAAAAAATAAAATCCATTGCTATTGGTGACGGCTGGGACAAACAAGGTACAAAAGGTTTTTGTGCTGTTGAGACACGTGTCTACGAAGTTTGCTGTCTGGTATTAAGACATACTTAAACTTAACTACTGCTTTGTCACAAAGAGCGCTGCATGCAACTTGACCTGCTAATTACATTTTCCAGGTGCAGACTGGCAGCAGCATCCGTGGCGCCCTGCCAGGCAGCCGGGAGGGCACTGCCAGGCCTGGGGGGGTCCCTGCCCCCGGGCTGGGGAGGGGTGAGGGGAGGCGAGGGCAGGCACTGCGGCCAGCTCGCCGCGGGGCAGAACGCGCCCGGACAGGCGGTCCCAGACTCAGCGACAGGCAAAGGATTTGTGCATAGGCACCCACAGACACATGCCCCCATTCCTTTATTTCCTCATAGCGACGAATTTCTGGCTATGGCTGAGCAGAAGAGGACTCGCAGCATGACGAATCCGCGCGGGAAGTCTGGATGGCGGTTCTGTAACACCCCAGGCCAGCCTACGCTCTTACTTTATAGCTCAATTATTTTTCTCCCTCACTCATCCAACCCCTCTAATTGAACTGAATATCTAGTGTACACAGTCACTAAAAGAAACTCTTTGTCACTTTCTTTTGAAACTGGCAACTCCAGAGATGCTTCCAGTAACCCCACATCATATCCTCTCGTACGTGCTTGTGCGCGGTATTGCATGACATGAATTTCAGCGTGAAACAAATAACGAAGACTATTGCTTATCAGCTGTGTGATCTCTCTGTCTTGATCAGCAACAGGCAATGATTTAAGTGGAAAGATATAAAAGACGGAGAGAAAGGAAATCTGCGCTTTTAAGCTAAGTCTGCCATCAAGGAACATAAAATGATCAGGAAGAAACAGTAAACATAACAATATTCAAACTGTTACAGCAAAAATACGGGATCTTTGAACAGTACAGAACAAATCCCTCGCTTTTTCTGTAATCGACCACAGTAAAACCAGAAGCCTCCAGCACTCAGAAGGTAATTCCATTTCTTTCATTATCTTACAGAAAAAAGCACTCAGAACACCTGCAGGGCTGAAATTTTTCCTGAATCCTGATGTTACTTTGCAGAAGAGAAGAAAATTACAGAAAATACTTATAGAACTCATGATGGGAAATCAATTCCAGGTCAGCCAAGCCATCTTCCTGCCAAAACAGGAATTTCCTTTAGAGCATTTTCCAGAGCTTTTCCCCATCTAATATCAAAATAGCAACTGAATATTTCTCACTGCTGCTCTGAGAAGATAAATTGATCCACAGACTAATAGATCTGACTGTCACGAATCAGACTAGGCAAAAGGAAGATTCTTTGTCTAATACCTATCCTAGTATTTTTCAATTACTCCTAAACCTTCCACTTTCAGCTCAATGAATAATCTCTCTCTTTTATGAGTATTTACAGCTTTAAGTTATTAACCCTTCACCTTGAAAATGTCACTGCAATCTCCTGCTGCTTGCTACTAAACTCTTTTATTCTTTGCTCATCAGCTGGTTGCTCCCCATGTCCCTTGTTTATGTCATCACTCTTTGTACTCTGTCCAGGTAGATCGCAGGTAATAGTCAAATAGCGAAGCAACACGACAAAATGCAGTTTTGCCAGAGCTTATTAGGGAAGGTGATACTTCAGGATCACCTCAGAGCCCTCCCCAGTTTTTCGGGGTGCTTGCTGAAAGGCAGACATCCGCGCACACTAATGCCTGCCACGCAGAACGGCCACGCCGCTCCCTCCCGAGATCTCCCCGTTCGTCCGTGCAACAACCTCATCGAGCATTTTGGCTAAAATCAGCCCGCTTAGTTGATCATCCACCATGACATCAAGTATCCCTCTGGCATACTTCCTTCCAGAACAGATATTCCCACCCTCCATATCTATATTATTTCCCTTTGAGATGCCTGGTTTGATTGCACTCGTGAGTTGGACTCTGCCTTATTTCTCCCTACCTTAATCTTCACGTTATCAGCAGATCATCAGTACAGGTTTTATGTTATCTTCTGACTTACTGCTAAAACTGTTAAACAGCACATAGCCCAGAACTCACCCTTACAGGAAACTTGCAGGCAGAGCTACTCAGTGAATCCTATTTATACTTTTATTTTAAACCTACACGCGAAGCAGCGATTTGTACCAGCCCAGCACACATTAAAACACATAGCAAGAGTTACCAGTTTAAGTACCTGACTGAAGTCTGAATGTCCTACATTCACACTATGACTTTTGTCAAACTTGTAAACTCATTTTTAAAAAATGACACTGCAACAAGCAGTCTTCTCAACTAAGCCCTTTAGACTGACCTGTAATTACAAACCCTTTCCTAGTTCTTCGATCCTGTATCCAGTATTCTGATATTTTTACTCAGACTGATGTTAAGGCAGCAATCTTCCTACTACCCAGCTGCCGCCTTCTCATGAGTAGAGAGTATGTCAACACATGTAATTAAGTACAGCCATCCAGCATATTCCATTTACCCTTTTAAATACATTAAATTTTTTCCAGTTCTCCAGAATTTCTTCAGTATTCCAACACTGACTGGAAAAAATCAACATGGATGTCTTTTGAAGCTCTTTAGCTAGTTCTTTCAAAGTTCTTGAGTACGAGCTGTCTTGATCAGTTGATTTACAAACTAGGCATTTTAGTAACTGTTTTTTCACAACATCTTTGTGTTGTTATGAAAATTATTGCATTATTTCTATGTGACAGTGAAGCATCAATTATTGAGGGTTTATTTCCTAGAAGAGAAATATTTATTGAACTCTATTTTTGTCTGTTATTGACAAACCTACTCCACACATCTACGGCAGATTCGTATCTTTGCTACAATGTTTTTGCTACTAACACACTTGGAAAACTTCCTTAGACTTCCTAACTTCACTGCTGCTGATTTCTTAATCTCTGTTGCTTCCTTCATCTATTGCTAAACAAACTTTCAACTTTTCAATTTCCTTTTACTGCAAGAAATGTACTTTTTTCCTTATTTTTGTACCAACATTGCCTCCCCTTTCAGCTATAGCTTTGTGGCTTTCTAGCTGTTTACACAAACCACCCAGACGTTACCTGCATTTTTCTGCCCACAGCCCTTCCGTCGGCTGAGGCGGTGTGACACCCAAGCGTGTATTCAAGTCACAATTACTTCTACTTGTGTAACACCTGGGTTTAGTTCTGAGCTTGCTTCTTATCTCAATTCTTTATTTGCTGAGAATAGGTCTAAGACATACCCCAATATGAGGATTTGCACCCAGATATTGTCATCTCCGCAACATTTGCAGAGGTGCTCCCCTGCTGCCAGAATGAAAGCTCCAGTACGGCACTTGTACTGAAGGCTTCGCACATGCACGGACAAAGAAAAAGCGGGGGATGGGGGGGATAAGCAGCTTTTTTCCTCCCCTTATTCACAGCAGGGTAGGTAGTATTTCATTCAGGTCTTTAGTTGGATTTGACAGTCTATAGCAGTCATAAGCAAGCACATTAACATTTATTTTAGGTATTAATTGATCTTTGGCCTTCAAGATCATTTGGTCCAATGGCTGGGAAAAGAGGAAATGTCACTTTTGCCATGTGGTGCTGTTGCCAACCTAATTCTGTCCTTTGATTCCAATCACAGGAACCCTCCCTCCTCGCCTAAGAAATTCCAGCTTATCAGCATTTAGGTTTAGAAATCAGTAATTCCATTCCGTTGCCATTTGTTAATTAGCCAGCCTCATCACGCTGGCAGCAGGCAGTTAAAGAACTCCTCTTTCAGTCCTTGGTGCCTCGATTAATTTTATTCTTGACACCTTGACTCTCTGCTAAACAAGCGATTTTTATTCCTTGCTTTTCTGTCATTTCCCTTGGTTGCTACTTTAACACTGTCCGAACAAGCCTGGCCCGACACGCCTAGGAGGCTGCTTCCCCGCCAGGGACCCGGAGGCCAGTCACACCACACGGCCTCTTCTCCCAGGGAATACCGGCACGCGTTTCATAGACCCAAGTCTTACAAAATGTACCTGGCTAGCAGAATACTTACAGATTTATATTTTTTAAAAACTTTCTGCATTGTTCTATGTGCAGAATGTGAACAGCATCTAAGAACATACCTTGTATGTCCTGCTTTGGCACCATTAGAAGATTTCTAAAAAATTAGTTATATTCTGCAAAATTAAACCCAGTCATTTATGCCGGTATGGTCCATCCCTGGTAGCTCCCTGCTTCTTTACTTGAGAGAATCTCTCAGCAGTTGCAACCCTACCTGGAATCCCATCCATAGGAGACAGAACGCCGCCTCCTTGCCCACCTGCTGACAGGAATCTTCCTCGAAGGGTGCCAAGTGGATCAGTCTGACGAGCTTTCCATAACCAGGCACTGAGTAACTCCCTGTCATAACATCCACCGGGCTCACCGAGGATTGCCTGCAGTTTCCACGACACCAGCCGCGCTTTGCCCCTCGCCTCCTCGCTGCCCCCGTCCCCTCAGCCAGCGGCCGGTTCCTTCCCTGGCCAGCCATGCTTCTCAATCACGTTGCCCAAGCACTCTTTATCACCTCCAATGCTTTGTAGAGTGCGTACTCATCCTTTCAAGCCTCAGATCTTTCTTTCTAATAAAATCAGTGGCAAAACCCAAAGACTCTAAGCCCTGGCGCAAAGTCCAGCCCCCTGCAGGCTGCCACCACCGCCTGGCAGAACTCCCCCAGGAGAGCTCTGCCCCTGCCACGTACCTTTTCCACACAAAACTCACCTGTTAGATAAGACTCAAGATGGAATTACCAGGTTCTCCTCTTGATACTACTTCCCTAACCTGGCATACGGCTTTTGAATAGCAACTTGCTAATTATAATTTCTTATTCATTTTTCAGTGTACGTGTACATCTACTGAAATAGATCTGAATCACTATTTTAATTACAGTTGAGAAATAGGATGCCAAAAACATTTCTTGATATCCAGAAATATGCCATCTACTAATTGTGTGGTGTATACATGCACATACTCGTGTGCACATATTGCCACATTAACTTAGAAAGATTTCTCTTATTATAGCACAGCTGCTCATTACTCATATGTCTATTTTTATCACGCTAACTGCTTATTACTCAAGGATAATAAGGGCCAGGTTTTCCATTCTGTCTCACCTCTAGTAAAGCTTCCAGGAGTCAATCATATGCTACCCAAGTGTCCGAAGGCTTTCCAAGGACCCTTGGGAGGCACTGTCCGAGGGAGCTCCATCCTGCTCCACTTTGTACTTTCTCCTCTCCGTTCAGGCTGGGGTGGCTGCTAGCAGAGGAGGCACCTACTCCATCTCCGCCAGCTGCGTACAGACACGATACTGACAGCTAACACACGTTGTACCAATGTTGGTTCTGAATAAGAGGAATTTGCCCACATAACCTACAGCTTCACCAGCAATCAGCTTCTGGTTTTCGCGGCAGAATGTCATTGGCGCAAGGCACAGCCTTGCATCTCAAAGCTGGCCATTCCTGGGGTGATCGCGTGTGGAAACAACATTTGTTGCTTGTATCACATCTGTGTTGGAGACAGCAGCATTCCAAATCCTGAACTCTTAATCTGGTACCTTTTCTTTCCTTGATCCTCCATACCCATTAACGGGGAAGCAAAAATTTAAAATAAGTTAAGAAAGGCATAACTGTGTTTTTCACAGAAGTGTTCAATGAACCAAAAAGTGAAAAAAAAAAATAATTTTTTTTTTAATTCTTTGCAACCTTTTACTCCCTTTTCAAAGCTTAAAACACACTCACTTTTCTGCAATAAAACCACTATGGATTCTTAAGGAAAATTTTCCTTTCTCATTGGTTAAATTTTTGAGGTTAACCTTTCAACATTTTCAATCTAGTTTACAGTTGGGCCACACAAACGGTGACGTTGTCAAAACCAGAAGGATGACAAGCTGAGGGGAGAGGAAGGATGCAAGCCTTTCAAGCTGTGTCATGAGAGGAAAGGGATGTGAAGTTGCACCCTAAGATACCGGTTTTAAAACAAACTGTCAAAGAACCATCATCACAGAGGGAGTGTAGCGGGGGTGACTGGCTAACGTTGGATGTGTAACTCCAAGATTAATAAAATTAAGGGGGATGTGTTCAACTCTTAATAGAAGTTTTCAAGCAGCTCCAAAGAAGAACCAAGAAGAAATACAGGATGGAAACACGTTTTGCTTTCCAAGGGTACGGCACTTCAAAACTGTTGTGCTCTTGTGCAAAAATTTAGAGGAAAAAATATAATCGTTTTATTCCTTCAGAACAGCTCTCATTATGGGGGATTTCAATTGCAGCTTAAAAGGAGGTATGTGGTATGTATGCGTGAATTCACACATGCAGATGTGACAGGCATAATTAGTCACAAGGGGAGGTGAAGGAAGGTACAAAGCCTGTAGGTGCAGAGGCAGAAAGCGGACGAGAAAGGCTCCCTCAAAAGGCTGCCCGTCGCCTCCCTGCTGAGCACCACAGAATGCTGAGCAGTGACTATTTTATCATGGCATGTTTTTATATGAAAATGCCAGTTCCATTACTTAACGGGAAGTAGCAAAATCTTCCAAATATTCACATGGAAACCATTACAGCATTTTGTTAAAGTTGAAACATGCTTCTTCACTCTGTAATCTGCTGAGTTTAGAGTTTGTAACATTAGTGCAGTAAAATGGTGAAACACCTAGCTGAAGGAAAACTTCTTAATACTTTCAAAACAGACTTTGCTATACTAAATGGCTCATTTTCATTAAGTCAAAGCATAAATTTGGAACAATTTGGTTTGTGAAAAGTGTTAAGATTTTGAGTCTTCACCATGATTAGAAATGAAACCAGATTTCCAAAGTCAGTTCCCCACAAGACAGAATATTTAGTTTTCACAAACTTACATGCTAAGATGCCAAAAACCCCTCTGTGAACTGCCCAGAGTGACCAATAGAGTTAGGCAGAAGAGAAGTGGGAGACACAGTTGCTAGACAGCTGGCCGGCAGGAGCGGTTCAGCTGCCAGGCTCTGGGTGCCCCTGCGTGGAGTGGCCGCGGCAGGAGCTGTGGCCCTGCCCGCAGCTTTCATGCCATGGCAATGCAACATTCTGCAGCGAAAGAGAAATTCTGTGCCAGCGGGAAAGTGAAAGAAATATAATTTTCAGATGCAGGTTTTGATTGAATTATTACAATGAATGTGGAATTGATTCTGCAGAATTCAATTTAGCAAAAAGAAAAATCTTTTCAATTACTTGATTTCAGTGGAGAGGTCAAAAGTGACTTTAAGCTGTCCTTGAGCTCCCTTGATCTTCGAATTACTTAATGTTCCTTTCCACCCTTATTTTACTAGGAACAGCCTTAGGAATGCTCTAAACGTATGCACTGCTCCAAGAATCCCTCAGGGCTACTCTGCTCACGGAGGCTATCCAAGCACAAAACACATTTCCTGCACTTCTTTTTTCTTTGATCTACTTTTGACACAATGACGACTGCCAACACCTCTTCATCATCTCAGGATTCCCTTTTGAGAACCTAACCCTTGCATAACAGCACAAGTGAGCATAAGGATGCTCCATACATCATTAAAAGGAGCTTCATTAGATGCACACCCTCCTCTGGTAACTCTTCCCCGACATGAGCAGAGGCTCTTGCGCCACAGCATCGTGCCTAGCAGAGACACGCTCAGAAACAGCGTTCCCATTCCCATTCTGCCACTAGCCCTCCGACTCACTGTGTGTAACACCACAAACGATGGGAACAACCTCTTGGGGAAGGTGCTTTTAGCGAAATGGAGGGGAAGTGTGATGCAAAGACTTAGTTACTGTTGTCTGATCAACCCTCCTGGTTCATCTCAAGGAGAAGGATGGACTAGCACAGCCACCACCAATTTCCTTTTCCAAGACTCTTGGCCATCAAATCCTACAAGCTTTTCTCCAATATTCAGCTTCTGTATGAATCTGTTAGGACAAAACACTGCATCTACGCGTTTTTTAAACACGTCCAGGGATGGTGATTCCACCACCTCCCCGGGCAGCCTGTTCCAATGCTTGACCATCCTTTCAGTGAGGAAATTTTTCCTAAAAAGCATGCACAGCTGTCCACTGTGTCCTCACACACAAATACAATATTCACAGACAAAACCATTTCCACAACAGCCTGCCTAGTAACGAAAGAAGAAAAATATATTTTACCATGTCTAGTTTTAACAATGAGAAAACACTCAGATATTAAATTAAACAGAGGGTATATAAACCAGCCAGCTCAATATATAATGTTGTTTCCAAGATGCAGCAATGAGAAATGTAGCAGAAAAAAAATATGAAACTACCACTTCGGGAAAGCACCAGGTGCTGTGTTTGAAGCTGAAAAATTCACGTTTAATCAAAAAAGGACAGTCTAATACACATAACATAATTTCTAAAGAGTAAGTACCCATTTCATTTGACCATATAAATCTTTAAGAACACTATTTGTGACCCACTGCTATTTGGCATACTGTATATTCTCTTCTAAATCACAAAATCCTCCTTGTGGAATCAGTAGTAAACACTGTGAACTTCCTCTAGCTCCTTTACTGTCAACACCCTTACTGATGATTGACTGCTTTATTAAGAAGACCAGGCTATCCTCGCATTTTCTTTAAAACAGGCTCTGTTCTCGGCTTCCTTTTGATGAAAAACAAAGAGGGAAGAAGAAAGTGTATAGAAAAGCAAAAGAGGGAAAGAGCCTGCTAGTTAGTTGCTTCTATTCACCTCTATTCATCACTTCCCAGGCTGCCCCACTGACAGCATTCATCTCAACCCAAGGAGAAGCAAGGAATTAGGAAAAGTCTAAATAAATCTATCAAAAAGAAAACTCACAGATATTGCAAATTCATCATTAAATAAATAAACCAATGAAAGACACTACTCCTGCCCCAAAAACAACTTAAAAAAACCAAGCAACACCAAACAACATCCATACAGCTTAGCAGAGCAGTCAATAAGGGAGGGAAGATGCAGAGGTACCAGTTCCATTTTTTTCCAGGAGACTGTGGAAAATGCTGTTAAACCATCAATTATATAAGGACACTTAGAGTTACACAGCTGCTTCTAATGTTGTGCTGGTACACAAAGAACTTCCGTAAAGGCAGCAAACATTCTTGCAGCAGAAAAAGCTCCCAGTTATTGTCCTACTAGTACCGAAATGCAGTCTGATATCAGAAGCACAACGTGTGATTTAAAGTACTGATCTGAGTACGAAAGTGTAAGAATGAGGCTCAAATCTCCTATTCTAACATAGCACAAATACTCCTGTTGGACAAAAGCACGCAGAGGGGGCGGTCAGCAGCAGGGAGAGAGCACACAGTGTAGAATGAGGGAGATCTGCTAGAACCACAACATTCCTGGTTATCCCGGGGGTGATGCTGGTATAGAGCTGTTCAGAAATGGTACCTATTATTATTGAACTCCTAGTATTAACCTTTCTTCTAAGCTGGAGTTTCACAGTAATAACATAGCAAAACATTGTAAACTGCATTTTGATTACTATAGCAATGGTTACAGTTCACATGTTTGTTAATTAATAAGAAAAGTTCAAACATAACAAGGTGAGTGAGCTGGACAAATAGCAAGTAATTTGACCTGATAGTTATGGCAACATTATCATTCATCACTTACCAATTCAGAGACAGAAAAGAGAGGAGAATGCAATTGTGACTGCCTATGCTACTGTCTTTGCACCTAAAGACGAACTGGGAAGTCACTAAAACACGAACATGCTGGGGAAACCAGAACAGCAAGCCTCTACCAAGAATGCCACCCAGTTACCCAGCTAGCAGAACTGAGTATCAGGATTTCCAAGGGACAGTCAATAGCAAACTTTAACAGTAGCAACTGTACAATTTGCATGAAGAGTTTAGTGTCTGGAATTCTTAAAACAGAGTTCAGAACCAAAAATTCCAAAAGAAACTCAAGGACAAAATACATTTTTTGGTTTCTTCTAGAATACTAAATACATTGTCATACATGGTGATAGAGACGGCGGTCAGCAGCTGCCGAGGAACCCCCTGTCAGCAGCAGACGCAGCCCCCAGCTGCGCTGGAGGGGGTCAGGGCGCAAGAAACCCTGCGATCACAGAGCCCACGGCGAGCTCTCGGCGCGAAGGCAGGAGGCAGCAGACTCGCACGCTGCTTTGCCAGGTCACTTTGCTGGCTTCCCGTCTTGACCATCCAGTTGTGCATAGCTAGTGTGCTACTCTGTGAGTGACAAGGTTTATTTGCATTGTTTTAAAAAGAATAAAAATAGCAACAATCAGTAGGATTAATTGTTAGTAGTCTCTTTCATCTAACAAGCTTGTTATCTAGGGCCAGGACAAAAATTGGCCTTTTGTCAGTTCTTTCATGAAATTTCCCCTATATCTCAGCTCGATTCACTGGCAAGCTTCCTACGCTTTCTCACAATAGCATCAATGGGAGCTTGAATAGAATATCTGACTTCAAAACATTTCACAAAGGTACAGCTGCAACGTTAGCCTTTTTTGTCAACGTGGAGAGGCATACCAGAAAGGTAACATATCCCAGACAACAAATAAAGAGTAAGAGGCATTAAAATTCAGGGAAAGAAAAAGATGTGGGTAACAAGAAACTTGCTATCCAAACACGTGTGTTTCTATAACCAAGAGAAGAATGTGAAAAACAACCAATGTTACTGCTTTATTTACTTTTTCCCTTTTTCTTACTCGGTCACCCTCATGTGCAAACCACTCTGGGCCCTGTGACTTCAAAGGATAATATCTTGTACACAAGGAAAGATACCTTCACCATTTGACTTGTAATTTAATATTATGATAATGTTTTCTTTTAATGAAAGAGCAGAGAGTGTTTATTTGGAAGTTGGCTGCTGGCCATCTCTTTTTGAGCTATATGGGGCTGTAGTTTCTTAGAGCTGTGTGAAACATCTTTTATGAAATTCAGGGGGGGAAGAGAAACCCTCAAGACCTGAAGAACTGGGACCCATTTTCAGCTCTTCCATTGATTATTAACAGTTTAACTATGGGCAGAAGCTCTGACCAGTAATACATTCCACACGGATAACACTGATAGATAGGACCAGGCTCTATCCAGCGCAGAGGAAGGCAAAACCCCAGCTCAGAAGGCCTCACGTTCTCAGACAAGAGACAGTGAAGAAATGTCACAGCAAATAAAGCTGTGTGGAGAGAAGAGGAATAAACACATATGCTAGGAGAGAAGAGACAGACACAACTTGGACTTAAGGTCTTTTCCAACCTAAATGATTCTAAATTGCACTTAAATATTAATTTTTTAATTTTTTTTTTTTTTTTAAGAACTTTGAGAAGTAAACTATCAAGCTTAGGTAGTGCCTATTGTTTTAAGAATACAATACTGGGCTCCCAAAGTGAATATTCAGCTGTCACAAGCTGTGCTGTCAACTCCTGTTCTACCAAGCAGAGGACTAGATGCAGTACCTCCTGGAAACCACAGAACGTAACAGGACTGTTGGTGGTAAAGCATACTTAACAAAACTTACTACTACATTGCAGCAAAGCTACTTCTTCAGGTTCGCATTCACAGGCAGCCAAAGGCTGTAGTTAGATCTGGGGGTAACCACGTAAGAGAGCACAGACCTACGCCTTCTTGGAGGAGCAGCACTCGTGTTCTGCCATAAATACTGACTTCCTCAGAATTGTTTGGCTCAGCAGCCCCACCCACCACTATTAAACCCACTGACAAGGGAAAGATGTACCACACCACAATGATGGTGGGCTTCCACATGAGGAGACGGAATCTGAGTATATACTGATAGGTCCAGTTCACACACGACTGTAGCCTTCGTGTAGAGGTCCCGCTGGGCACGCCTGTGACTGTGCCTCTGCGTCCGCCTGCACATACTAGTGGCTGAGACTTCATTACATTTGCTTTGTACAAAAGAGAAAAGTCACAAAAATGTGCCGTTACGCAGAGATTCATTTTAGTCGTATGATCACTTCTTCCCTAACTGATAAAACTGACTTTTTTTGTGCCAAGATGATGCTTTTTTGGGATTTGGGAAAGCCTTATTGATAATTTTTTAAAACCCCAAAAGGCATTTTCATGGCCAGAGGCTTAGACCCTGAACATGTGTCACTACAACTTAAGCCTCGCTGGGAGGGCAGGTAACAGCTTCAGAGCTGCCCAGCCGTTTTCAGAGCCCCCTCGCACAAGCCCACACATCCCCGCCGGCCGAGCTGCCTGCCGCGGGCCCCCGCGCCGGACAGGACGACTGCTGGATCCACAAGGGAAAAAGCTCCCTTCTGCGAAGGAAACAAGCAAAGGCAGAAAAAAAGTGGACCAAATGTCTAAGTAGAAATGGCAAGGGGTAATCAAAGGACTGAATTCCAGAAAGTTTTTATATTTTATATTGCAAAATCATATTTTAGAAGTTGTAAACATACAAGGGGGAGAGAATTACTTCCCTTTCGACTGCATATTCTCCTTACCTCTTGCTCTTGTCCATGCCAAAGAACCTACCTGCTCTTCTCAAAGGGTCAGAGATTCCAACCCTTCCTTATAGGAAATAGTATGCGCCCCCAAAAAAGCACCTTTGGCAAAGGCTTTCCCAGACACTGCTAAATGTAAGAAATGAAGCAGGAATATGAATAGCACAGCCCAGAAGAACTGCAGGGGGAAAGAGAGCAGAAGAGTTTTGATGGTGATAAAAACTTCTGAAATGTAACACACTTGCTCTTGCCTGGGATACTTTACCCTAGTTCTGAGAACAGGATATTTTAGGAATTAGTAGGAATCTTAGGAAAAATCATCTGCATGCAAATCACATTTCTCTTCTTGACTGAAATCACGACCAAAGACATTTAGAATCTGCCCAACACTATGTACTGAAAATGCTCTCCCGGGAATACAAAAGGAGAAGGAATATACAGGATACGCTCCCCTAGATCATATGAGAAAATGTTGCCCGATTTTACACCCAGTTGTGAAAGTTTGGTTTAGGCCATAAATAGAAAAAGATGCTAAAGCCACTTGACTTGGTTGATCTCTTGGCAAAAAAATGTAATTATTTTTGTTAAGGGAAAGGATATACATTTTACCACCTTCTTCAACAGACAATTTGATTCTTTCTTCAGGGCACCGTCTGTAATTCCTGCTGCTGACGTCCATCACATGTCTGATAGGCCAAGAAGCGCCCTCCCCCTCCTGAAAAGAGCAGCCCTTGTTCTGTCCACATTCCCTGAAGCCATAATGCTTTTAACTGATGGCTTTTCTCTCTTCCTTTTCTTAAGCATGCTTTTAAAGTCACTCTACAATCTTTACACACTCAACAAACACTTCAGTTACTTTCCCCAACATATGTATGTGTGTGTGAAAATCCATTGCTTTATGTCTTCAGCTCAAAACCCTTCAAACAAGCTGGGAAAACCTTACAAGCTTTATTTCTCAATTAGTTGGTGGGGGGGGAGTTCTCCAGAGACAGGAAAAGGTAGCAGGTGTTGCAAAAGAAAGAAGTGAAAAATAGAGTCAACCCCATATCCTATATCTTCTCAAAAAGGTGTCCCTTCCCCCCTAGTCTGTAGGCTCTGTTACGGTGAATCAGCAGAGGAGCCAAGGCAATGGCCATGAAAGCAGGTCCTGGAGCCCATGACGGGGAGCTTTCTACACACCTGCTTCATTCATGAATCGCACACCAACGTCAGAGGGACCACAAACATGCGAGACCCCTGCCTCACGACGCAACAGGGAAAGTCACTGTTGGTGTCCGTAAGACTTTGTGGACAATGACCTGCCTTGATGATTTTTGCATTCAACACATAAGCCAAGACTGAATAAAATGTCTTCTGCCCATGCTTCTTCTGCCATTCCCAGTCACGTGGCTATTTGAGACTGGGAAGGAACGAGGCAGTTCAGGGAACATTCAACTGAACTTGCAGCTCGTACGAAGGGGATCAGCAAATACTCTAAAACCACATCTTACCTTTTCATTGTGTTATGCCATTAGTGTAGACATCCACGGGAAATACCGCTACTGGTGTTAGAACCTAACTGTGCTCTTTCTTTAGAAATTAATCTAATAACTGAGTTACGGAGGAGCAAGGAAGGATGACCTAATTTCTTTACTACCTCGAAAAATCAGGGCAGCAGGCACGCTGCACGGTTAGTACATCATTTCCTCTCTGGTAGGACTGGTACATAGGACAATTTGCTTGGAAAATTTAAAACCAGCATTTTAGAAATTAAGCAAAGTAATTTCCATTCAGCATATTCCATTAAACAGGAAGAATCTTAGCATGTGGGATACTGTTATTTAATCTGTCCAAAATTGATTTCAGATGTTTAGAAAGATCAAGCTAGAGAAAAGGACTTACACCATTACCTTTTGTTGCTCCCACAAGAATTAGACAGAGCACACGTTCAGTTACCCACTTTAGACTGATACTCCTGCAGTACTGCAGCAGTCTTTGTGATTCGTTCAAATCAAGCCACCATTTAATGAGGCAACTATCTTTTTCAGGTGGAATGATGCAACTGGCACATGGAAATGAGATCAGACTTAATCCTTGGCTCCTACACTTGGCCTGGGTCAGAAAACCCATAAGACAGCTCTGTTCCATTGCCACAGATTTGAGACTTTAACATCACAGTCAGCTCTTGCTTTTTTTGTGTTTCCAGCACTCCCAGCACAGCGTGGATGTTTTGTGGTCCCTTCTCATCTAAATTTCCATGACGGGACTGCCTGGGACTGGGGCAGGCTGCACTCAATAACCCAAGGGACCCAATCGGCCCCACAGCCCTCTGGTTTTTGCAGCGTGCTTGGCTGCTCAAGGGAACCCGCTGTAAGTCCCACACCTGACTCCTCCTCTCCTTGGCAGGTTACACCACCATTACGTAAGCCTAAGAAGTCTGGCATGAACACCAAACCAGACAAAAAGCCATGAAGAAATCAGGCTGTAAGGCTGCTTTAGCATCAGTGACACACCAACGTTTTTCAACAGTGTTCTGCATATCCTCAAGCAATAGAGAGACAAGGTGTCCTCCTGGGCTGCGTTTAGATATTTTCCATATATCTGCTTTTTGCAGAACAGACCTTCATCTGTAGAAGCCTTTCACCTCTACTGAAATCCAGTCTTCATCCCCACCCATGGGTTGACATTATTGTAGCTTTCCCTCCGTCCTGCCTCCTTAGCACCCTGTATTCACCTGCAAGCATCTCAGGATTAACCAACTTTCACTGAAGAAGCCTATTAAAAATATAAAAGCTTTTGACCTCCGACCAGGTCTTTGAATATGTGACTGTGATGAGTCATTTTGAATGACATTATGATATTTCAGTGAAGCTAAATGTTGGGGGTTTAGATGTTTTTTCTTTTGCTATTTATACGGACATTTCTGCTCACTCAGTTCAAAGTACAGTAAGGACCTAGTTTTATGTGTGTGAACTGATGTATTAAAGGGATTTGCCGAAATGAGCGACTAGCAGTTTGTGGATAATTACCTGTTATTAGTTAATTTTGGATCTTATCATGAGCAAACTGCAACTTACAAGGTATTCTTTTGCTGCTGCTTGAAGTATTGTGCAATATGTGGGAACAAAGGATTTAATTTAAAGATAACCAAATATCTTTCAAAAACCAAAGCAAAATTGCATTTTTTTCCCCCTCAAGGCTTCTGGATTTAAAAGAACAAAGAACATACAAAACATAGATCTATGCACTCTGCATAGATTTTCTTTCTAAAATCTAGTAAGGAAGTATTAACTATGAACCAAGATATCAGTAAGCCAAAACTGGTTTAAATTCGCTAAATTAAAATCTAACTACAGCCAAGTCTAGGTCACAAAGAATTTGGATCAATAAATCAAATGGGTTAATGGTGATGTCTTAAATAATCAAATTCTGAAATCATCAAATGAATGCATCAGCTAATCAAATCAAATCAGGGTTAACACAGACAGAATTGCTTTTCATCAATCCCCTACCAAGAGATTGAAAGTGATGGCTGTCTTCCTCTGATCTGATGCTACACCTCGGTTCTGATCTAGCACAGTGGTCTTGGAGCAGCTGTCGCGGGACATGACATTCCAGGCTGGCTTTAAACCCTTAAACAAGTTTTAAGAGAGTGCAGCAAGCTGCTTTCTTTTATCACGTGGTTGTTACACAAACTATTACTCCATTCGTCTCACTTCTGATCTTGCATACAAAACCCCAAACACTTAACCAAAGTCATGATTGACCCAGGTTGGTAGCTCACAGTACTAGCTCTGCATAACACTTCTTCACCTGCTTACTAGTTTCCAAACGTCCTATCCACTTCTCATTTACGTGCAGGGAATTATTAACCGCATTGTTTCCCACCATTTCAACCATGCCCACACTCTGTGTGTTCTGTAGGGTAACAAACAAGGAACTTTCCTTCCTTCAAGGTTAAAGGAAGAGAGAACGAGACTTAGGTTTGGGGCTTTTTGTGCTTTGCCACCTTGGAAGCTTTGATGCAGATAACTGCAATTACTGGCACAAAACAATGCAGTAGCTTGCTTAGAAAACAAAAACTAGTAAGTAAAAAGAGACTTGTCTAAATGGATAGGTGTCCGAATGACATGGTCTGTCTAGCAGCTCCCCGTATAGACACTGGGAAGAGAAAAGTCCCTCTAGACATCAGTTCATTGCATGTCTGCCAGTCATGGATGAGTGATGGAACTGAATCCTCTTGGGACAGCCTAGATGGGATGAACCCCAGTGTTTCAGGACCAAACTATTACAAGGATAGAGCCAAGGACAAGTGCCTTCGCTTCCCAGACAATGAAAAGTGAACTGGAGATATTTTTCTGCTCAACAGAATTGTAAGGGCGAGCCCTGCTTCCTAATAATTATATATTTTCTTTTAAAAACAGAAATAAATTTAAAGTGTCAGGACTGGAATGGACTTCCACTTACCCAGGGATTCAGGGACCCTGTTACATCAGAAATCCAGGGACAGTTAACTGACTTCTGCGTCCCAGAAATAGCCAGCGTGGTCTAATTCTCTCTGAAGATGCATGCTTTCGGCTACCTTAGCCAGAGTTTTTAAATGCACTTAAAAACAACAAAACCACCGTACTTTGGCATTTGCCTTTCAAAATTTGGCCTGTGTCACCACAAAGAACCTCAACGACGATGACACGATCAAAAGAGCCCATGGTGCAACCAGCAGCGGCAAATGTTACACAAACGTTACCAGCTGGTGTGAACAGGAGACAATGCCAAGGGCGCTCCCCCCTCCTTTCCGCGGGGTAGTGGCTGCACAGGACAGGCACTAGCAACTTCACGGGAGGATCCCAGGATCTTCATAGCTGTAACTCACAGCTGAACCAGTGCTTTCCACTCCTCACCACAACTCATACAGTCTACCAGCAGCTCTGAAAATAAACACCCACCCGCCCCAAACCACCTATATGCGTGTTCACAAACCTCTTCACCACCATCCTATCGCTGCACCTGAGAAAATGAGGGAAGCGGAGAAAGCTTCATCGGAATTAGGTGAGAATAAATTTTGACCTCAACTTTTTCAGTGTGAATGTCACTTAATTTACGAAAATTAAAGTTTACCCAGATGCAGTTGGATGGGAGTTACTCCAATTCAGTTGCAAATAAACTGGAGTAACAGCTAATAAAAGGAAACCTTTCCTGTTTATTTCAAGTAGACTAACACCCACTATGGACTAACACTGGCTGGAATTTAATGTAGCTTCCTGAATTGGCTACGTATTTCTTAACCTTGATATTTACTTATAATGGCAACAGCTACACTGACAGAATTTAGAAGTTTCTGTCTTTTTCTCAGTAAAAAGTTGGGTACCGAAGCTGAGATATGAAACTTCTGATTGCATGCTGTATTATGTTTCCCCACAATCATATGCATACTGTCATTAAATATTGAGCAACTTAATTGTGCTAGGCATGTGGCATTTTTATGCTTGGAAGTTTGGCCAGTTGCATATAACACTCTCTTAAACTTCTGTGTTAGATAATTTTGTTTCTCATGGTGCCATTTTCTCCAGAAACGGGTACTGCTGGAAATAACCTTAGTTCCAAGTTTTCTATTTAAACTGCTTGTTTCCATCATTCAGACACAGATTTGTTGTGGGAGGGAGAGGCAGGCCTGGGGGTGGGGAAGGGGCTGGGGCACTCCTCTTTACATGACGCCTGGGAGCTGGCAGCAGCCTAATCCCTTTCAATCCCCACAATTCAAACTCGAGTTAACCCCTGCATTATTTAATAGCTTATCTGTTTTCAAGCATGCCTCTAAGAAAACTTAGCATCTCTATTCTTAGCAAGTCCTTTTGCAACATATGTTCGTTTTCTGGAGTGTAGATGCTGCTACAGTATCTGTAACAGGTTTTGAGTGTTTACTGCTGTGTGATTTCTACCCATAAACAAACTCCTATCAATTAGTCTCCAAATCTTTATTCCTCAGTCTGGCCACAATCCTGTTTTGCTATTGCCAATGTTTAAAGAGTCTACCCTTGCGAAGAGGAAAACAGTTCATACCTTATCATTCATTCAGTGCTTTCTGCTAATTTCAAAATCACCCATTCCACAAGTTTTGTGAAAAATAGTATAAAGATCACTTAATTTTTTCTTTAACCGGTCACATCAAAGCCATTCTGTGCTGTCTGAACTCCTTCTTTATGGAACTGTGATTACGGTACCCCAAGAAGGAACATGCTCAGATGTTAACATGCGCTGCCCTGTTGTCTCCTACTTTTAAGGTCTTTCTGCTAATTCGGTTGCTTCTATGTAAACTTTTATCTGGTTTTGCAACATCGCTGTCACAAAGTACAGTGGGTGCTGTCTAACCATCCCTGGCCACTTCAAAGCTTTTCTGGTGGCATGCCGCAGAGCAGAATTCAATACTCATTCTCTTCGCATCAGTTAGGAGTTAACATTCATTTCCACATCACGCAGCCCGTAGCGATCAGACCCCTGGTGTTGTGGTGCACCTCAGCGGCTGACACCATCCCAATATCTATTTGTTCACACACCTAACAGCTGTGAGCACTGTGTGTCAAATCTACCAACACTTTTTATTAACCCCTCACCCTTTCCTTTGCTGATGTATGCACAAAACTTCCTCAACTGATTTTAAGAAGTCATGGTTGATGCTTTCATACTCATATGACAGTGATACATATCAGATAACCACAAGGGTATAGATGAGCAATAAAATAACCACAGTACAGAAATACAAGAAGTGAATGGATGTTCTCTAATACAGAGAAGAACGAGAATCTGAGGTCATTCAGCCAGGTTAGAAGTATCGAATTATTAACAGATATCCAGTGAACCAGTAACTGGCATATCTGTCTCTGTAATTAGCTCCTGGGTACACACCTTTCCCAGAACCTCTGAGATATGAGGGAAGCTGCTATGAGATTATAAATAGGAGGGATAGGCTGCGTTAGGCAAAAGAAAAGACGAATCAGTGACACGCTGTATTACACCGCCACTGCCTCAGCCCTGCAAGCTCTGCACGCACACGGCTTCATATTAGGCAGCACAGAGCATGAGAGGGAATAAGGACACGGCCATTTATGTTCTCAGTAATGATGCTGAAAAGGCAAATTGTTTCATTAACAGTAGATTCTGTATTTACTAGGGGGAAAACTATATAGTACATTTAAGAAGGTAAAAGCACTACCTCCTCAGGTATAAACAATCTAAAAATCAAGGGCTCTAGACTGCTTGAACCCAGAAGTCCTCATAAACTGGCTGGTGGCACCTCTGCCACAACACTTACTTTAGAAAGTCTCAGAACATTGAAAGCATCTCAGTATGAAAAGAGAGTGAGTGTTTTCTTGATGTTTAAAAAGGGTAAAAGGGGAACCAAATGATATATTGGATCCTGATTACAATCTTGAGCAAAATAATGGGAAAATTGTATTATGGTATCACATTTGCTTAATTAACAATAGGAATACAGTTAAAAAGACGATGTTTCATGGAATAAAAAGTTGTCTTAAACCCACCGTATTCTTTGGAGACTATAGTGGCATTGTCCACACGAACATTCCCTACAGCTCCTGAACTCTTTTCAGTCTGCCAACACCCTGAAATTGCAACAAACCCACCAATTTAAAACTGTGCTGGCAGCTGGTGATTTTCTAACGACAAGGACATACTTGATCAGCTTGCCGAAACATGGCAGAAAATTACTTCTGAGATCTTTTTGGCTGCATCTGTACGAAAACACATCCTTCCTTCCCTCCTGGATTTTTCTTTTTAATGGCATTCATTAGTTTATTTGTTGCTATTGCATTCTTTACAATCCACTGTGGGGTGTGGATATTAAAGAACATGCTAGGTCTCCAGGGAATAGACCAGGAAATGTTAGGGCAGCAAGCTCCTGGCTTCCACAGTGACATTCAGCGGCCTTGCATGGAATAGAAAAAAAAAATAATAATAAACTGATGTACTTTGACAGGGACCTTCTAGGTCTGTCCATGGAGAGCAGGTTTCAGAAGCATACAACCTTTGCATTTTCTGTTTCTTTTTCAAGAGGACCCTTTGCCATCATACTTGGAACAATCAGATTTGATCGCTGACAGGTATGTACTCTTGATTACAGCCTGTGTGCCAGGCACAGGTTATTAACAGGTGTGCCGTTGATTTTAATATCAGGGAAATGCAGCTCATACCAACCCCAGAAACGGCTAACTTTCCTTCTAGTGCCCAGCCTATTTTTCACAGTAACTTGCTTTATCCTACATGTCATTTACACCACAAGTATTACAATTTTTAATTTAGCTTTCCAGTTAACAGATCAGATTTATGCAGCTGTATCAGAGCTTGTGGTTTTCCTCTGTCAGAAAGGGCCATCTTTCTCAAATTATGTTTTCATATGAGACTATGAATACAGGAATTTTTTGCTAAACTTCATCTAGCAGTATGCCTACCACCAGCACCTTGGCAGCAGCTATATGGAGCCGCGTGGAAGATTCCATCCTCTACAATTTCTCTTCAATACCGCCAGGAAACTATGGAAGTACTGCCACAAGTCTCCTCTCAGTATCTGCCAAAATCCTTTCCAGAAGGACAGATTCCAATTGCTCCATGCCAAAATTTAGTTTTCATAGGCGTAAGTTGTGAAAAGGCGGGATGTGCAAGCGTACCGTTAAGACATTAAAGTATTTCTTACCATAAATTGTCCGGTAAATACATAAGAGTGGGATTTATAACTTCAGCCACCTAGTGCTTAGGTGTCAGGTCTAAGCTAGTTTACAGAGAGAGGAAAGTATTGCAGGAAGAGTCTAGAAGACTAGCTTAAACTGCTCACCTACTAAGTGGCTCAAGCTGGCCAAAAGGAATCCTACTGTAAGTGCCATGCAGTGAACTGGTTTGTCATGAGCTCGCTTCGTACCTCTTAGCATGTGCTAAAGATCTCTGACCTGACAGCAGAAGACTGCTGCCTGGATCAGCCCTCCAGTGGCGACACTGGTTGGAGAAGAGTACAAGATTAAAAACTGCATCTTCTGGCAGCATCCCTTGCATTCTTCATGATCAAGACGCTGGATAAAATTCCCTAGTGTGTTACCAACACTCTGTGTTACCCGGGGTTTGTTTTGTTAGCCCAGGCTGCCGTCTGTATAAAGAGGGCAGAAGAACTTTTCACCCTGCTCATTCTTGGTGTCTCCTGTAAGTTCTTCTGTGTATCATCCTACTCTTTTTCTCCATGCCATCTCTTCCCAGCCCCCGCAAAAAAAAAAAAAAAAAAATCGTGGAAAATGGAGAGCATGTTTATATTATGCTGTGGAAAACTTTAGCATCAACCAGTAGCTTTGAAGAATAATTCTGAAGATGAAAGATGTAGATGAAGGACCAGACCCTGTCTAGCAGTCGCATGGCATAAAAAGAATGGGTTTGAAGGAAGTGGATGTCTAGGAAGTAATTTGAAGTTTTAAAAAAAGATTTCTATGTGCAGCCCAGGGAAATTCAGTTTTATCAGCACTGGCAGAGCCTCCAGTGAAGGAATTAGCAAACCTGGAAGAAAATGGGCTCACGTAACATCCACTGAACTGTGACTAGGTACGTCACTAGCTTAACTGCAAGGAAAAGTGCTTCCAGTTAATCTGCACTGGCCCCTAACCACCTAATGCCCAGGACATTCCTGCTTACTGAATGAAGATAAAGGGATGGAAATTATGTCAAGGAAGAGAAAAACCAGGATAATGAAACCCAGCCATGACAATTAACAAAGAGACATAAAGAAGTAAATGCTAAGTACATGTGCATAAGCTGAAAATTAGAATAGAGACTCCCTAGATCAGACATCTACCGATTTCTGAAGGAATCCTGCAAGGTAGGCTACGACTACAGCAAAACATGTGAATTGAGGAGAGGGATGGAAAGAAAGGATGAAAGCAGAGAGAGAGATGTTTGAAGTTTAATAACAATGACTAATTTTCCAATTTTGTGGATATATATAAACACACATGTATTTAAAGATACAAATGGAACAATGTAACACATGCAAATAATATAATTGTCAAACAAGAAGACAGTTCACAATCTCTTTAAATCCCAACCCAACACTTGGAAAAGTCAGAATAGATTTTTTTTTTTTTTTTTTTAACTCTAAAATCCAGAAATTATCTAAATTATGGGCTACTCCAGCCTCTCTTCAGAAGCGGACATGTTTACATGAATTGTCATTAAGAAATTGGAGGAATATTTTGCACAGTCTACCACAACTGACAAAAAAAAGCACCACAAATAAATTACAGACCTTGCCACATTAGTCCTAAATGCTGCAGATGTAGCTGCAAGGGAGAATCAGAGAAAGATACTCCAAAAGGAACAGATAACTAGAGAAACAAGAAAGCGATGACCAAAAGGCAACAAGACACATGACGATGAGGAAGCTGCCAGACGGCAGCTTTGTATCCTCACAGTGCACCCGTCTACAAGTAGAGAGCATGAACCAGCGGGCCCAGAGCACTGGGACTGCTCCCCACGGACACGGTGTGCTGCAGCCCGCAGGGAAAAGAGACGGGCCCAGGAGATTTTAAAGAAGGGAAGCGGCGGGGCACACCAGCTGCCCGAAGCCATGTGCCATGGCCCTGCCGCAGGCTCAGGCGCAGCGCCCGCGAGCCAGCGGGTCTGTGCGCAGCCACGCACCAGGCTGCCGAGAGCCGCGGCGAGGGGCAGCGCTTACGGGAGCACCAAGTCGCAACCTCGGACTGCGCACAGCAACGCAGGCGACACCGAAGGCAAGGGCAGCGCTGGGGCAGGCAGGCACCTTTTCCAGACTGAGGAGGTAAAAAATCAGGAAGGCAAAGGAAAGGTCTCAGCCAGAGGGAAGAGCATCCCCGAGAAGGACAGCAGTGACCAAGGGGAAGTCCCTCCTCAACAGCAACGGGACAAACAAAAAGTGGGAGACCGGTTTAGAGATCACAGCTGATGTCCTTTGTCAGCGAGGCCACCACACAGTGGCATGGCAAGAAAGGCACTTTCTAGGGTACAGAGGTTGTGTTCTAGGGTACAGAGGCACTTCTCTAGGGTATGAGGTTGGTGAAAGATCTGTTGGAAACAAAAGCTGTGAACTACCATGGACCTTGAGAAAAAAAAAGCTCAAAGCAGTAAGTAAGTAAGTAAGAAAGACTCAAAGCAGTCATCAGGAAATCAGTGTGTGCAGGGCTAGGATGCTAACTTGAATCACAGCACCAATACAAACAGTCATCTTAATAATGAGACAATTTAATAAGTACGGAGCCCTGATGGTACGCTGAACATTAAAGAGAGTGATGTTTTCCTTGCTCACTGTTTCAGAGCAGCACGAGAGCCAAGCCTTCGGAGGAAGGTGAGTTTGGGCAGTCTCCTAAAATCTGTGTGTTTATCTTATGGAAAGGATTAGGACTAAGCCTGTTCACACTGTTCAAAATATTTGCCACCTGAGAGGTGACTCTCCAGTATGAATACCTTAACTCACAGCCAGCGCAATGTAAGAGGTGCAGAATCATTTTTCTAACTGCAACTGGGAGCAATGAACTCTGCGTAACAGATTCTCGGTGCGTGGGAGAGCCCTGGTATTCAGGACTTCCTGAACGCACTAAAAGTCAGGGATGACTGTTTGGCAAATCGTTCCTTCATTATCAAAGGCACTTCTGTCATTTGTGCCAAGACCTGAACTTTTATTTTGGATCCCAAAAAATCACCTTTGGGTTGAAAAAACATGACACAGGTTTTGCTCATGGCCTAAAATAACATAACCAAGATTATGAATTGCACCAGTCCACTTTTGGTAGGAAACTGACTTTGCAAACAGAAGAGTGGTCACCGGTATTTCAGATTTTTCACGCGTTTTCCCCTCCAGCAAAGCAACAAAATAAAAATGTGGAGATGCTAGCCAGATGATCCCACTGTTCTCAGAACACATGAAACAGAAGACAGTCATGTTGTGAAGAATTACTATGACTAAAAGGATACTTCCTTATCTTGGCTTTTAATTTTATTTTATTTTGGTTTCCAAGAGAGCAAAGTGTGGTTTAGAGAGGAGGTCTTTGGGCCACTATACCAGACTGCCCAACTGGAAAACACCTAAGGGGGGGAAGCCCTTAAACGTAATGAGCCCTTCCTTTCCTTAAAGGACCCCCTGGAGGATCAGTGCCAAAATAGAAGTGGTGAAATTAGGAATTTCTTTCCTAAGAAAAGGCCTCAGAATACTGTCTCTCATTACTGCCAGGATGAGCTTCAGGGCCTGACAACGTCATGAATTATTCTAGTGCACTGGCACAGCCAACGCTATTGTGGCTATTCTGATATTCTTAACACCCACAAACTGTGCTTGGAAAAATATCCCCCAGCTCTTACATCCAGACAGCTTTACGGAAGGGAATGAGTAGTAGAAAACCCAAATGACCGATAACTAGACCATACCAGCACTGATCTGATACATTTTAAGACAAGGGGACCTACCTCATTCACTCCTTTCAAAGATGTTTCAGCCTGTCTTAAGCTTCATGCTGAAGATGAGAATGTCACAAAAAAACCCCACCCGAGTGTGAAATCAGTGCAAGGACATCAAAGCAGAAGAAACCAGTATGAGTGTCTGCAAAGAAACAAAGATTCTTGGGAACATTTCTGACATCCTTTCAGACCATGGGTAAATTGATTAAACACTGATGGACAAAATAGTGCCTAAAAGAAAATGGTTGGGGGCAGTCCCTCCAACCAGTCCTGAGCTATTTCACTTGCAGGCAGTAGGAAAACGCAACTGGATGCATATCTGAATACACCTGAAAAGTGCCTATATGCACAAGAAACAAGCACACAAAATCCACTGGATGCAAACAAACAGAACACGTGAATGTTGAATTCTCTGGATATCTCAACTCAAGCTCTTAGATTTGTTCAAGAGAAAATAAAACCATCTTCTGTTGGAGCGAATTCATGAAACACTGTGGCTGCTGGGGTCCAGACCTGCTTCACCACTTACCTTCTGAAGCGCTACGTTCTTTTGGAGTCAAGAGGAAACCACTTGCTCTCTGGAAGTGATCAGTGGGGAAATGGCATGAGACCATCAGCTCCTTTCAGTAATTACTCGCTTTAACCACATCTTTGTCAGAAAATTATGAAAGAGACTGCATATCGCAGGAGAGTCTCCCTGAAGATCAGTGCCTGACTACCATCGGCCTGCAGCTGGAGTTTCTTCGCTGGCAAGGGGTCACTCCAGACCTGTTTACGCAAGGGAGAAAAATGAGGTTTCTATTCCTCAGCCCTTAAACAAGCAAGCTAAGATGAACAGCAGACGGCCTTAGATCTTTGCTCCCAGCACATCAGCCAGCATGCAAGAGCCAGCACAATGAGGAAAACAAACAACACGAGGTCAAGAGCTTGTGCAGTTTTCTTCTCTGCTGGCCCCCAGTAAAAGCCTGAATCACGACAAGTCCTAAAGCAAACCCGGCTCTGCCCCCAGTGCAGTATTTCAGTGCAGAGTCCCTTACATAAGGCAGCTTGCAAGGTGACAAAATGCCTCACAGCGACATGTAGCTCTCAGTGTTAACACAGGCACTGCCTGAAAGGTGCTTTAATTCCACACAACTCCTACATTTCCAGTGCACACTTTTCTGGCACCCAGAAAGGAGGTGCCAGACCCAGCACAGGTTCCTTGACTCACTGTACCCACCGAATGCAGCACACCTGTTACAGTTGCTGTACATTTAGATCTCTCACCCAGCATCTCTTTTTATGTTTTCAGCTGTAAACAGCCTGAAATTGGAGCTGTAATTAGCAGATTATCATCCACTGGAAAAGACCAAATACATATTTGAGTAGTAATGTTCTTTTCTGTACACGATTGTCAAGAGTTTCCACTGCCCACCTGCTACTCCACTAGATATCATCCCAGTGGAGGAGAGAGTAATACGGAAAAATCATTGGTGTCATTTCAGTCTCCCATCACTGCTCCACAGAGCTTCTTCCAGAGCGCGCTCAGCATCACACATCTCAAAACGTCCCTTCTGTGCCAGCTCCCCCTGAAGAAGCCTCAACTCCTCTGCATCAGGAAGTTGCAAATGATGCTGTAAATACCAGAAGTGTCCCAAGCACTTCCAAGAATCCCTGTCACCACAACAGCCAGCTACTGACTCAACAAAAGTTACTGTTGCTTTGCAAGCGGAGGACGAACTCCCCTTTACCTACAGCAACAAGAAATTGTGACGGAGCATGCACAGCAAATGCACCCTGAGGGAATGGCACGGTCAGTAGTAGACAGCATATTCTGTTGGAAGCAGATGTTGAAGCACTTCACTAGAAGAAACTGAGGTGCTGGAGCATGTCCAGAGCCGGGCAGGGGGCTGGGGCAGGGGCTGGGGCACAAGGCTGGGGGGGCTCAGGGGGGAGCTGGGGGGGCTCAGCCTGGAGAGGAGGGGGCTCGGGGGGGCCCTGGTCGCTCCCTACA
>JAVJGI010000063.1:72695295-72707628 GCA_035590275.1 Ibycter americanus
GGCCGGGCTCTGCTCCCAGGGAACGAGCGACAGGACAAGGGGAAACAGTCTCAAGTTGTACAACGGGAGGTTTAGATTGGCTATTAGGAAAAATGTCTTCACCAAAAGGGTTGTCAAGCACTGGAACAGGCTGCCCAGGGAAGCGGTGGAGTCACTGTCCCCGGAGATACCTAAAAGACATGTAGATGCGGTGCTTGGGGACACGGGTTAGCGGTGGGCTTGGCAGTGCTGGGTTAACAGTTGGACTTGATGATCTTAAAGGTCTTTTCCAACCTAAATGATTCTATAATTCAATTATTCTATTTGCATTGCCCTCCACCTAGGAATGGCTTCAACAAGTAATTTCATTGTGCATGAAGAAAAAGAGAGCCGTGTAACGTGCCATAGTGCCATATCCACATCTGAAGTATCCAAGCTAAGATCTGTACTGTGTCCTTCCATATCACAGTATTTTGGGATGGGTGGGTAGAGAGTAGTTGCTGTTGGGGCACCGAATTCCTACTTACTGTCATCTACTCAGAGCAAGACTAGGTTTTAAAGTTACTCTGAGGCATGATGGAAAGCCAGTGAGTTCCCAGGACACTAGTAAGGCAGACTTCACTGCTAGAACCCTGCAAGGGAGCAGGCTGCAGCGTGCTGAGCACAGGGAGGCCCACACTTGGCTTTGAAGGCAGTCGTAGCCACTGCTATACCTCCACGTCAACACACCAAGGACACACAGCGCAGTGCCCAGGCCTGTGACTCTGAAGAAGAGATGCTGTTACCCTGCCAGTGAAGATGGACAAACACCTACCCCTACTATCATCTCCCCAGCACGGCCCAGGCAGCTCTAGGCAAGAGTCAAATACCTTTCCAACATCTTCCTCACAGCCTCAGCTAGAAATTGTTGCCAGCTGCCAAGGTAGGGACCACAGCTCTGCCAGCAAGTGCTCCAGCAGCGTGTGGAGCCTGCCAGTGCCAGCTGAGACTCCCACTGGCTCCCTGCAGCACAGCCCCTTGATGCCAGCTGGACGCCAGAAGAGGAAAGCAGTCAAACAAACACTCAGAGGAGGCTAAGAAGGTGGAATGTGAAACCGAGCACAAATTTCAGCAGGGTATTTAACAGTTTGGCAGCCAAGATTTCAAATGTCTTCCTTGCATCATGGCTAGCGTTCTGTGCGACTGTAAGCAATGCTCGCCTCCAAAGCATGCTCACCCTGAGTAATGTGTACTTTATTCTTTGCATACACATTATTTCTTTCTCTTTATGCATCTGAGACTCTGGGCTTTGAAACTAAAGGCACAGAGACACCAAGCGATTGCTTTGCATTCTTTTAAAGCTCATGCCAGGTGCGAGTAATGGAAGCAGAGAAACAAGCTTTGTCCTTCTTACAAGGCCTAAAGACATCGGAGCATCCTTCACTGAGCTCAGCCTGCCAGGTGCTCCCACCCACTGCGCCTAAGGGATACCAAGCCACAGGAGAAAGAGCAAGAAGGTGCGGCAGTAGGGCTGACGAGGTGCAGGGGATTGGGAATGGCTTTGCGCAGCAGGCAAAACAGTCAGAAAGGTTCCAAGATCCATAAAAACAAATTTGACTTAGTAAAACTGGTAATGTTCAGCACACAGCTCTGTCAAAAAGATGAGGGAGACTGAGAAAGAGAAGGCAATTGCTGTACTTTAGTTAGTGGTCACAGCATGCGTAACTTCCAAATAGCACCAGCACTTGGTTGCAGCTGGAGCTGCACCACCAGCACTACGGCTGCGTTCTCTGCTCTCCTCCTGCCTGTCCTGGTCTTGGCTGGGATAGACACAAGTCTGTTCCTAGTAGCTGCTACAGTGCTGTGTTTTGGATTTGGTATGAGAATGATGTTGATAGCACACTGATGTTTTAGTTGTTGCTACATTGCTCTGACCCTAAGTCAAGGGCTTTTCCATTCCCCGTGTTCTGCCAGCGAGCAGGGGCACAAGGAGCCGGGAGGGAGCAGAGCCAGCACAGCTGACCCCAGCTGGCCAGAGGGATATTCCGTACCACAGTATATAAACTGGGGCGGGGGACTGGCTGGGCATTGGTCAGCAGGGGGTGAGCAGCTGTAGAGTGCATCACTTGGTTTTTGGGGGTTTTTCCCTTTGGGTTTTATTCCTCCCTCTTTCTATCTCCTTTTCATTACTATTGTTGTTATTATTAGTAGTAGTATTTTATTTCAATTATTAAATTCTCCTTATTGCAACCCCTGAGTTTTACCTTTTTCCTCAGTTCTCCTCCCCATCCCGCGGAGAGAGGCAGGGCAGAGTGAGCGAGTGGCTCCATGGTATGTAGTTGCTGGCTGGGGTTAAACCATGACACTTTCTAAGATGAAACTATACTCTGAAAATTGACTCAGTGTCACAAATGCCTGAGCTGGCATGAAGAATATCAGTCACGTCACCAGAGAAACAAGAGGGAATTTTACATCTATTCATTGGTGCTGTGCCTTCTCAAGAGCAGATAAGGATACATGATGGAAAAGCAATACAAATGCACACCTTTAAGGGGAACACGTCTGTTTCGCCCATGAATGGAAAAGCCAATGCTGTCAGAAAGCTCTTATCAGTAACCCAACATTCAATGTGAAAGAATAAATAAACTTTTTTTCAAAGTAACACACTTAAATTTCCACTGGAATTGACTTACAGATTCTCCTTAATTATATTTCATTTTTAAAAGGCCAAGAAAATAAAAATAATTCTGTGCACTGGATCTGTTTCAAGGAAGTAGAATATACTGTTTTATGCCTCGCCACATCTGAATAAGGGAGATAAATAAGTAAAACAGGACTAGGATTAAGGCACCAAAAATAAGTAGCCTTCTCCAAATCATATGGAAAGCTTGTGGCAGAACTGGAAACCAGCCCTAAGAAATCTGACTCTCCTCACTGTATCATAAAAGAGCTAGATCATACAACTTCCCAGTTCACTTTGCCTAACAAAGTCACATTAGAAGGAAAAATGGATTTACACTGTACATTTACTTTTGGTAGTATGTTAGGATGATTGAAAGAATGACAAATGTCTCTAGCGCTGCCAGTGCTTATAATTCTATTCTGCATTCAGTTCTCTACAGTGTTTTTCTTAAACATGGAGTTTCTGGAGCCATGTAATGACATGAAAATTACAGCAACAAAAATTGTTTAATAGTTACCCAGGACAGCAAACACAAACTGGAGACACAAAGAAACCAGATGGCTCATAAATATGTTTGTTTTAATTTGATGATTTTTAACCCTATCTTGTAATGTGAAACCTGAGCGTGGAGAGTTTACTACCAGAAAAACAGTGCTTTGCCAAGCTCAGAAAGACTGAGTAAGGTACTTTCAGCTGTCACTTCTCAACAGCTTGCTTTCTTGCTCCTTTTTGTGTTTGCAGCCCCAAGGAAAAAAGGACATGCTTAAGAGTATTTTTAAATGTAGCTGACCTTTATTCGAAAACCCATGGGAGCAGTTCTGTGCACGCTAGAACTTATAAAACATTTTGTGCATACAATTTAAGCCTGGACCCAAAATTATTGTACTGTCTCCCTTTTAGATGATAAATGTAAACCCCAGCTCTCCACCTTCAGAACAGACGCAGTCCTACCCCTAACTGTTCCACAGCACCTCCTCTAGCAACAGCCTGCACATGCTATGGGCCAAAGCTGAAAACAGATTGTTTTGTCTGAAGGGCTAAGGAGAGCCTTGAAGGCCATGCAAGAACATGGTATATCTCTTATTCCTCAGTCCTGTAGCATCACCAATAAGATTCAGACTACTAGTCTGAATTTTGCGTTCCCTGAAACTGGTAAAAGTTTTGGAAATGAGATGCCAAAAAATCACAAGGTCCAAAATCAAGAAATTGTCATAAATGGAACGAGATAGCTAACAATGATGTTTTTTGATTTAGTAGAACAGGTTTGTAGGTATTTTCACAGTGGTACAAATTCATATGGAGGTTGTCAGCTCCCTGACATCTGGCTGACGAGGCTGACATGGAGCATTTGCTCCCTCGCATGAGAAGCAGGCATCATGAAGCTAGATATGGGTGTATTCACAGAGTCTAAGTCCAGGTATCTAACCCTACAGGTTCATTTCACAAGACACTTATTTCAGTGACTGTGGGGAGAGATTCAGAAAAACCGAACAGTTTAAGAGTTTCTGAAAACAATTCCTTTCCCACCCTCCTTCTCACCTTCCTCTGCCCCCACTGGGAGACTGGCTCCCTTCTTGTCCTTGCTCAGCAGACACCATCTCCTCAGTTGTATCTACAGTGTAAACATATACAGCTTGTGTAACTGGACCATTAACATGGTTTACAAAAAAGAAAGCCAGCTTTAAACCTAGATAAAAGCATCCCTAGACCCTGACCAACACAGCTAAGGTCAGGCCATGCTGCCGCCTGGGGGTTGGCAGGAGAGGTCGAGGTAGGCACGAGCGCTGGAGAGCCGAGCTAAACACCGCCTGGATGTTGACCTTCTTCATTTTCACTCAGTCTCAAAAGCCCGCAGAAAGCCAGCGGAAGAACCAGCACTTCTACACTTGAAATTCTACCGTTACTTGCCATAAGGCACCCCCCACCATTCTCAGTGGAAGAATGTCAGTAACATTGCTATGGGGCGACGATTCTTGTCAATCCTCCTTGTGCAGCCACAAAGCAGTTTCTATCTGAATGAAGTGACTTCTCTAGCTTACTCCACATGCACCCTGGTACTGCAGGGAACATAAATTCTGCTGAAGCTTAATTAAAAAAAAATAACTATTAGCTGGATTTACCATAGCTGATAGCCTGTAGAGTCGCATGCCACATAAGTCCCTGCAAAATGGTAATCTATATATTAAATAGATAATTAAAATATTATCACAAACAATCATGAGCAACCCCCGAGTACTGAACAGTTTTGGTAACTGCATCCACCAAGGAAAGTGTAGAAAACAGCTTGTTGAAAGCAAAGCTTTTCCCCGTATCTTTTCAGGTCCTAAACTAAGTGAAAAAAGTTAATCTCCATCAGGCAAAAAAACCCCAGATTTTTCCTTTCATTAATTTTCATGCACATATATGCAGGAAGGCACACAACAGAGGACAAAGAGTTACAATGGGGTGGGAAGAAATTAAAAAAGCTACGCCCTGTCCGAAACTTATCAGGAAATCAAAAATGAAAATAGCTTTTACAGGGGAAGCTAAATGCTTGTGTGTAGTCAGACCGATCTAGCACAGCTCTAGATCAGGTGAAAAGAGCTAGATCTGCATAAGTCTTTCATTTTTCTATCCACCTGAATAGCCAGAATACAAACCCTTTTGAAATAACTAAAGAGACGCCAGCTTGCTTTATTCACCTTGTTTTGCTGATAGTTAATTCACAAGGTTATTTTTTGCAAATTTTACTGACTTTCAAGTTTATTCTCTAGGATGGCAACAGGCTGACAAACACAACCTGTCAGACTCTGGGAAAGTCTAAACTCTTCTAAGAACCTGATAGATCTTGAAGGGCCAGGAGGCACGTGAGACTTCAGGAAAGTTGGAAAAAAAATGGTGATAGCAAGTATTCTGCAATGACTATGCTATGAGGGCTTATAAGATTCACAAAGTCCAGTGTCCCCTTAAAATCTAGGCTGAACTGTTAGCCTGCATGGGGTTAAAGAAAGCTTCTTTTAGAACTTTAAATACTATTTGGCCTCCCGTAGTGACTGTAAACACAGAAAATGCTCCCATTGTGAATTACATACTTTAAAAGTGTTGCTCGTGTAAAGAGAACTGAACTCCAGCACAGCACACATCCAAATGCCATAGAGCAAACCCTAAAGACATGTTAAAGACCAAAGAAATTTCAAGCAGTCATGCCTCTCTAAGATTCTATTTGCTGAAGTCAAAGTAGCAAACATGTATTTATTAATCACTCAGAGCTCAGTAGGAAAAAAAATTATAAATAGCAGATACTTGGAAAATTAAAACTGCAGTTAAATATAACAATGGAAGCAGAAAATAAAAAAAATATCAAGACATCTAAGGTATTAGACGTGCATAAGCATAATCGTCCATGCCCCTTATACTGTCTAAAAATATTAGTCAAGACATCAGGGTCTGCAAAACTGCCAAATGAAGTATGCGGCGAAGCAAAGCAGTTTTTCAGTTCAGTTCCAGTTTGAATTCAGCTTTGCCAGAGGTTGCTTAGGTTTAGGCTGACAGCTGCTAACCCTTTTTCTGGTAATTCCCAGCCACACTGGCCGGGCTCATGGTCTCCACTGGAAACGAGTTCCTCCGCCCTGCTCCTCCGCCCAGCCCTGGCATCCCCCCATCCCCTCCGCCAACGGCACCTCTGCTGTGGGAAGCAAGATTTCAGCGAGCTGCGACTCTGAACCAGTAACCTGCCGGGTTCAGTTCTCATTGAGGTCCCAATACGACTGCCATTACTGGTTCAAGCTGGGAAAAAAGTTCCACTCTGTGTTTCGTTTGGGTTCTGGATAGCACAAAAACTCTTGACCATGACAATGCAGTAACAGACGCTTCTCACCTCCTGCACTTCATTCTGTGCACCAAAACACCATCCCACCCCTCCATGTCACTTCCCAGCGTGGCTCTCACTCAGTAACTTTATCACTCCTATGTTTTTAATATATAAATATGCATCTCCATAAACATAGACACAAGGGAGAGACGTGGATGCTTTAACCCCAGAAAGTCTGGCTGTTTATGCCCTCAAACACATGCTGTGCTACAGACTGGGAAAAAAAAACCCTAAGTGAGCAACTGAAACACATGAATAAATGCATCATTCTTGGTTGATATGCCAAAAGCTTACGGGATTTCAGATTTCAATTAGCTGAAAATCTGTGATGTCTTATTAACAGACATGGCTCTCCCATTAGATGGAGCAAAAGTTAAGCAGAGTTGTAGGATAGATCTGTACTTTATGGAAAGACCTCAGGCTTTAATTCTATACTTGCCTCATTCTTGATTACCTTTAACTCTGATAAGCCTGCTGTGCCTATAGGGGCCGCCTCTGTTTTTTAAAACTCTGCCAGTGCCACTGTCAGGGAGTGTTTTTCCTTCATACAGAACTGAATAGTTCAATTGGAAGGGAACTACAACGATCATGTAGTCCAACTGCCTAAAACAGACATAGAGCCAGTTAGAAATATTAACAAGCTTTTCACCAACAAGTGGAAGACAAAGTTGTACAGAACTGTGTAGTTTTGTGGTTTTCCAGCCAGCTTTATATTAAGGTGCACATCTAGAAAATCAACCTGAAATTCTCCTAAAAAGAGAAAGCCCAGCCTGCAGATGAGCATCTTACTGATGTCCTGAGTTCTTTATTTCCTCAGTACATACGGCAGAGTAGCTTTTTCTAGGTGGGGAGGACCTAAGTGTCATTTCTGTTTCCTTTTATGCCATTTCTCTCTCTTTTCATTACTCCTCATAGGCCCCGCTGCGCTGGCATCACACAGGCTGGAAGAAGCCGCAGTGCAGAGGTACACCGCTTTGAGGAGAGCCCTTAGGGCAGCACACCTGAGGGAGGCAAAACGCTTCAGGGACACCCTGCCACTCGCTGGGGAGCTGCAGGCCGTTAGGCAGTGCAGAGACCCAGGGAGGTCCAGATGCCACATCTGCTCGGTTGTAAAGGTCCTGCACCCTGAGCTCCCCTCGTGCACACGTGGCACGAAAAGGCAGGAACCTGGCACTGCCCAGGCACAGCCCCTCCAGCCCCCAGTGGTGCTGAGCCACTCACAATCTGAACTAAAGGCTCTACATGTTTCTGCTGCGCGCACGTAACCCACCGGTGGGACCTGTCCCCACGCTCACAAGGGATCTCCGTCCTCCCTGTTCACTCTGAGCACATCCGTCAGATCAGCTGCAAGCCACCTCTTATCAACACCCCAATTTGCCACTTTCCCAAGCTGGCCTGCTGCCCTACTTGCCAGGGCTTTCACCTTTGTGCACACCCTGTCCTGCGGATAGCAGGCCACATCAAAGCACTGGCTTTGTTACTCGCCAGGAGAGGAGAGAAGCGGGGGAGCAATTATAATGGAATGGGAGGAAGAGGAATTGTAAGAGGAAGGACTGATGCTGAGAGACAGGAAAAGACTATAAGCCTGATCCAATTAATTAACATAATTAATGTCATTATTTTCCTCCTTGGATTTAAGCATTCGATACAGAAATCATGCTTACTTGTAAGAGTCTCAGGTAAAAGTCTCCAGACACAGAAGGCAAGATGTTGCACTGCTGTAACTGTAATCCCAGAGAGGTCCATCAATCTGCATTAACTGTGAACCCTCTGGATTCCTTCCTCTCATTTATTTCTAGAGAGAGCTCACCTGCCTCTCCTCTTAGCAGCTGCTCTGTGCTTCGCCTTTTACTAAAGGTTTGCAGAAAGCTCACGTTATCTTTGCTTCCTTTATTTTTGAGGAATTCCACCCAATACCAAGCTACAAACAAGAGTACCAGCCACTGTGTCTGTGTGTGGTAATGAACATCAGCCTAAGGACAACCACCTGCACACACAAATCCAAGTACAAATCGGTACGTGGCATTACAAGATAACTGAGCAGCTTTAGTACAGGATTTTCCAAGTTATCGGCAAGCCCAAAGAAATTTAAACAAACCCAAACTGTCACAGGTCAATCTGAAAAATTTTCAGAAGTTTTATAAAATTGCAAAGACCAACATATTTCAGGGAGTGTTGAGCTATAACATTTCATGTCAAAAATGAACATTTGATACTAGATTGTTTTTTAAGATTTTTAAATAAAAATTTAAGATTTTTGAATAAAAGACTTCTCTAATCAAAAGTTTGAATTAAAAAAGAAACTAAAACAGCCAGACTCATTTGAATGTCTCAATATGAACTAACTGGTGCACACACAAACTTCCATACATAACAACTCCAAACGTGTATAAAGCATTTTAGTGTCACCACATCATTGTTTTTCACTAGAATTATTTCAAGATGAAAATTTCTCTCCACTCTAGCCACAGACATCACAGATGCCCTTCTACACACCCGCACAGCCAGCGTGCACTGCACCACACACACAAGCATGCTGAAGGCAGGGACCCCCCTGTATATCTGTTCAGGACTCTGTGCTGTGGGAGAGGAATGTTTTTGAAACATCACTGGAGCGGGGCATCCTCTTCTCCAACTTTAATCTTATGGACTAATTAGAAACTGTGCAACTATGTAACACAGACAGAAGGAAAGATGGGTTTCTCCTAAGGCTGATTGCAAGACATTATCTTCAGCTCTATAGTAACAGTACACACAGCTCACGACCAGATTTCTTCCTCCTCCACCTTAGTCCTCCCTCTGTGATGTAGTTTACAAATCCCCAGTGTTTGTGTACACGTGCTCCCTCACCGTGGGATTTCCATATATCTCATTTATCCTTTTCCACTGTATTTCAAAGGGTCCTCAACTTTGTAACGTCTGTGACTTAGAAAGAACTGCCTGTTTTTATTTCCAGGCATCCTCCCCATGTTTGGCTTTCAGCGACAGCATAGTGCCTTGAATCGCATATCTGGACTGGGCAGTGTCTGCAGGTATGTTGTCACTTGCACAGTAAAGGACCATGGACCTGACTCCTCAAGGCAAATTTCAAGGATCATTTGGTGCTGTCCTGGTTGGAACTATTTAAGTGAAAATACTGAAACCACTACTGTACCTGTGTGCTACTTCAACTGAGCAGAGATAGGCATGAGAAGAAAATAAGAGAGAAGCTCTTCAATGAAGAGGCAAAAGAGAATGTAGGGCCCCCTCCCTCCCACTCCTGGCATGCTCTCCTCTAGACAGACAAAGGGACACACGAAGCAGTAAAGGTTTGTCTAAGTGAGAGAGATGTGTTGGTTTATTTTAAGTTGGCTTACACCAAAATGAGATACCCCTGTATAAGCATCTTCGGGCACGTGCGGACTGATTAAACTTAAACCCGCTTATACTCACTCTGTAAAACAGGCCAGCTCAATTCTGTGAGGCAGACAAACCCAGGGAGAGGAAGAAAACCTTTGGGGCTCCTGAAACCAGTTTGTTTGGCAAATGCAAGGAGGAAGTAGCACCCAGAAATGGGGCGTTCACCATGGCCATGCTGATATACCATCTCACAAACAAAGCTGGCTGTCTTACTCCTAAACTGCCATCAAGCTCCCTATGCTTCTCTGCCTTAGAAAGGAATCATCGAAGCCCAAAACTGTAACTATTCCTCAAGCTGAAATTAAACATAAGATATCATTTTCTGTGACAGATCCACTGCAAGTATTGGAAAGGGCTGTAAAGAAAGACTTAACAAAATGCTTCTACTAATATTATCTCAAGAACTGTGGTTATACTCAATAGCTAAACTCTGAGCAATGACATAAACATGACTGCACTTTTGGAAAAGTGTTTGAGGTTTGCCTGGGATGTATGTTGTGCTGCAATTTTGCAGATAGTTTGCCCTCCACACCCAAAGGGAAGAGCATGACATGCAGCCAAACACAACCCAGTTTTTCATAGAGGAGAAAAGGACTGAGCTACCCCCTCCACCAAGCTCAAGTAATCAAAGGAAAATCATCCAATATAAAGACAAAGCAACACATGCTTAAAATAAAAATTGTCCCACACATTCATCTGGTGGCTTTTTTCACCTTCTTCCTAGCCATCTCCTGAGGCTAGCGTGAAACCTCAGCCTCCAAATGACTGGGAAGCTGCTTTGACACTGAACAACACACATTTGTGCACTGAGTCCTTTCCTGGTTTTGTTGGTGGTTTTATGGTTCTTTTTCTGAGGTTGGTGGGGTTTTTTTCCTGGTGTTGTTCTCCACAACTTTCTGAATTTTCTCATAGAGCCTTAATTTTTGCACCAAAAGGAGTTCCAACCTCCTCCAGTGTTTTGGTGTGCCAAAAATTTTCAATGGATGGGAACTCTGAAATTATCCTTTTAGGCTACAGCTCGTTAGAAAGGCATATGCCAGCCAGTAAAACAGAAGAGAGAAAAATGGACCTGTAAATTCCCTCATCAGCAAGACCTCGGGCTTTCCAAATAAAGAAGGAAATGTGAAGCCACTCAGAATATGCTCCAGGAAAACCTTCTCAATGGAATCATGAGTGGTTTTTAAAATATTTGACTGCAGAGTCTGAGAGCTGACCATAATAACCCAGTGAGACAACCAACCCCCATGTGAAGACTGTGACAGCAGCTACACAGTTAAATACTCATGCATCCAAGTCTCTCCCTGGGTGATTGGGATTATTTTTGGCAGAAGATTGGACAGATTTTGTAAAACGTACGGGTGTTTTCATTTAGCTCTTTACTTGCTCTCTCTGAAACACACCTTTTTTATCTCTGTCCTAATACAGCCATGCTTCAAATCACAGACCTGAAGATACAGCAAGTATAAAGACTATTCCTTACACTAACCTTACTTGCACGTTGAGAGTCACCCCACCAAAAACACTGGAATGATATTTAGCAACTCTTAATGAGACCACATGCCATGAGAACTGAGGCTGTGGGAACACAGTTCTGCTTGCATGGGGGGCACTTGCCCTGGGACCCTTTGACAGTAAAGCAATCTCTTCCCAATAGGAATTAACAGACCAGAAAAAGCCTGAAATCAAAACCTCTGCACTATGGCTTGGCATTCAATTATAAATAGAACTAAATGATGAAACCTGCTTAAAAACTGATGTCCCAGCATGTCTTCATGTGAAAGAAGGCTCAGCATTCAGCCAGAGAATATTCACTGCCCTAGCAAGCGCAGGCTGGAGCACCCAACCACTGCCTGCCGTACCTCCTTCCCTGCCTGCAAGTAACGCCGTTTGTTACGCTGGGAAATACAGAAGCCTCTCCTGCTCCTTGTCGAAGGGTCAGGCTGACGTCCCTGCCTCTGCACTGGGGGTACTATTCTAACTGCAGCTCTCTCAGAAGTTCAGCACGTCCTGCTACAGGTTTTTCTCTCCCAGTTTTCATAACGACTTTGCTTGTGACTGTGCCTACATAGTGAATGCGTCCCGCTCCTACCTCCTTCTCCCATCGCTGCTTGGGTGCGTGCTGCCGATTCCCAACTTCTTTCCTATTCCTGCGGCTCCCTCCTCTCCTACTGTTATTTCCTTCCTCTTGCTGCATTTCAGAACCAAAGGTGACAACGACAGAGCGGCACAAAGATTCCTCTCAAAACTCAGCCTGAGCACCCCTCTCTAGGTGGGCGCTTGTAACTCCACCTTTCATAGTCCCGATGCCTCCTTCTCCCTTGATCCGTCTCCCTCGCCCCCCTCCCCAAAGCATCCTTCCGACCCAGCCCCTCCCGCGGCGGCAGGCTGTCCCGCTGCCGGAGCGCTGCCCTCCGCCGGCCCGGGGCGCAGCAGGACCCCCCCG
>JAVJGI010000063.1:72708355-72728444 GCA_035590275.1 Ibycter americanus
GACCCACCTTGCCCTCCTTCAGGGCTCGTACAACCACCCCAATCCCCAGCGACCCACCTTGCCCTCCTTCAGGGCTCGTACAACCACCCCAATCCCCAGCGACCCACCTTGCCCTCCTTCAGGGCTCATACAACCGCCCCAGTCCCCAGCAAGAGCCTCAGCTGGCGAGGCACAAGGCAGGGACCTGCGGCGCAATACAGCGTGTGTACTTGGCCTGCAAGCTCCTGCATTCGCTCTTTAATCACTTGCCTTGCTAAACCCCTTTTCCTTCTGGTCCATCAGCATCTCAATTACATTAGTTCACTCTGCCTTCAATTTGTTTGCACATGGGTTTTTCGTTGCAGGAGTTCAGTTTGAAACAGCTGTTCTTTCTACAATCGGAATACCTCCTTTCTGATTCATTCTCCAGGTGGATACCCTTACTCTGGATTAGGAGAGCTTTAGTCCAAATTAGCATAATCTGTTGTGGCTGTGGGCTACGATAATTCAGATTGGAAACTGCTGTGAATTTAACAGGTAGTACCCGAGTGTTTAGTGAAACACCACTCATGCTGTAGGCACTGAAGAAATTTAGAGCTGACAGGAATTAAAGCCCTGGCACTTTCAAGGCAGAGACCTGCATTGCCATTTTGATTGTGGTTCATAGATGAGACTAAAACTTCAGTGAATTTACTTAACCTTCTGTGAAACTTCCACTGATACCTATGAAAAGTGTGCACCGTTCAAGGGTAGAATTTGCTTTTGTACCATAACCATATATTTAACTCTCCAAATTTGCTCATTGTTCAGCAGCACATTGCTATGTTCAACAGATTTACAGAGGCATGTTTCTGAACACAACCCAGATGATTTGGAAGAAAACATCATTTTAAGGCTTTCCTCTAGGACCACATCAATTACAAAAGTATGGTAGCAAGAAAGACAGATGTTGTTGGTTGCTTATTAACTAAGTTTATATAAACTGTCCCTCAACCAAAGTAATAGACCAAGAATAGTGTGTGTTCCTACCAAAGACAAAAAAAAAAAAAAAAAAAAAAAGAAGACAAAAAGGCTGCCAGCTTTCCATCTCTTCATAAATAACTTTCTTGGCTGAGGCTCTGGGACTGCAAAGCAGGTAATTTTTTAGTCCAATTGGTAAAAAAGTAGAGGCACCTCAGGAATTTCTATATTTGCCTAAACCCTCCTATGAACAGAAATGTAAAAAGTCTGTATCTGCAAGGAACTGGTAGCAGCAGCAGACAGACGAAATAACAGTTTCTGACAATACTCAGTTCTAAAGAAGTTGATATTTTCCATGGTTTCCAGTTAGTTTGGCCAAGACAGATGAATTCTGAGGATCATTACAGAAATGTGAGGCATTCTATAAAAATGAAATAGATGCATGTGATGCTTTTAAGCAAAGTGTAGAAGTAGAGAAGGTGACTAATCTCTGACCAACTGGCTCATTAGCCAGATTTGAGGGTTTGAGTCCTGGCTCAGAAAAGTAAACCTTGGTCTATTGGAAGGTCCGCAGCTAATCCTCAGCGAGGTAATCCATATCTGTCAAGCAAAGGAAGTCGCCCAATCCAGACAAAAAAAACTGTTATTTTAGGGAATCAAAGATTTTCAAGATAGAGAGACAGGATGTGGAAAACCAAATGTTTCACAATGAGAAACACAAGAAGATACACAGAGTGTGACAACAGTGGAAGTCAGACCAAAGCCCAGCATTTGGCAATAGGTGCATGAACTACAAGCAAATGCCACTCACCAACAGTTTGCAAGTGGTACAAGAGCATGCACAGCAAGAGCCAAAATCCAACAACAACAAGAGAATGACAGCAACACCACTAATTCAGAGGAAATCTCCGTAGAACTAATTTAGACTTGGCAGTCCTGGGTTAATGGTTGGACTTGATGATCTTAAAGGTCTTTTCCAACCTAAATGATTCTATGGTTAATTAGGAACAATGGACAACGCTGAATCAGCAGAGAACTGAACTGTCAGTCCGGAAGCAACTGTGACAATTATATGCTTTTAAGTTGGGCACTGATGCACAAGCCAAAGCACTGCCAGAATCCAGATACCAGCAATTGAAAAAACGCACTGGTCTTAAATAATTATACCTCCTCTGGCTCAGCAACTCAGGAACAACCTACTGGAGCCCAGGAGAGGGAAGCAGATGTACTTGTTCTTATGTTCTTCTGAGGGCACCCGTTGCTGTCCACTGTTGCAAACACAACACAGAGGGCAGCACAGAACTTTGATCTAACCCTGTAAAACCTCAAAAACATTCAGAACAGCGTTGCAAGACAAGTTCCTACCACACTACCAAGAAAATTCCTCAGAACTAAAGGGAGATGGGGTAGAAGCATTTACCCCCAAAGCAAGCAGAACTCCAGCAATGGGGGTCTAGTCACTGCCCGAAAAAAAAAGTTTTCACTTATGTGTGCACTCAGGAGACAAAAATTTTAAACAGTGGAAAATATTCCCCATATACAAGAAGAAAGCATTGGAGTGGTGATTGACACCAAATGCATTCCTACATCACACAAAGCAGAGCACGTGCTCACCTGGCTTCAGCACCTTCTTTGGGAGATGCTGTTCCCTTTTGGGCTGTGCACTGCATAGAAGGAGCATGTTCTGCTAGCATGCACAGCACAAAAGTCTGTATCATGACATTTTGATCTAAGAAAAACATGAGAAAAATGCAGTCAGAGACTTCATAAACCTTGCACAGAAAATGAGCTGTAAGGCAAAAGCTAAACAAATACCATGAAAATTCCTTATGATGGAAATACCCAGCAGAGCAAGGTGAATGTGGCAAGATGATGCAGACTGGCCACACTTAGATCAAGGAGTACAGACTCATTCGAAACAAAAAGTATGTAAAGAAATGTGTGCTCAGTCAACCTGCCTCGGCATCCTGAATGCTGCTCTGCAAAGCTGTCTGACAGGCGTAGGCTTTAACTGTTACAAAAACATCTGGAAATCTGAAGACATTCACCAAAGACGGCCCAGTCAGAGATGTGCTATCTAAGCGCAACATGAACTTGTCCTCGTATTTTTGTACTGAGAATATTGATAATTTTTTTTCAAAGTTCTATAGTCAGACTTGGAGAGCAGTCACTTATCCATAAAAGAAATTGGGTGTTAGCATACATAAATAAAGAAAGATTTGGCTTTACTCCATAGCCATTAAAGCTTCACATCTTCATGCATGGAAGAACTGTGTGAGCTAAAAACTGATCATAAAACTCTTTAACAGCCTAAGGGACCTGGCAATTCTCAGTATAACCTTTCCCACATGCAAGAAAGCTACAGAAGTATTTTGGTTTCAAATATATGATTGCAATGTTGCATAAAAACTAAGCAAGACCTGATGATGGTTAGACACGTGGTCTCTGGAGTACTTGACAGAGGAACTACAAAGCAAAAATATCCAAAATGAGATTTTATATCTGTTACATGCACAAGCACTTTAAAAAAAGTATCTCTCTGGTTTCAGACAAAATATGAACTTTGATGGCTGCAGACATCACTGCGGGCAAACTGCCACAGAATGTAATTGTGGCCAGTGCTCCAGAAAATACTAGTTGCTCCAAATGGTGCATAAAAGCTAATAGAGTGGCTTTACCCCTTAAAATTATAATAGGTAATATAGGGTTAAATATAATTGTTAAATGTGACTCTGTTTCAATGCATGTGAAATCCTCAGACATCAGAGAAGTGTTAAGGACATGCACAGAATCATTTAGGGATTTAAAATCTGAAAGTAGCATCAATGATATTTTACACCAGCCTCAGATAAGCAGCAGGTTTGGGGAAATTGTTGTTATGCTTGTGGCATAGGCCAGAAGGAGAGGTAAAGATGTAGGTGGTGTAAGGGGGGAAAAGAAAACAGTAAGCCCCAGAGCAGAGTAAGCACAGATTTGTCAGTGCTGGCTGGTAGCAAATCAACTTATTTCTGTCCCAGACTACCAAATTCATTCCCACATAGAAGACGACATTTCTGAGCCGTCATTTGTGCGTGTCTGTACTACCCTTGCTGCGTTTCAGAGTACCTGCGTAAGTAGTGTCTGACAACAGGACACCTTCAATGAACATGAGTTTCAGCAGTTTGCAGTGAAGCACGTTCGAGGCGTGTCACTACAAGTCCCCATTATTTCCAGTACCAACAGGTCAGTGGAAAGCAGTGTCAAAATAATAAAGCACCTACTAATGAAAAGTGATAGAGGCCATACTCAGCACTGTTAAATCAGAGCATGGCACCAGCAAAGCATGGCTTGTCATGTGCTGACATTTCATTCAATGGAAAATTGAAAACAAGAGTGTCTGTTCTACTGGAAGTGGATGTGGAGAGCTCTTGGGGACTTGCAGATATCTAAGGAGACAGGTAAGGAAAAACAGCAATCCAAAAATGACTTGGAGTACCTGGAGCTCCTGCCGTTTGCCCAAGAGAAAGCTTGTAACTGTGAAGGCCAAACAGCAGAATGGCAGCCAAGACAGTTCAAAAGTCACAGGAACGTGTCACACAAGAAAACCGATGAAGAAAAAGGCCACCCTGTGAGTCAGTTGCTGTGTAACAGTCCCAGGAAACTGCGCTTTCTGAAGTGTCTGCTGGGTACAATTAGAATTAATGAGCCCATCTGACAACATGTATGGCTGCCATTTACTAAAAGCCTGTGGATGCAAATACCCTCTTCTTTCAACAGCACCCTCTTAAGCTCACAGACCACCTGAACGACTCATGGTTTTTTGCTGAGCTCCTGGGTTTAAACCACAAGCCACCTCCCACAGCAGTGGCTGGACCACCTGCTCTTGCAGCAACACCATGAGCAGGCGCGTGGTGTTTCCAGGCATGAGGGGCAGCCCGAGTTCAGCGCCGTACCACGGCCTGCCCACAGAACAACTTCTCATCGAGCTGTAAGGGAGTTGAGAGAGTGGCATGGGAATCAGTATTTACCCTCCTAAACCAGGACACCACTTCACCCGGTGTTTTCACTGCCCGCCTCTTTTTCCCTCCTCTGTGATCTAATTCAGGTGCTTTGTTTCTGCTTCCATCCTGCTAAGTCTTTGCTTCCAGCTGCTGTTTCTGACCCTCCAGTTTAAGGCTGAGAAACTGGTTCCTTTCAATGATCCAACAGCCAAAACCAGGCCTGATTTATGCTCAATTCCATATTTGTCCTTCCTGTAATACCACTTCAGAAAACCTTTCTATGTTCCACTAATTACTGTCTTTCACCTTGCTTATTTTTCCTGCACATTTTGGAAGCATTGCTTTAGAAGGTGGGAAACTCCTCTGTCATTTCTGCAAGGAGATTTCTGCCATTTAGTGCGAGAAACCAGGTCTCCTTTAGAAGCAACAGGAAATTATAGTTCCACTGCTCTGAGATAGATGCTTTAAACAGCTTCATTGCTCAGTGTGATTTAACAAAAAAAAAAGTCTAAAATATTGAACTTCTCCTAGATGCTTCAATCTTTTAGGAGTTAGATGACCTTATGATATATGATGTTTATACAACAGTCTCTTCCAAACAAGTTGGAATTAAACAAATTAGTTTAGGGTCCTTATACCCATACAAACTTCACCTGTAGCCATGAGGCAACATAAACTGCATTCTGGTTCCTGAACATCCTCCTTCTTCCCTGCACAGGGAAGCAGAGTTCTCATCCAGTGCCTAGATGCCTCACTTCTTTCTTTCAAATTTGCATTGTTTTTCACAGGATACTCTCTCACACGGCTACCAGCTGGCATATGATGACATCTAGTCCATGAGGGAACTCCAACTGTAAATCAGTAGACTTTGATTGCTATTTATGCCACCTAGACAAGCCTGCAGGACCAAACCCAATCTGCTAGTGCCCTGCCTTAAGGGGGCAATAAATTCAAAATGAGCGCACAGAGGAGCTGAGCAGCCTTCTAGATTCCAGGCCAGGCAGAAAGAAACAGGTGCCCAAACTGGGAGCCTCTGATATAGGGAGAGACTGGATGACCCTTAAGAAGCTCAGTTGGACAAACGTACGCTAGCAAGCCTCAGAAGTGATGGCTGCGAAATGGTAGGTACTAAGAAGCTGGGGGACCTCTGAGGACTTTGTTGTAATTCAGAAAGTGACTAAAAATGACCAGATTAAGAGAAAGCCTGAAGCAAAGGCACTGCAAGGCTGTGGGGGAATGAGAAGAAATTTGTTTAGAAGTCTTTTAATCTATTTGATCAACTACATCTGAGTTCCCTCTGTCTCAAAACCATCTTTTTCTAGTTCAAATTCTAATATAACCTTACACTGTGAAAGCCCTTCTCATGTTTACCATATGGTAATGAAAACAGACAGGAGAATCTATCTCAAAAAAAGTTCCACCTCGAAGTCCTGTTACAGAGGAATGTATTTATTGTGTAATTAAAATACCTAAGCCTGCAATTTCATTGCAAATATCTCCATCACTGCCTTACAAGCAGGATAAAGGAGGAAGCAGGATTCTATGCTGATTGTTCACTCACCTCCTATTTTAAGAACAGTGTAAATGAGAGAGAAGTTAAATCAAGTAAACAAACCTTAGTGGAACAACCCTAGGTAGTGGTAGAGTGCTGATTCAGTATTTTTACAATAGGGCTTAGCCTGAGGAACTCTAGTCAGTTAAGAAAGATGAAGCACAAATCTCAAAAAGTGGTTCCTTTCTGATGCTCTGAGGCTGAATTGCACACCCAAGTAAAGCAGAAGGCATGACCGTGATCCTTACTTTTGAGACTCTGCCTGTTTAAACATTATTTTTGGCATGTGCTGTGAGTATGGACTTCCGTAGTAGGATTCTGAATAACTGGATTTCAGGCATCTGCTATTTAATTTCTCTAAACCACCTCAAGTGCACCTTCCAAACAAAAATAGTATATATTTCAGCTGTCTGTTTAAAAAAAGGATCCTAATTTTCTCTACAAATTTTACATACAGTTTATGTTAGTCATCAGTGCATGTACCAGTCAAAGTTCTAGAACGCTTATAGATTATTGAAAGTACCTTATATACCCCACCTTTTTAATACATATTCACTATGGCATGACCACTAGCTGTGAACAGCACAGTTTGTGGGATCTCTTGGCCCAACACATACGAAGTACATATAAGACAGAATAATTGTGACTTAAGGTTGAGTCTAAGTATTATATTTACGATCTTAGCCAATTTATGCTTACTGTGACAGCGTCTCAGTGCACCATTCAGTTATAGTGAGCAAAAAAAGAGGATAGGTTTTGACATTTTCTGGCAGGAGTGGTGAAATGATTTTTCAAGGAGTTGTTAAGTCAACAACAAATATCATAAGTCCTACTATAGTCCACATGAAAACAACTTTTTAGTTGCTCCTTGTGGGCTGTCAGATGAAAGACAGGATACAAAGTGGGTCATGCCAGTAACTCCTGCACAGCTGCAAAGCACAGATTTCCTAAAGTTTTTTCGGTAGCTACTGCAAAGTAAAGGAAGTTTACCATAAAATCATCTATAATTATTCATACAGATTATTGTAGCAGAAAATTATATGTGTTTTCCCCTGAGATTCATCAAGAATAAAAATTATATACCTGATAGATCAAAATTTTCATATATTAGAGACAGTAGATTGACTTCTCTTTCTGTTGTTAATTAAACAATGAAAAAAATTGCATAAAATAAGTATTTTTCTCTTTAGCCTCTGATCTCTCAAAGGACAGTATCACAATATTTGTGCTAATTGTTTTGTCAGCACGCAGATGAAATAGAATAATCTGTTATCTCCTTGAGTGTTCTCAAGACAGCAAGAGAACTGCATTAAGAACATATGAAAATGTAAAGAATATGCTAAAATAGAATGGTATTAATATTGTCAATGAATTAGTGCTTATACTGATAAGTATTAATTCTATCTGTGGAATATCCAACACCATCTACAAATTAATGGAAAATGAGAATGAATAATTACTTTCAGCTTACTGCCTAGGACATACATGCAAACCAAGCAACAGGTAAGCCATCATTTTTTCTTGAAGCTTGTGCAGCAAGATACCATGTCATATTCCTCATTTACAAAAAAAGTGACAGGACATTTCAATTTGTCAGTCTTATGTACATGAAGGACTTGAGGCGTGTCCTTGAAGATGGTAACCTTTATACCCTGCAGTTTAAAAGATACTGAAATACTTCTCGCAATTAAGATGAATTTTTTTCATGTGAGGTGAACATGCTTAGTTGCAACCCTTAAATTCTTTAAGAACAATGAAGATAAGAGTGGAGAGACTTTTCCACTGATGAATAACTGCTAGCGCTTACTTTTTTTTTTAAGCAACTGTCAAGACCTGCTGTAAAATCATTTAAATACAAAGATAGTGACTATAAACAAAACTGCCATTTCATTAGCAACATTAGCCAAGTGGTCCTGTTGACTGATGGTGTGGATTAGACAGGTTAAATGAGTTCAAAGAGAATTCATATCACATCTTTTTTCTCTATGACATGATCACAAAATTTCATTCATACATATAACCGGTCACATTACTGTTTAAGTATTTCACATGTATCTGACAGTTTCAGATTATGTGGTGCCACCACCCTCCTATGTTAATATTCATCGGGGTTTTATGAATATTTCCAATATTCCAGCATGCTTTTCTTACCTGTTGTTCCAGCTTTGGGTATTCTTGAATTGATTCCATATGTTACTACTTAAACAGGTAAGTGAATCATACAATACCAGGTTGGAAGGGACCAACCTCTCCTGGCAAAAGCACGGTCTGGACAAGGTGGCCCAGCAGCCTCTCCAGCCAAATCTTGAAACTGTCCAATGTCGGGGAACCTGGTTGTTGTCGTGAAAAATTTTCCTCTTTTGTCCATAGGAATCTCCCCAGAAATAACTTGTACCCATTACCCCTCATGTTTTCCATGTGACTCCTTGTAAAAAGGGAGTCTCAGTCGTCTTTGTAACCGCCCTTGGTTACACAGGTTACTGGAACATGGTGGTAAGGTCTCCCCTAAGCCTTCTTTTCTCAAGGCTGAACAAACCCAGTTCCCTCAGCTTTCCTCATACAGCAGGCTTCCCAGCACTTTGATCATCTTTGTGGGCCTTCTCTGGACCCTCTCCAGCCTGTCCACATTGTTTTTTTTATAGCAGGGACCAAAAGTGAACACAGCATTCCAGGTGTGGCCTGACAAGCACCGAGTAGAGTAGGATAACGACTTGTTTATCCCTGCTGGTGACACCCTTGTTGATGCAACCCAGCATCCTGTTGTCTTCCTTTCCACAGCAGCACACTGTTTACTCCTATTGAGCTTGCTGTCCACCAGGACCCCCAGGTCCCTTTCCACAGAGCTGCTCTCCAGCCGGGTAGATCCCAGCCTGTCCTGCACTCCTGAATTATGTTTTCCCAGGTGCAAGACCTTACGTTAGTCTTGGTTGAACTTCGTAAGGTTCTTGTTAGCCCACTCTTTCAGCCTATCCTGGTCTTCCTGCAGGCTGGCTCTCCCTTCTGAAATATCCACTTCCCCACTCAGTTTGGTATCATCAACGAACTTCATCAGGATACATGAAAATATTGGACATAATGCATTGTTAGACATGTACTTTAAATAGAAGATTAAAGTCTGGGACAGAGCAGCTCTCTACAGATGCTATGACTGGAAAAGGATTTACCCTGCTAGACATGCTCAGATAACACTAGCATCTTACACTTTTTCACTCTTGCGATAATAAGGCACGCTGTTAGAGTGACTGGCAGGGTTAGTCTTCAGGTCCATTCAGCCACTGGCCCCTCTCTCTGCTGCTCTGTAGATCTGTAGTCTTTTGTAACATTGAGCTGTTACTGTATTTTTTAATAAGTCATAGATATGGTTTACACTTTCCATTCTAAATGCAAGGTACAGCTTTGCAACCTGAAATTAAATACAGGGATATATGCACATTTAGGGACGGGGAATAAACTCCTACCCAACCATGCCATTACATGATGTGTTCTGTTCATCTCCTGGGACAGGATAAAGGATGGGAAAACATGCACCTATCTGCACTGAGCAGACATCAGATGTCAACAGATCTCAGTCACTCTTCAAGTAAATTCAAAGCCATCTTCTATACTAATCCTGTAAGCTGTTTGCATTCCCTCTTATATATACACATACAGACACAAGTACAGAGAATACATCTCATCTCTCACAGAATTTCCATAAAATAAGACTGGACACAGGGCTATTTTGCAGTCTACGAGTGCAGCTTGACATTTGATTCTGGCACAGTGTCACCTTGAAAACAACTGATTTTTATCAGTGTACTCTCTCGTGTGCCTCTTGTAGCACTGAGTTGCCTTTTGGTTCCTAAACTGTCTGCTTTAACTGCAGCAATCACATGAGGCATTTAGAAGGCTGTAGAGGTTTCTGGTGACCTTCACAGCTTGGTATAGTCATGAAAATGCTCTCATCTACACTGAGGGTTAATCGCTTGCAGAGATGGTATTGGATCTTGTTGCCTGTGGTCTTGGCTTCATGAGACCTCCTTGGGCTCAGCTAAGTATCTAGGCTGTGTGAGCAGGTAAACAACAATAAATAAAACACATTTGCAGTATTAGAAGGTCATTTTCAATTTCTAACTGATAGAAATACTAAATCTCAAAATATTACTGGGAAGTTTAATCCAAATACCATGAATGCAAGAAAACTGATCTTATCCTGCTGGCACATAAAGTACTTTTGTTTTATAGTGGGCAGAGGAAAGAGGCAATCCTGATACTACTTTTGGAAAAAAAAAAAAAACCAACACACAAACCCAAACATAATGCAATCCCAAGAAGGAGACATTTGTTAAGGATTTATCTGGTCCAGTCTTTCCTATTTCATTTAACATGCTTTTAGTTAATTAGCTCAGAAAGTCTGTGACCTAATGGAAATTACCAAACCAGTCAGCATAAAATGAGTTGGAAATTGTCTACACCATGATTAAAAGGAATCCCACAGAATGTAGCTGCTGCAACATCTGGCATGTCTTGTTTATTTTTACTCACAGTGCCTCTCCTGACTGTTTTTCCCTTTTTCCTGTATTTTACTATTTAATTCCTATCACAATCTTATGAACTGGTGTCACTGAGTAGGTTGCCAGTCTTTTCCCTTGACTTTGGAACATCCCAATCTTTAGCATTGAAAATGTTGCCACATTAAGTATCTTTGAAGTAACAAGAGTCTTGATTGTAGAACTAACTCAACTTCTCATGGCCCTGGGAAAGTCCCAAGACACCTTGATAATCAGAACTACCTTCCATGTTCTTTCTAATTCCAAGAACTGATGCTTGGAGTACTTTTGTTCTTTTATTTCAGGTAGAGGTTCATAGCCCAGAGAGAGCAATGTGTTATGACTTAACTGTAACACTTCAAGAAGAAAGAGGGTGTCTACTCAGCTTCACCTCATGACCTGACAGGTCAAAGGAATAAAAAAAAAAACCCATAAAAGTGTAGAACAGGTGGCTGATAATGTCTTACGCAGACTGACTTATTTTCAAGAGTGCACAATAGCAGGACTCAAACAACAAAAGAGTTGTGCTACGCAGGCCTGCCTATGCATAAGCTTGTCTCCCAGCCAGATACAAAGGTGACTGGGCTGATGATGAATGGTGAGATGCATTTTTCCCATGACCATTGCTAAAGCTGTAAAAACAGTGACTCTATTTGTAATTCAATACATTTTCAGTGCTTTCTATCTCCTTGAGTTTGGGACTGAATTAAAGGCCTTCTTGCAGGCTACATGCACAATCCCTAGGTTTTCTGCACTCTGAATTCCTCTTAACCAGCCCCCAAAAAAACTATGCTGAGCTGGCTTGCACTGCAAATAATAGATAACCTGCTCAGTTCATTTCCCTACATATTTTTTTGTCTACTGTTCTCTTCCCTTGCCTTTTCTAACTTGCAGTTTCTCTCCCTTGTATTGTTCCTCTTCTTGTTTTCTGCCAGTGTTGAGGAGCCCTAGGCTTCTGCTGCATTGCCTTCTGTACAGCAAGCCTTTTCCTACCTCTTTTGGCATTTTTTGTATATCTTTATATCTCCTTATTCTTTTCTTAAGGTTTTATCATTGGTTCTCTCCGATATGTGTTTCCTAACCTCTTCCACATTCTTTCCTTTTTCTTCTGAAATATTTTAAACATATTCTTATATTATTATAAACAAAGTAACCTTCTATTGTCTGTCTTGGGTTTGGTGCTTTCCACTGAGGGAGATTCAAAACACCTGGCAAGCACGAGTCTATTTACCTTCTCAGGTCTCACCTGCCATAGGAGGAAATTTAAGCAATCCCCCTGCTGTTTTCATACTGGCCTAAAAGGATTTAGGCACTAAAAGATTCTTACTAGTCTTTATTTAGCAAGACACCTAATTTCTAGCTAGAGGCAGCTTGGGACCCAGTTCTGCATTTTCATCATGACATCATTCCTTCTTCACAGATCATTATTTTTCACAAAGTAAAGCCCACTCTGGAATAAGCATTTCAGAGAACATAGTCTAATGTCTTTGGCTGGTACTAACTGATACTGCTGCACCAACAAACATCATAAGGATTTACACCGAGCCTTTGATGATCCCATACCAATACAGTGGCACCTGCAACTCTGACTAGGCTTCAAAAAAAAACCTAGACAGAATATTTTGGATTAAAATTGTGAAGACTTAAGACCTGCAGAAAAAAAATGATGCAGAGAATTTTTGAACACTGTGCTATACCAGCGTAAAAGTGCATAAAGAGAAACAGATTAAAGAAACATTCTACAGAATAAAATGATGCAGGGCAGCATGCTAAATTCAAGTTAAGGCAGGCAGGCAAAAGCAGTAACAGCTGCTGCCGTTCTATCTGTCCGTGTTCTGCACGGTACACAGGTAGGCTGGAACGGTCTGGTTTACAGAGGCAGAAGTGGCAAGGCAGCCACCAAGCAGTGCTGTGCTGTATCAGGGAGGGGGAAACCCCGGCTGTATGAACGAAGGCCAGGAGCAGCGGATGCACAGATGTGGTGCTGCTTGTCACACGTGCCTCCACTACACCGAGCCGCACCAGGCTGGTGGCTGGTTGGTACAGAGCCGTCGGTGTTCCACTGGCACCACACTGAACACCACAGAGCTTCGGGCTGACGTACAAAAAACTGGTTTTATGGCTACTGAGGACACTCATTTTCCCTTTGGTGAGGAACAACGTTATAGTAGCAGACAGTCTCTATATACATAGCTAGTAAACTATAGGCTGAATCCCTAGTAAACTACAGGCGGTATCACATGACTTATGCTAAATATGCTGTCAAGAAAGAGCAAGGTACTTAGTTTCAAGACTGAAATCTGAAATCTTTTCTCAGCTGATCCTTACTTTGGTGTTGTCAAAGCTCTCCCAAAGCTTTATGCTGCATTAGAGAGCCCCTCATGGTCTTGTTACTCTGACTGGGAGAAACTGCCCTGTGTAAGCACACATTCCCTGTGGATACCAATTCTTGAGTTCAAGTGTGCATGACACAAGATAGGCTTTCTTGAAAATAAATATAAAAGTAAAGATTGGAATGCAATATAAATGTCTGACAGTTGATGTATCTGTCTTTGTTTACACACACAATTCATTCAGTGGAAACTTTTAGGGACCCACCTTCTCCTCCATGACAGTTCTGTGCTGCAGCAACTTTCCATTTTGTCAAAAGCTAATTGCCAGCATTCTTCCAGTGAGCTGCAAACACTGACCATTGTTGTCCTCCATTGTAGGCCTCCAGTTTTCAGAGATAATTACATCATCTGTATCTCTCTCCTAAACCAGCAGAGAAACCTGAAAATGCATGGAAAAATTGGCTATTGGCACAGATTATTGTAAAGTATTCTTACAGTAAGTCATTAAAACAAGTTGACATCTCTCCTGAATTACAAGAGACACCAGTAATTACTCTTATATTTCAAATGCTTAGTGAACACAACAACATATGTTTATATTTTATGTGCTTATTTTACCAAAATGAGATGCTTGAACTCATTAAATAAATTCCAGAATTTTCTACCATACCAGGAAAAGACTCAAAAAGAAAACGTAGCTGGCCATAAGGCCAACTTCTGTTGTAACTTCTGTTTTTTCATGATTTTCTATTAATTTTCAGATATGTCGTAGAAAATGTGTGTTAAGGCTGGTTTGTGCTTTGCATGGAATAATCAGCCACAGTCTTGCTCCAAAGCTGTGAATATAAAACAAAAAAATCATTTGGCCAAGAATCAAATACTCAGCAGGTCTGTCTCCTCAGAGAGCAAGATGCCTCACACAAGACATGCTCTGGCATAGATTCCAGATATAGCCAATAAAAATTATTTTTCAGATTTGCATAATCCTGACTTATAGTAGAGTTACTGTTTGTTCTCTTTTGAGGACCAGAAGAATGCAAGACCATACACCACCGCTTCCTTTGAATTCTCTCACAAAGCAAAGCCTGCTCCTACTCCACCTTTTAAAAAGCACCTTTCTGTATACCCACAGATGTTACACAAGGGTCTGTGTTGCAAGCTTGGTTCCCCTGAATTTACACATGAAATAATACTACTTGCTAAAGGTGACCATCTGATTAGCTGGAAGCAACAGACCATCATTCATGCAGAGGAACCACAAACAACAGTTTTACCACAAAAAACTGTCTGGTGTAGGTAAATCAGGTGGGGAAGAACATGTATTAATAAGCAAGCATAGGGCTGTCTTCTAAGCCTTCAAATGTTGCAGCACTACAAAACTAGCCGGGCTGCAACAAGCCTTTCCCACACAAGGTTCCAAAAGTTCATCTACTGTCCATGCTGTTTCTTCACCCTCTTCAGGCCAGCCCACCCTGCCTCTTGCCTCTGCTGTATCTGGGTTCCTGGCTTCTCCTCCAGCCAGCCTCTCCTCTCCAGGCCCCCTTCTTCTCTCAGCTTCTCCTGGGGCCTCACCTCATCTCTCCTACATCCCTGGGCTCTTCTTCATCTGCTGCCTTTCTTCCACCAGTGTTCCTTCTCCTCTGGGCTCCTCAGTGCTATTTAGCTACTTAGCCCAAACAAGCCACAGCTGTACATTATCCACGTCAGCCAACCCACCACCCCTGAAGCAAGCCCACAACTGTATATAATCAATGTTAATTAACCCTCTACATTCAAATACTAGGAAAAGCAATAGTCATTAGGAAATATCCTCAGAAGCTCTGTTTAAATGATATTTCCTTTCAATGGTATAATATCTCGGATTAAGTCTTTCTTAGATGCTTGGGATCATATCTTCTTCAGCATTTTGCTCGCAAGTGCCATGCACTTACACCCTATAATTTCTTGATGACCTTGTCATGTGCAAATGGCAGTGGTTTGGATACAGTGTAGGTACTACAGTTAGAAGATACTTAAGTACACCGTCCTGCAGGCCAGTTAAGAAAACTATTATTCAGCACCACTCTAGGGAATCACTTATAAAGGCCAAACCCTCCTGAGACTTCAGTTTGTCCAGAAGATGCTGCTCCACATTGAACAGCAGCAGACAAGGAATACAGATAGAAAAATGGGAAGTATTTTCTACAGAAAAGACATCTGTGGTCATGGCATTTGAATATGTAGCAAATCCACGTGTCTCAAGCAATGCCCAATGATCTCCTGTATGCCCAGCTGCAAGTGAAAGCATGTGAAGCTACAACAGTCTGAGGGATCGCATCATCTGCTGGCTGTGGACATAAGGCACTGCAGACCATCTCCTGTCAGCTCTGAGGAAGAAAGCTGCAGGAAGGTACTCAAGTGGTATCAGCTTGGTCATGTAACGCAGATAAGGGAGGGGACATAGACTCAGTGCAGAAACTCCTAAGGAGCTGGTGGAGCAAAGCTGCTTTCAACAACAGCTAGCTGAGATGAGATGGTTTTGCTGAACTTTTCTGATACTGTGTAATCCAGGACTAACTGAAACAAGAGTGAAGCTTCTCAGCTTCTCTGAAGATTCTTTATGCTTCACTACATAAGACTATAGGTACTCCTATAGCAATCTGCTAAAATTTACTATGCAAGGATACCACAGTGGATAATACTTACAGAATTAAAGATGTTAATTGTCTGATTGAGCATGCCAAACCCAAGGTTCCTTGTAGTTGCAGACAAACAATTCCCTTTAGCAAGGTGTTTAAATGCACATTTATGATGGATTGCATCTTGTTTTGTATGGACTACTCTTACTATATAGGGTTATACATACCAAAGGCCTCTATTCTGAAACTGACCTTGGTGTATGGTTTCTGTTCCCACAAACCTAATTATTGCATGGTCCAAAACATCGGCTTCAACAGCTGGCCATGTTTCCTTCCAGCTTCTTCTGTAGCTTCTATATCTGTCAGCTTCTCTTTTCTCACATTACAGTCTCACATCTTTTGCAACAGCTCTAGCAGTAACAGCCCCAAATCTCATTTACCACTTAGAATGAAGCTCCAGAATTTTGGATGCCTGATACCCACTTTAGACTCAGGCTCACGGTAGTGGTTGTGTGTATGTCTGTGTCTGTAACTAACTAAATCAAAGAAGGCAAATCAAGGTTATAGTACAAGTTTGTATCAAACTCACATTGCAGCTTTTACTCCTTGTGCCCCTGGGTTTCCTAAGGCCAGATTTCTTTCTGATGCAATTTCTCTACAGCTGAAAAAAAAATCCCACCAAAGATGCACCAGAACTGCCTTCTTTCTTCTCTTGTGAGCGGTGTCGTGGTGAGAAGGGAAACAATGAGACTGTAAGTTCTTTTGTTTCAGATCAGTAGGGGCAGAAGGGAAGAAGTTCTCTTGGAGGAGTACACTAAATAGCCCATGTAACTACAATGCACTATATTCTTTGCAAATTATTAAATTTCACATTTCATGGAAGCTTTGCACTATTAGAAAAGATAAGGTGGGTACATCCTTTCAGTGCATTTACACAGACAGGCACAAAACCACTTATGGATCATAAGAAACTTTTCCCAGCTCAAGCAACAGTTGACAAAAGAACGATGAAGAGACAATACAGAAATATAGACTTCCCAAATCCATCTCTAATTTGGTTTGGACATCAGGTTCCAGCCCACCGTTACCGCCACGATCCCATGGAAAAGCAGCAATAACAGGAAAGACAGAAAAGCTCTGGTCAGATTTTTAATCTTTCATAATTTTCTAATGGGAAATATTTTGGCATTTGAGTTTTTTTTTTTTATTAAGAGTGCAAAGTTTATAAGCATTTTTTTTAGGTGAGAAAGGTGATCAGGTCATTTATTTTTTGGTCATTTTCCATTTAATACTCAAAATTATAACCACATGTTCTGAACGTTTAGCATATGACAGATGGTTCTGCTCTAACTGAATCTAAGTCTTATCCATCAAGGAAGAAAAAATTACTGGGTTTTTTTTTTCACCTCTCTGCTGTCTCCAGCTTTCTCTTAATTTCTTATTGTTGAACAGGAGGAACACACAGTAACTTCCCCAAAACATTAGGTTCACTGTTTAAGAAATGCCTGGCTGTAGAAAGAACCTAAGCCGTTTATTCACCCAAATCCTAAACAAAACATTTGTAGCGGTTCTGACGAGTTCCATTAATCTTTGCAAATAAGCTAATTTTATTTTTACGTGCTTTTGCACTTAGAAGCAAAAATGCCAAAATAGTGTGGGAAATGTTTTACTTGTGGTATTTCCCATTTTACCTGCATCAAGAAGGAGTGGATACCTTCCGGGAAAACCTGCTTTTACGCTCATGCCAGTCAACTTTACATTTAAGAGATTCACCTGTGACAGACATGCTTCCAGTACCACTGGAACTAACAAGCCAGCAACATGTGAAAGAAGTTTCCTGGCAAAGATTGTCCCTCTTGCAACTGGATTCTCAGGTGTTACAAGTTCACAAACGCACCCTTCTGGCAGACCAGCGCTCTTCATTGCTACAGCATTCAGATGCACCTATCTGCATATTCCCAGCATGTCAAAGTATCTGGGTTTGGTGCCTAGGACTAGCCATCCAGAAGGAAGGACTTCAGCACTCTGAGGTTCCAGTCTAGTGCCAAGCTTTCCCAGACATCACTGGAGGTCAAAACCAGAGCACCAACAGTTAGCAGAGTACAGCAATATAGACATACAAAGGACGGTGGTTCTAAGGGTGCATCATAGTGAATTAACTTTGCTCAAAAGACTATCCCACTCCTCCTCACTTCCCATCAAAGAAAACACGGGTCTGGATAGCACTGAACTTCAGCATTTTTCGTTTCATGAAGAATAAGACATCTTGTACAGCTAGCTCCAAAAGTGGTTTGCTTTGATTTTGTTACCCTCAGCAACAGCCACAGAACCTGCAAGGAGGCGGCAACAGCTTGTGTCCTCCCAATAACATTATCAGAGAAACAACGAGAGAAACAAAGTCAAATATTATGTAGTCTGGTTGTCACAACACTCCTGTGGGAGACACAGAGTCACAGGCAATTTCAAGGCAAATACAGGATCTGAACTCAGGTGTCCAGTGTCTCAAAAGCTGGGAGAGACAACACCATCACCTCCAGCACCTCTTTCCTCTCCCAGATCACCTGGCTTCATTTTTTATTTTTATGTTTATGACTAGTCTAACCTTTGTTTTTTAATCTTTCTTTATAGACCAAAGATAATTAGTGAGTTGAGCTGATATTTATGGAAACCTAAGCCATACTCTCTCTTGAATAAAATATTTGCTGAAAAATAAAATCACCCTAATGAAAAGAGGAAATGAACTAGAGGCAATTACAAGAAATGGGGGAGTAGGGAACAGGCCTGAGAAAGGATATAGAAAACTTTCATCATTCAAAATGTTACTAATCAGCATAATTAAAAAGTAGTTAACATTGAAGTGCACAGATATAAAAAACAGTCTTGTATGTTTTGTTAGCCCACAGACAAAGTAAAACGTGTGATAGTGCAGATACCATCAAGAAATTTCACTAGGGAATCAGCATGAGTTTATAGCCTATTTAAAAAAGAAAAAAAGCTTTTAAATTCTTCACACCAAACATACGTTTCTTCTTGAGGAGGGCAAAGACACTCTGAAAGGGTTGGTGTTAAAGCCTCTCAATAGTGTTAGGAATGGTCTCTTAACAACATTCTCCTTTTCCCCTTCTGGAAAGTTCAGAGCACAGAGAATTGTGCTTGTGCCTCAGTCCTACGGAAAAATTTACCACTTTTAATCAGACTCAAAATAGACATAAAAGAATAGAGCAGCGCGATGGAAAGGACAGGGGAAATCTGTTCAGAGAGCCTAAACTTATTTGTTTTCTCCAGCCTCAGATTTGAAAACACCCCTGCTTCCAAAGAGAGCTACGCCGACAGCCTTGATGGAGCCACACACAGGCACTGCAGCCTGTGCCCTTTCCTACGATCCATGGGGTAACCCCCAAACACAGAGTCAGGTTTAGGACCATTTGTTTTAATGAATTACTGTGGCAAACACAAGGCAAGTAAGTGCAACCATCTAACACTACCAGTGAGATTATTGCAACAGTGCCAAGGCAGATCATGAAAAGCACTGTGCTCAGTGTAGGTGAGGAGGGATTTAACACACCACTTCAGCATCAATAGGCACTGTAAAATAGATTAGAAATGCAAAATCGTTTTCCATCTTTGTGGGCTTAAAATGCATCATTTTATGGATGTGGGAAACTTCACCAATCCTTCAGCTAGTTTCCTATCTTCTTTCCTAGTTTCAAATCAAAGCTCACATTTGAAGCCAATACCCAGGGATTTGTGGCATGGGACCTGAAGTTAAAGCAGAATCCCCGAAGGTGTTGAGTCCTGGCTTAAATAAGCACCTTCCAGACTTCTGGCTTAAAAAAAAAAAAAAAAAAAAAAAAAAAGCTGAAAACAAAGTGACGTCAGAAAAAGTAGGATCTTGAATCCGCGGGAAGGGGCCCAGAAACCCGCAGCACGCAGATATTCACGAGTCACATTCACTGGGGGCTGTAGAGTTTCCTAAGCCAAAGCTTGTTAGTTTGCCTGAGGAGCTGAGGAAGATGTAACCGAGTTACGGCCACCGAGAGCCTGGGCTCCCCAGCAGCCCGCCAGGAAGCCCACCGCGCCCGAGCCATGGCGCCTCCAGCCAGGAGGCCAAGCGGCGTGCGGAGCGCTGCCCGCGCAG
>JAVJGI010000063.1:72728544-72762617 GCA_035590275.1 Ibycter americanus
CCAGCTGCCCCAGAAGGGAGGCTGAAGCGACAGCGGCGCTGCGTTCGTCACCCCTGAGAGACATACGTCCCAGCCGTGGGTGCTGTGCGCTGCTGGCATGGCGGCAGGCGCTGCGGCCCCAGGTGGCAGAGGCCTGGGGCCGGTACGAGGGAAGCCTGCCGGGGCCAAACGTTGGCAGACGGCGCTGTGTGCGGTACGCGAGAGGCCATCTAAGGCTCCGGGAACGGGCAGAGTTGCCAGGCACCACAGGTACCGCCTTCGCCTCCGGACAGGCTCCCTCTGCCAAGTGCAAGCGCAGAGCCAGCACCAGGTTCTGGGGAAAAAAAAATAATAAAATAGCACCATTCTGTGACAAGTAATCGCCGGAGCCCTCGCTGGCTGGGACACCCATACTAAGGCCAGATATACCAGAGGACTATAAACCTCAGGCATTTAAAAGAACCTTCGCAATCCAGGTTTGAAGATTTGGCTTTATCCGGCTGCAACTTCATGTATCTCTTCCCTTTCAGTATCTAAGCATGCTTTACAGAGATGGGGACGCCTGCGGGTGAAGAGCACAGGGCAAGCATCATCATTCGCAGCAGGGAGGAGGCAAGCTGAAAATGTAATCGATCATTCTAAATAATCCTCCCACCTTTTTCATTTAATGCATACTTTTTCCAGTGACTTTTGCTGTAGGGTAGTATTTGCATGTGAAGTGTGCAATTATGAGCTCGTGAGAGACGACTGAAACCGTCTACCAGCTTTGTGAAAATCACTTGGAAATGCAGCTCTCAAAAATACAGGATTATTAGTACAAGGTACATCCAGATTGTCCAACACCATTATAGCAGTTTCCTTCATTGAACATTATCCTTTTCTAAAAGTCCATTACATTGCAAAGAATTTGTGCAATTGATATTATTGCTCTCCCACTGGTCCTCATTTTACTGGGAACTTATCTTTAAAGCAGAAATGATGCAGATTCAATTGTCTCACTGCTCTGAAGAAAATTAATGGATCTTTAACACCACACTGACATGGTATCTCATGCAAAAAACCCTCTTCTTTTTACCCTAGTATCAGTGTGCATTAAATGGCAGTGCCTAAAACTTCATCCATGAATCATTTAAGTTATTAAGAGGGTTGCACAGCAAATCTCTCAGGGGAATACCTTGCAGAGAGCCTGTGCTCCAGAGACAGGCAGGCAGCTGGTTTTCTGATGGTTCTTGTGCAACTTTTTCAGAATCTATGAATGTTCAACATCAAACTAAATTACAAACTAAGTTTCTGAGCTGAAGAACAATGTCTCTACCTGAGGACACTTTTTCCGCCATAGATATCTTAGACATGATCGCAAATCCCTACCGACAAAAGCAGTCCTAATGAAATCAAATCCTTTCACTGGAACAACTATAGGAAATTAGGACTTAAAATCTCTTTAATTTAAAATCTATTGTTATCTTCAGGACAGCTGTTAATACTGGACCACATGCTCACCTGGTGAAGCTACTAAAATCAGTGAGACCTATTCTTAGTGCTGGCTTTTAAAAATCCTGTTAACTACATTTAATCAAAGTGAGATGCATACTATCACTCTTCACTGAAATATGACCATCAAATTTTGAAATTATGGCATTGTTTCTGTTTCCTTAAGAAACACTTGCCACAAGAGCTAATTAATTTTTAATGTTATGATTGTATCAACCTTTTATAAAAGATGCTTAAAGAGAAAACAATTATTCTTACCCAAGTAAAAAAATTTAAAAAAAGCTACATATAATATACAAAATCCAAGGCTTTCCACACGCTACCAGCTTCCAATGTCAACTGCAGTCAAAGCAGATATGAAAGAACAGCTTCTCTGGTACAGCAGAGAGCAGTGAGCACACTGGCTGCTATTCCAATGCCAGAAACCAGTCATCATTCAAAATCCATACAAGTAGGGGAGGGGGTTACACTAAATTATTTTCCAATAATGTTTGTGCCTCTAGAAGAGGCTGAAACGCCAGACAGTTCAATAGCTTACAGACATCAAATAAAGCATGCCACACAAATTGAACAAATACAATAACCAGTCCTCAAAAAAACCCTTAAGAGTGTTCCAGCAATGGAGGGCTGCCTGCAGAAGGTTACCCTTAAACTCTGGTATTTGCCCGGTGCTCAGTAATATCAACTTCTGAATTGGAAATGGAGTTCTTTATCCAGAGTGCCTTGACATTTATCCCAAAGGCACAGGGCAAATTGGTGTCCAGGATACAAATAAATTAGGTCTTCCATCTTCTAAGGTGCTGCACAGTCTACCATGTTGATGTTTACTCCTAGATGCCCATAATAAACAATCAATCACAAGATTCTCATCTGCTCATCTAAAGCACGAGTTTTCCAGGCAGCTACTTTCTGAGCTTTTTCTCATGCTGACTACTGCATCTTTTGCACGTTTTAAATACAGGGCAGCACTATGGACCTTTGAAAAAAAATTTGCCAAGAGTACTTGTTATATACAGCAGAGATTTGCCATGAGGGCTACATCTCTCAAATGCACTTTCAGAAAGGAAAATTCTTCCACCCCTACATTAAATAAAGAAGAATTTTTTGGTCTGTGACCTGTTTAGCATTTTGAGACTGAGGCAGTTAGCTCTATGTGCTCCTGCTGCAGTGCTTGCTAAAACTGATATATTATCTTTACACTGAGTAGCATGCCTGGTTTGACAGTGGAGCTGCACACATGAAAAAGACAAAAGCTATTATGGAAGACCGGTTCTCCCTGAAACAATATTTCTAAGATGCTGCCGCACTCAATTAGCTTGTTACCTGATAGGTTTTGCATGCTGTTATTTTAGCTCTTAATTGTAAAAGGCTGTCTCCTGTGGGCTTGAAATGTCAACTCTTCTGAGCAAATATCAAAACATTATTTCTGTCATGTACTCATTTGAGTTACTCTTTAGCAAGGTTTAAAATTAACCAGTTATGACACACTGCAATTAAAACTGCCTTCAGAGAGACACGTTCTCATAGGCACGTGTATGACTTCACCCTTTAGAAGATATTTATGCTATTTGTCCAAATCCCTAAAGGCATCGTCATTACAAATAGAGATGAGCAGCGACATTTCTCAGTGGTTTTATTCAATTATAAGGACTGGAGCTTTCCTCAAACATGAGTTTTATTTAATACTGGCTATATCAATTGTTAAATTCTTCATGAAGATCTTTAACCCATTAAGCAAGAGCCCAAACTGCACGTAAATTACTAAACAGTTATATTCAGCCAGGCACAACCTAGTTTCCTTTATTTTCTTGACAACTGAACAATTTTAAGAAACTGTAATGTGGAAAATTGAGAAACTTAAGCAAGCCTCAGCTCAGCCTACATACTGACCCTTTTTCTGTTCATATAGATCCCCCTGCAAAAAGTAATTAAGCTAAAATTAGTCTTGAAAGCACACACAGAGTCACAGTGGAGCTTAGTGAGTTAGAAGGAAATTACAGCATCTAATGACCTTTAAAAAATCAGGCTAACTAAAAATTAAAATTGATGTAACCTCTATGAAATCTTGTGGAAGATCTTTTAAATCGGGGAGTATTTCTGATGATCGCACTAAATTCTGATGATCACATTGATTCTAAAGTCAGTGTTTTTGTCACCAGCAGACTTTACCTTTTATCATATACTTTATTTTAAGTAGATCAGTGCTTGATGCAATTGTTCAGTTGCAGTACAATGAAATTAAGGCAGGAATACTTTCCAAATATTCATTCAATGTTACCAATTACAGACAAAATTGGGCAGGACGATCAGTGGCAAGAACTCTAAGGAGCAACAGATCAGACTCGAAAGACCACGCTTCTGGGATGGGAGGCACGAACTGCCCTCTCAGCCCACACGGCCTCAGCGCCAGCAGAGAGCAGCTGCTCCTGCCGTCCGTAAGCCGAAGAGGGAGTACAGTGAGGTACAGGACCCTGCTGCTGACACAACAGGTCCAAGGCAGAAAGCAGAGAGCTGAAAGCACCAGCACCAGTGGACCATTTTCTATACAGATGTGGAGACAACTGTCATCATGAGTCCTTTCCCCGAGATTAATGCATCCAGGAAACAGAAGAAAGAGTAGTTTCCACTCTCCCGTCTACTATTCCTGCATGTGCTGTGTTGTTAGGGAGAATCATATCTTGTAAAGAGCAATTCTTTAACTGGCCTTGGGTCACACAAGCGCCACAAGATAACTTGCTGCTGTTCTCTAGAGCAAGGGGCTCAGTGAGTGCAAGAGAACAGACAGGTTGTCAAGGTAAACATTTAGCACCTAATCCAAGCTGTAACAACAGCTGCCAGGGAAGCTGGAGCCAGCAGCTGAGGTGCAGAGCCTTACACATGTTGTGTCATTTCTCCTGTTCCCTCAGCTTGAGAAATTAACCCAGACTAGATGTTGATGGGGACATAAACTAGCAATGCTAATGGGGAGCTACTCTTCCTGATGTTTTCTTTCTTGCAGAATATCATCCTGTGTTGTCTTGCTTTCCCTGACATCTAACACGTTAGGAAGCTTGCTCATAATAAATGTTTTGAAAACAAGTTATCAGGATCAGTAGCATCAATCTTTGAATTTAATGAATTAGAACTTCTCAGCCTAAATTGAGACGGATGGTCACACATTGCCTCTTTTATGCTTATAATGATTCTAATCTTGCCTGATCAGCTTTTGCTATTAGCATCAGTGGGAGCTAGACCCAGTTTATTGCTGGAATTTGTGGGCAGAAGTAGCCACATGGCAATCTATGGGAAGAAAAGATGCATGTGCTGGATTCGTCCCCATAGCAATAGAGCCTAGACATGGCCAACAAGGCAGTGAAGGACTCTGATAACCTGGAGGGCCCTCCTCCTCTCCAGGAAGCCCAGAGCCCTCAGGCATGCCATCGCCCGGAGATCCTGCCCATCCCCACAGCCACCTCAGCGCTAGCAGTACATCAGGCCGTACTCTCAGCCATAGCTTGCACAGTCTCGTGGGCTCAGTTAGTTTACACAAGCAGTGCTAGAGCAGAATTTAATACGCTGTGTGTCCACAAGCAGCTGAGGGCCTAGCTGCATTTTATTTTTTTTTGTGTACCAAGAAGCAGAATCATAGAAATGCCTAAATATAGGTGCTAGCTCTCTGCAGGGGCTGAACTGAATTACCTTTTTGTTTGCCACATTCTGTATGACAATCGTGGTACAGCTAAAGAGGTGATGCCATCTTTTTTTTCTTTTTCCTTATTTTTGGGGTGCTAAAACTGATCTGTCATTTTTCCATGAGAGCTGAAACCATGTCCGCACATTTTCCTGCACCTGGGTATGGATAAGCCAAGTTTTCAGCCCTCACACTAGATGTTAAGAGGCTGAGGTAAATATAAAACTCGTTGTCAACTAAAGGTTTCTCTCCCTATTCTCCTCAGACCTTTCTCCCTTTACCACAGAAAGGAACCAAGACTGACGAGTACTTAATGACTTCTCATACTCGTACACCAGAGGGGGGGCAATAAAAACAGAGATCATCTCAAAACTCAGAAGCATATTTCAAGATTCTTATTTACTTTAAACATCTCCACTGAACGTATCACTAATAAATGAAGCACAGGGAAAGAAGATTGGGTTAAATCAATTATCTACCATGTTAGAATTCAAAGATAAATCTGAGCAATTGGGATATTTTCAACACACTACTGCTCCAGAGGACACCACAGCTCAAGATAATGTGTCCTGCATGAGCAGATTAGCATACCAAAATGATGAGAAGTAAATCCTACAAAGCACTGCACATTGCAATGTTCAGGCCAGTTACTCCATGTCTTCAGCTGCATTGCCTGTTTCATTCTCTCTTGGCTATCCACGGAGCACCGAGAGAGAAGGAAAGAAGGGCAGTAGGGAGTGCACAGGGCAGCCAGCCTGACTTTCTTGCTCTCTGTCTCACGATCCTGCTGCTTCCGCGCTATTTATCATTTTTTCCTTCCTGTCTTCTTTTTGTGTGTGTGAAAAGCCCTCTCTTCTGCATTTCCAGCTACAGGAAATACATCTTTTTTATATCCGTGCTTCATGACGATTGTCCCATTCACTGATAATGACAGTGGGAAATCACTCTCTTCTATTCCTAACATCTTCTTTTTATAATTTGAAGCCTTTATCTAAATCTGAAACTATTACCGATTTAAATAATCCCATTGATGCAAACTAAACTACCTGGGTGTAGTTAACTCCTGAAAATGGGAGGACATTTCCTAATCATTTAACACTTATGTTAACAAATTCAGTGGTTTTCCTCTCTTTTGACAATGCAGCAAACAGAAAGAAAATACAAAGAGAAGTCAACAATTTCTAACATACTCTCTAAATCATAATCACCTTTAAGCTGTTGGAAGAAGGAGCTAGAAGCAGTTAGTGTAAGGCACCCCATTTCACAAGGACCTCTAGGATTTGAGCCACGTTTTCCACACCTTAGTTCACCAGCAGTTGAAGACATTAAATAACAATAACCTGATTTAAAGAAAATAACATCACTACATTTCAGATCACTGTCAGAATACTGAAGAGGATTTTGCTCTAGGATACAGAACAGTTTCTTCTACAATTGGGACACAAGGTTACATTAAATTAGAGTGGCCAAAATGACATCTGAGGGACCTACACCAGCTTCAACTCAGTCTAAAGCCAAGTTCGGCTCAATGCCAGTGCCAATCCCCAGCGTCCATGCAGTCCTGGTGTGCTCTATTAGGTTCTTGGAATTAATGAGATAATTATATTTGAAGACCTGTGCTCTGTCTAGAAAGTGCTTTTCATGCTAATGGGAAGAAATATGATGCCTGCTCTTTGTCTTTGGATAGACAACTTCTAGGCTGTCCTACACTAAACATACGGAAAAAACAGCTAATAGTAATAATAAAATAGTTGTTAAGCACTGTTTATGCATGCCTGCCCCAAAAGAAGGCAGCCTTTAGAAAAAGCCTTCTTTCCAGGCTCTAATGCCTTGAAAATATTTTCCCAACAATCCTGACCACTCGTTTAAGAAAAGTGGATATTTATTTATCATGAGGAATATAAACTAGAAATGGTGCATGCTGGGACAGAAGTTTAAATTAGTTCCAGGCTGATCATAACAAGGTATATCAGGTAGTTTCAATTCTTTAGTACCAATTTTTAATTAAAGACTTCTGGCCGTAACTATTTATTCTGCACCATGAATGCCTTGCAGTCTCTGTTGTGGTCATCTTCAAACGTCCCTACAAGGCAGCCCAGAGGAACACAGCTTATAGTGGAATAAGTAACTGAGCTTAAGGTGTCTGAAATCCTAGGCAGCTGCCTCATCCTTAGATTGCCTGTGACCTCTGCTTACGATACATCCAGCAAGTCACTAGCCTGTATGATGTTCCTGAGAAACATATGCCCACTATATGTACATAAAAGTGGGCATCATCAGAGCAAGTTTTGCTTCAAGTTAAAGCATGCCAGTCCTCACCAGGGGAAAGAACTGCAGAAACTGAGGGCAAGGGACTCGGTGTATGAAGCCCACTCAGCCCCCAGCATCAATGGCGAGGCTAACTATGAGAATGTCGATCAGTGGAAACTGCAGGCTAAGAGCTCCCTGGACACATGACCAACACAAAGTGAAACTGAACCTCAATTTATTTCCAGAGAGGGAAGTTTATTAGCCAAGAAATAACATATCTCTGCTTGCTTTGTTGCTGAACAATTCTCCTCTGCCTGCTTCCCTGATCAAAGCACAGATTCCCTTTTGCCTTAAAAGGAACAGTTGCTTAAAAACTGACTTATACATAGAAAAAGAGAGAATCTCATTCTGCCACAGATCAGTGGAATTCTGCTTCTCATTTTCTTTAAGCTACCTCCCTTCTGTCTGTCTCCAGAGCCCCTCCACAGCCTGTCTTTGTCCTTTTCTCAGCCTCTAGTTGCACGTCCAGTACTGCAAACATTAGCTACTCTCATCTGATGCACATCTTGGGTTTTATTTATTTTATTTTTTCCAGACCTTAAATGCAACACTGATGCATAATCACTCGTCTTTACATATTTGCTGCAGTTTCCACTCTGGTGGGAGACTTAACAAAGCAGGAAAAACCCCAATGATTCACTGAAGATGTGGCATCCAGCATTTCCAGATAATTTTCACATTTTACAGTCTCATACAGCTGAAATTCTGTCCTTCAATTGCAGTGAAAGACCCTAAGACAGGGAAGGCATTACTGTTTGGCCAGGAAAAGTGAATTGCTGTTGAACAGCAGTATCTCCACCCTCAATAACCTCTTCTGCTTGAGGTCTGTGCTGCAGGAGGTAGATTCAGCATACATAAAAGTAGAAACCAAGAGCAACATTTCAATCATTTTCTGTTGGTGTAATTTGAACGGTAGCATTAAGTTATGTTGCTATACTTCGTGGATGTAATGATGGGGAGACCGGATGGAGAGGGCTTAAACTGCAGACGACATCTCCATTAAAATGATTCATGTTATCATGAGATTAGGTCACAATAACAGGGTTGCAAATGCCACAGTACTTGTCAGAACCATCTCTTGCTGCACCCTCTCTGAGTGGTGCCAGTGACACATTCAGAAGTTGTTCTGTGATAGTCCAAGTGTTTAAGGACTAGAAAATGACGCACGGGATAAATGAACATCCCAGGGGATCATTAACAGGCTATCAGGCTTTCACTTTTCATCTTGAGTTACAGCCAGGATAGGTCAATGACAACCATGAGCCCTTTCTATCTGCCTTGGGGGAGCAGGCAGGTAGTGCTGATGGGTTACCCAAAGCAGAAGTAGCCGCAACACAAAAAAGGCACTTTAAATGGGAAGGGAAGTACAGTAGAGATCGAAACCTAAATAAGCCAGCTCATGCTCCAGGCTTCCAGCTATGAAAACTTTTGTCATCCACTGTACACTGCCAACAGTAGGGAATTCTTAGAGAGACTGGGGGCGACAGTTGAGGGAGTGTCATTCACCAAGTGAGATCAAGTGTCTTGGTCCTGTCTTACCCTGCTCCATCCCTTGCACATGCTGTTCTCAATACTCTCCAGCTTCTACAGAAAGGAAGTTCTGCTCCCTAACAATGCACAGGTCCCTCTATGGGCTTATTCAACCCACAGTGCAGAGGCATATGGCCTTAGTTGGCAACCGCTACGTGATGAATTATTAAAGATAAAAAGACAGCAAAAGGAACCTTCAGAGACACCTTTTGCTTTTTCATCAACATATTAATATCATCTGAATCCTTCCCTTGCACAGCTGTAGTATGAATCTAAATAACTTCCAAGGAATATAAATGAAAGTGAGAAAGAAGCACAGAGGTACTGAGTTTTGTCCCTTTCCTTATGCCCATATGCCTTGGAAGCCAAACACTTCTTTTTCTACCTTTACCTCAGTGGCTGTGCTGCCTTCCTTTATTGAATCTATGGATTATTTTGAGTAATTCTTAAAATCAGGTATACGTAGCCATGTGGATTTACACAGTCAGTTATAAATGCAGACATATTTTCCACCTTGAATAGGATCACAGACTAAAAATAAACACTTCAAGTAAACACAACATAAACCCAAAGTAAAGCCATAAGAAAACACTAATCAAGAGATTAAGACAAAATTATTTGTGGGAGAGGTAATTTTTCAGTTAAAATCAGTGGAGAAGAGCAGACAGGTGAGCAGAATGAGTGTCTTTCAGGAGTAAGGGAACCTGTGATGAGAGAAGAAACTGATGGGAGACTGCGCAAAACAGAAGTAAGCATGGAAGAATACAAGGTGGGATGAGAGGTCAAGGGGAGGACTACTGCAGAAATTACATGAAAAAGAGAAAACTGAAGCAAAGCTGGGTATAAGAAATATGCAAACACACATTTCTCTCTAGCCAAACACCAGTGTAATCGCAAGCGATACAGAATGATACATATGCACACAGCAAAACCAGCCCAGGGAAATCCACTTTTGCAAAGCCAGAACTCTTGTTCATGCACCCTTGTATGTGCCTCTTGAAAGGAAAAAAAAAAAAGAAAGAAAAAAGGAAGTCTGTTTTTTTAAATGTAAAGATAGCCCTCAAAATCATACACAGAATAACATGGACACAACAGAAGAGCACACACCAGACACCCACATGAATAGAGCAATCAAAACATAACCTGGAAAGGAAAGAACCGGTAAACTCATCTCTTGAGGGTGAAGCTACTTGATCTCCTTCTCCATGACCTACAGGAGAAGCTGCTATTACATCTCCATAACACAAGCTGCTGGTGGCAAGGTCAAGCATCAATAATTCAGCCAGTTTACCCACAAGAAGAAAATTAAAATCATTAGGTGACAGCTTTCTTCTGCTAGCATCTCTCTGGTGAGCTACATGGTAACGTGTTTGCCCATATACCAGCACGGCAGCTGTCTTAAGGAAGTTAGTTCTATCATTCAAATACTCTCTGCAAATACATATACTTACGTATAGTTATACACCCTATGTGCAATTTTTATGTATAGGGGTCTCCGTAATATGTCTAAACATTTAATCCCCGGTGCACAGTTTCTCTCTGGAAATTGTTAGTTATTCTAGCGGTGCCTAGAGGCACTTGCAGAACTCCCCTCCCAAGTCAGGGAAGCTTCCCTGTTTCTTGTTCAATTGGTTTTAACAACTTGATATTAGGTATCAGGGTACCTGTCAGGGTAGGCTACCCCCCAACTAGATCTACTGGGAATGAATGTATTAAGTCAGGCAGCAACAGGAGGTGGCCAGGTATGAACAAGAGATATAACGAGAAGGCACAACTTCTTCCAGATTTTTTCTTTTACTTTAGATGCTCCTGAAGTCCAAGAGAATACGAAGCAAACTGGGCTGAACCAAGGGACTGCACAGGAAGCAAGGTGACAAGTAGATGTTGCAGTAGCTTGCAGTAAGGCTGTTTGGGAAGACTACTTCTTTTTAAAGTAGATTAACAACTGCAGGGTATTCCATCACTCTTCCTCAATCACTTTACATTAACATTCCTCTGATTTTATCTTCGCTGAAGTCACTAGGCAAAGTGTTCCTGATTGACTAATCTATGAGGAAGAAGAAAAACAGCACACAAGCAGAGTACCATGGCTCTAACCAGCCATTAGGATGGGGTCAGCAAGCCTCTTCACAGCACAGATCATGTCTGAATGGGGATGAGACTCCAAAACAAAGTTTTGAAGTACAGCAATAGTAACTTAGAGGAACTTAGAAACACAGTACTGGGAGGAGGGTCAGAGAGGAAGAGAATGTAATTTTGGGTCCAGATCTCTTCGATCCAGAAGAGCAAGCTGAATGTCTCTCTCTTCCCCATATTCTGGGAAAATACCTGAACAATTCAGATACCCAATATGAAACAATCTGTTATCAGGCAATTCTATGACATAACAAGTTTAGATTTGACTGGCTTTTACTGTAGTTATCTGAAAATAAAAATACTTTGTTGCAAACAAAACATTCCATTGAAGCCAAATGAATGTTTTTCTGTTTCTAATGTTGGGGGGTGGGGGGAATTAAAAACAAAAGTTACTTCAGTCCAGCATTTGGCTTCATGAGACTTAGGATTTGAAAATGGTGTTAACCCATAGGCCAGTTTCTGTACACCCCTTCTTAGAAACTGCAGGATTGTATAGATTTATCAGTGAAGCAGCATGGACACCCCACTGTCGCTCCACAAATGATGACCAGACTACACTGCTTTGGCCTCTTGTGAGCCTTGTAACTCACAGGTTACACAGGTACCACTTAACAGGAGCTGACTGAATGAGCAAAAGTAACATAGGAAGAAAAAGTTGTTAAGTCTAGTATTTCTTCTGTTCCTGCTGTAGCTAAGAGTTACCAGGGCAGGGGTTACTCTTCGGTCAGCTTGCATATCCAATGCCTCATTCAATGCCTCAGACACGTTTATTATTTATGGACTACCTGACAGCTAGGTAGGTAGGTAGCCCACATATGCGTTCTAAGAAGCCAAGGGGCAGGTATCACCAAGTGCTAACTTCTACCTGTTACCCATTGGGAACATAATTTGTAATCAGTCTTGGCTCCTGGCATCACCATTGCTTTTAAAAACCTCTGACAGATAATCATGGAAGACCAGAGGTTGCTCGGAGAGATGTTCAAGTCATAGATACATACAGTTGCAAAAAGCAGTACTGCAAGAGCAGAGATGTGATGGCAGTACCCTGCTGTGGCACACAAGGACATGATCTGCCTGCACACAGGTGTCCCCTCTTGCTCCAGGAAAGGCAGTGTGATTCAGAGTGGTGTGAAAGAGCCCACAGGCCATCTTCAGTTATTTCAAGACAAACCACCCACCAAGTTGGTGTTGGTTTTGGTCCTGGCAAGAATACAATAGGAGGATAAAAAGGAAGAAGCACGAAGGCTCAGGAACACATTGGTCTTTGGCATGAGCAGAATTTGGCTTCCACTCTGCTGCCACCTGGAATGAAGAGAAATTGCCTCCACTTCACGTCAGGATTTTACATAAACAAGACACAATTATATATGAAACCGGCTAGAAAAAACAAAGGCAGCACTAATGGGGCTCTGGAAGGGTTTTGTTAAAGTGGAGAGCATGAGCTTAGCTGTTAATGGCAAAGCCACTGGAAACAAAATGTCAGCAGATTCACACCTGACATTTGCTCTCCCATCCCGTGTGCCCCCCCATCCCTGATCCTGAAGGGGGCACAGAGTCAGCAAAACTCACATAGGCACTGCGCTTAATTCACTCAGGCAGCTGGGACCATACACTTCCACAAGTCCTTCTCTCTCTCTACCATTTTCTCCGCTAAGCAATGATGCCCGCTGGTGAATGGTACACGTTTCCGCAGGAGAAAAGCTCTTCTCTGCTTGCTCTCCCAGTGCAAAGGGGAGAGCCTGAACAGTGAGAGCTGTCAGTTCCTATCTTTCTTTGCCACTCAGCTTATTTCCTGATTCCTAAAATGAAGCTGCAGCTGCACTGGATGGATGTGCTTAAATGCAAGCCTCCGGAGATGGGGAAGTGCTGACTGGTGAATTGCCTTCTTTCACCTTGTTCTGATGCCATCCTCTACTCTCTCAACTTTCCTCCCCGCCCCCTCCTCTCTTTCCCAAGGGGAACCAGCAACCTGTTTACTTTTAATTTTTTGTACAAGTTGTCCCTGGTGAATGCTCCCTCATATGCTTCTCTAAAATGACATCTACTCTAGGATGCTTGAGCTTAAGGGATGTGAAAGTCCAAGAATTAGGACTTTGTATGTACGCAGTTACCTATTTCCACCATTCCTGCCCCACACCAAAGAAACACAGCCTAATTATTTCATGCTCTCTGTTCCTCAAAGGAATTATTTCATGTTCCCCAAAGGAAGCAGTTATACTGCAGCCATACTCCTTCAAGGCACCACCCTTGAGACCAGAGCCTAGCTATTATACTGGGTTCCCTATATATATATATTTATTTTATATATATATATAAATATAGATATGATATTATAATATATATACACTAGAGATTTCCAGTCTGACATCAATCCTTCCAAGTGATCTGACTTACGTTTTTATCTGTAGTTTTACACTCATGCAGCAAAGGGATAATATTAGGCATTTTTTTAAAACATAACCTGAACATTTTTCAAGGATTGTTGGGAAAATAATATAAAATAAGCTATGAAAAAGAGGTCAAAAATAATAAACGTTATTTTCAGAACCTAAGAGAAGAGGAAGAAAGAGAAATTTGGTCAAATCTACAATCTTTAAATGAAACCATATGAAAGTTTGGGGTTTTACAGCACCTTCTCTCCTGCCACTTTCCCACATGATTAAAATCGTACATTTAAACAATCTGTTCTTCCTCTTCCCTCCCCTCTGCCAGAAGATACGATTTAAAGACTTGACTCCTAGCTGTCTAAACAAAATGTTGCACAGCAACAGCCCCTACTGCTATCACTGGATCAAAATAGATCTGGGCCATGGAATCTCAAAGTCAAGCTTTTCCATGTTTTCATGTTGCATGGCTGAGAAATTCAGAGTCCACAGGGCAGACACAGCTTACCGCTGCGTTTCAGATAGACCCAGTATCAATGCGGTAAAAGTGAGCCCCAGTAATTTCTTGGGGTTTAACGAGAACCACTCAGTCCATTACATACACTACACCTTAGGTATCTGGGAGGTCTGCAGGGACTTTAGTAAGAACCAATCTACCATCCTTACCAAATAATCTATCACCCTTATTAAATACAGGCACCAATTCAAAATTGCCAGTTTCCCAGTTCTAGAACCAGTTCAGCCTCCAAAAACCAAGTGCTGTTCTAGTTCCAGCACCGAGTTATCCTAGCCCAAACCCCCCAGTGAGGCTATCCCACTTGCACAGCGGCAGCCAACAAAGCGGTTAATGTAGCTAATGAACACGCACGTGAGCAAGCAACAGCCTGGGCATCCTGTGCTGCTTCCTAAGCCTGAAACTGAAGCCGTCCCAAACCCAGTCAGACGTGCATTTGGAGCAGCTGCCAAACACACCATGAAGTCATGTCCGATCAGCCTTTTGCCTTGAAGCTGCGGGGTGCCAGACTCTCTCCTCAGAACCCTGAGAGGGACATTAATTCTGTGAGTCACACTGGTAAATTTATGGCATCCTCATCCAAAAATGAGAGGTTAATTCATGCAAAAAAAAAAAAAAAAAAAAAAGAAGGAATAAGTGAGCAAGAAAAACAAAGATGACAGTAAAACTGAGCCTTGCAATCATGAAGCAGTGCTGGGACAGAACAGGGACTCCTGATATTACATGCTGGGAACCGTGCAGCTACGGAAGGCACAACTCCCTGGTACCTCCGTGTCCTTCCTCAAGGATTTTGGAGGTGGCAGACCCCCTCAGAAACATCCCAGAGCCTCCCTTCCTCCCACCCATAGTTAAAAGCTCCCATTCTGCTTCTAGTTAAATCAGCCTTGCACATGTACATGCATGCATGCCCCATGGCCCCTACACAGCTTTACTCTCTTTTATTAATTTAAGTTTAGCACCAACCTATAATGAAAAGTATTCTGCGAAAGGGCAAAACATTCTGGTTTTCCTCTTTTCCTACCTGTATTTGCAACTGTAACATTACATTAGAATTTTCAAAATAGCTCAAGAAATCTTTTTACTCTCTAGGTCTGAAAATTTATAAAAACTTTGATTTTCACACAAAAAAATCCTATGGTGAGAAAATGCAAAGCTATAATAATTCAAATTTTCTTCAGCTTTGCTTCACTTTATAATGAAACTGAAGATTTTGGCTTGGCAAAAATGACACAGGTAGAAGCACTGAGGTATAGAAAATAAAAAAGCCCTGCATACTCAAAATTCTTTTGTAGTCTCAACAGAGGGTGATATAAGAGCTAGAGCAGCTGATGTATGATGTGTCTGAAATAGCCTTCTAAGAGGGAGGCTACTGTACCCAGCCCTTACATACGTGCACCCAAGCAGAGGAAACCAACATGGAACAGGCTTGCTTCAGGAACCAAGCCTCCATTAAGGCCTGGTTACATTAACTGAACCCAAATGCTTGGAAAGCCACTTTGAAGTTATTATTACTGCCGGTGACACTGGCAAAAGTATATGATTGTGCCAAAAAGTTAAAATTCAGACAGTTTTTTCCTCCAGCTCTTGTGCAAGCCCATACTAACCGCACGGTAGCAACACCAAATGGAGATCCGACAAAAGCATTATGTAGATGAGTACACAGGTAGTTTCAAGAAATTACTGGAAAAATATATTTGATTGCTACCGGTACTGCTCAAACTTCTCAGAATTTCCAATCACCTTGCAAAGAGATTGAAAGAAAATACCAAAGTCTCCAATGCATAATCATGGTCAGACTTCTCACAAAACAGACGCTCCATATTCATATACTCCACCATCAATACAGTTCACAGCCAGAGGTTAAAGCCTAGGAGTCTTAATGAATATACATGAAAGAAAACTGATACACTCAAAATCAAGAAGGAAAAACTGCTCTCAATGCCTTTTGGAGAACCCCCATTTTAGTTCTGTTAATGGGAGATTCAAAGTTAAACCGGTTGAAAATGAACATGGAATTCAATGTCTAGTTTAAAAAAAAAAACATAAAAGAGGTGATGGTGTTTTCTCTTAAAAAAAAAAAAAGATCAAAAATGGGTCTTTGTTCAATCAGAGCAACTTTAGATAAAGCAAAAATTCATAGAAACCACTATTGCAGGTAACTGGGACTGAAAAGAGTTTTAGGGTTTAAACAGAGTTGTCATTCCAAGAGCCGTGGCAGTACCAGCACAGCTGAAAATTCATTTCCTGGCCAGAGAAGACCCAAAATGGCTTCAGACATAGGGGAAGCTGTCATTCTACACAGGACAGGTTTTGCATTTTAGGTGACGGTAGCAGGGAGAAAGGTAGATACTGTCAACAGAAGCACAGACCATTTGAGTTAAAAGAGCTCAGAGTCTGAGCAAAGCAGGCCAACCTGGTACGCACACCACGCGTTAGCAGTAGGGAATTCTCCGAATCTCATTTCCGAGGCCTTTCTCTCAGAAAGTCATTAAGCTGTAATTAATGGCTCTGTGAGGTGGAGGGATCCGCTTTGGCATCCATTAGGATGGAGACTCAAATGTCAGAGCAGCAATGGCATTAGGCAGTCTGGCATTTTGCCCAGTGCAGGATTAGAGTTCAACATCCTTTGAAATCTTCAGCCCTGTAAGAAAATCTGCCGGTTTTCCCTCTGCCGGTGCGGTGGAGGATGGTAATCTGCTGGCCCACTGCCGGAGACCGCCTCTGCGCCCCAGCCCAGCATGGCCCAGCTGCAGGGTCCCTCTCCAAAACAAAGTTAAAAGCAGCCACAACCTGAACCCTGAAGATGGTCCTGGAAAGAGCAAGACCTTTACAGGAAGGGCTCCCCACACTTTGGGAGCTGGCTAGGAAAGTAAGGGAGGAGGAGAGGGGACAGAAAATGGCCTAAAGAGCTGGGAACGCAGTGCTATGCTGGCAGCGGGACCAGCGGTGGGGCGTGAGGAAGCACCTGCCCCAAGCAAGGGAGGGAAGCACGGAGTGACCACAGTTCTCCTTGCCTTCCAGCTGGAGGCAAGCAGGCTGTGAATCATCCATTTGATGTTCATTTTCACTAACACCTGCCAGAAATCACTGTTAGGCAAGGTACTAAGCCAGAGACCAGCGTACTGACAGCCTACCCTCTTCCACACCAGTCATGCTCCCTCACTCCCTAGCTGCCTCTGCTGTCTGTTCTTGGCTTCGAGCTCCCGTGACCATCTTTCTTCCTAATTTGCGGAATTTCATTACTGAGTCCCCCCCTCTTAATGAGAAAGACACTCAGTTGCATATTGGACTTACCTAGGTAAAAGATACTAAACTACCAGTTCACTTCCGCCCTGAGTAGCAATGCAATGGTGATGTTAAATGTATTTTTCCCCTGCAACCGAGATAGCTCACTAAGAGCTGCTCAAAATAACTTTTGTCACCTCTGTGCAACCATGTTTTGCTCCTGGGTGTGCCTGCCCCATTCCCCTACATATAAAAATGTAGGTCTACTGAATGAAGTGGTACATCCAAGTCCTGGAGAGAGAAGAAGGAGAGATGCTGAAACCTCATACTGCTGATCCAGCTGGACTGTCATTAACTCAACCCTGAAGGGAGATCCAACCAGTAATCCTGAAGCAGTGATAAAACAAAAACCAGCCCCTGTGAAAGTTAAAATACATGACTTTGCATCTCTCTCCCTTCAATGATCTCAAAGACAAATCACAAAGCAACTCTGAAATACCATAGAAGTGTGTAGTAACATGCCAGTTTTCTGCACGGAAACAAGGCACGGGATGAGCGAGAGGTCTTTTCTCCAGACAAAGAGTGCAAGTAGTATTCCCAATGCATGTTTTAGGCACAGTTGCATATAACTCATTTTTCAGCAATGGTCAAAGCAGGAGCAGAACTCCCATCTCCCGAGCCTAAGTCTTATCTTTTAAGTCCTAATCTTCCTTTAGAGCTGAAAAAAAAAATCAAATTATTAGTTTAAAATTCATGACAACAGAAACATTTGAGAGTATGGAAGTTTTACTTGCTTCCAGGTTTCTGATTTAATTTCAGTTCGTGGTCATCATGCAGTCTTCGAAAGAAAACTCTTGCTTTGTCCTTTTGTTTTCTCACCTGTAAAATATACATTATAGTATCTCCCCTGTGCTTCAAAGGACAACTATAAGAGAACACCATCCTTATTCAGATGTGAGGAGTCACTAAGAAAGATGCCTATGGCAACAAGTACAACTGTCAGCCTCTTCTAAACTTGTTTCTTCCTTGGTGAAGCTGAACACCCAGCTTGTCTATCCGTGATACACAGTTTGACAAATTGAAGGACTCACTGGCAGCAGGGGAAAAACATCTCCTTTTCACCATCAGGGGAAAGTATCAGAGGAACTGCATAGACATTTTGAAATTCAGCACCGTCAGTCTGACAGCCTCTCTCAGGCCGCTGTTTCCAACTGCAGAATCCGCTAAGCGCATGAACAGGTTAAACACCAGTCAAGTATACAGTGATATGGACCCTAGCAAGCAAGAAAAAAAAGAAAAACACCATCAAAAAAGCAAGATGAGATTCTCCCCACTATTCATACTCTCTGCCACCACATAAGCCTCTTCCTTGCAAGTGGAAATCCTCACAGATTATGGAAGAATTTTTATCCTTGCAAACAGGACACTGCCAGCAGCCAAAATGAGGCATCATCCAGCCACATTTATTTCAATTATTTCTTTGCTCTCCTCCCATTCACCCCCACTGAAAATAAGCGTAAGAGATTAGACTGGACCAACAGTGAAATTAGACAACTGGCCCTCAGATAAGCACATGCAAATGCCAAGCCATGCCAGCTGGTTAAGCAAGTAGATGCTGGCTAGGAAAAGGGCCGTGAGGAAGAGGCAGAACGATCAGCACCACACTCGGAGCAAGCAAGGCAGCCAGAGCGAGGCCCAGTGCCAGTGGCTCCCCATTCAGACAGACACCAGTCAGCACGGGGATGTACAGTTTAACCTGGCAGGAAGCAGAGCAGGTTTGCAAACTGAATTTTTGGTAACTGCTGCTACAGCCATGGGAGAGAAGCAGCAAAGGAGTGAGACAGCCAGTAAGCTGGGCATTGTTTTAAAAGGCCCAGATGGAGCTATGATCAGGGTGACAGTGATGGGTAAATACAAACCCACACTGCCACTTCTGTCACCTGGCACACAGTAACTCTCTTCCACACCAAGAAACACCAAACCAAATCAAGATATGAAAACAGCTGCATGTGGTCCGAGCTTGAGGAAGTTCAGCTACAAAACCAGACCAAACCACTTTAGAACTTTTCTTCAAAAATAGAGGTACACTGGCTTGAGGTAAGACAAGACCCAGACTGAATCATCACACGTGGTAGAAGTGATAACCTCAGGGTCAGAAGCAGCATGGAGCTGCACCTCAGTCCAGGCATTTCTGGGACTTGCTTTGTTCCTCCACATTTCTTATTTCCTTTGATTTCTTCTCTTTTTCATGCCTCTTCTTCATACCCATGCCCGGAAGCTGCAGCAGAAAGACTGACAAATTTACCTGTGAAAAGGTTTCCATGTTGCTTTGTGGAGCAAAATAGAAGCAGAGAAGTACAGAAAGAATTATTATCAGGCTGGATTTTTTGAAATGGATTTGCTATTAGTCTGAGCAGCCATCAGCTTGTGATACTATGTGCATATTGACATGCAGAGCTGGGAAGCAGATCAGTGATCAACAGCAGGAAGACACAAAGCCAGGAAGAACACAGTAAGTGGAATCACGTTAGAAAGAGTCAACTTCAAAGGCAACAGCTAAACAAATTGAACAGGCAGACGACAGGGGGCATGGAAACAGTAGCTTTGTCACATGGCTTTACAAAGCAGACGCAAAGAGTTTATGTGCCATGCCAGAGACGGCACAGCCAGCAGCAAGGCTCAGAACTCGGGTATCTGCACCAGTCCCAGAGAACCAGTGCCCCGCAGTTTGCCCTGCTACACAGGGGCAGTGTTACAACATTTCACGCCTACTGAAGGTGAAAAGAAGAAAAAAGGAAAGCCACGCACCAACCCCTGTTTTAGCTGAGTTCCAGTCAAAGCCATTTACAATGCCTGCCTTGACCTAGCCTTTGAGAGGCAGGTCACACGTTGCGTATTACTGCAAGGCAGCAACGTAAGCACGTGAATGCCATCAGCGTTACCACTGGAGGCTGCCGCACGACATGTTCTGTGCAGGGTGGACAGACAGTGCATGAACTGAAGTTTCCTACGTGCTGGACGCCGTGTAGTAAGAAAACTGACTTAGGCCTTGTTTGTGTATGTAAAAGGCACTAAATTAATAGATCTAACAGTGGATCCAGTTTTCTGCAAGGAACACCTTCACATCAGCTTAAAGCCATCACAAACATGCTTTTAAGCAAGCAGTCCTAAGGGTTCTGCTACGCAAGAAAAATGCACTAGCTTTAAGCTAGCACAGGGCTTTGATTCACAAACCCACGTTGATCTAGCTGTGGTGACAAGGACAACAGTCCCCAGTTTGCTACTGTACCTCCCTACCTGCAACTGCCTTCCCCACAAAACGCTTAGTGCATCGCTCTCCTAACTGCTGTAGCTCACAGGCCAGCCAGTGAAGCCACCAACTCCCCACAGGCAGACAGTAGCAATGATAACTGGGAGACAGCCACTCTGCAACCTCACTGTCCGGTGGTAGACTGCAGCATGGATGTGAAGGCGAGGTCTATCTCATAACCTTGAGCCCCTAAGCTGGGGCAAGCACCTGTTTTTCACTCCCAGTGGTTTATTATTGTCTTTATGTTGAATGCTTACGCATAATATTTGTGAATCAATAGAGAGATGCTTGTAGCTGCCTGCAAAAGCAATACAAAGAGGCTGCCTATAATTTCAAGAAGTCAGAGTCTGGATTGATTAGGAGTGCTAATGAACATGTGAGATGCATTGGCATGTCAGGATGAAGGAAGCTCTGCAAGTTTCTGGAAGTGGACCAGCATACTAAGTGAATACACAGTCCTCTCACCTTTTTTTATAAATGTTTAACTTCAGTATACGTTGTACATGCCTGTTCCACAGTCCACACTTAGACATTTAGAGCAGCACAAATGAAGGACAGTGAAGATTGTCTTAGAGGCTGGCCATGCATCCAAGAAAATGAAGGACCCATGCATTGCCCCACTTGCTACAGCTTAAATAAAGCCTACATGGAGAACTGGGGCAGGAAATACCACACAGAGGCAGAGGAATCTGCAGTTAGTCAGAGAGAAGTATTGCTTAAACAAAAGTCATGTAGGGAGGTTGCCTGAAGTTTCCCTTATCACAATGTATAATAAAGAAAAGATTTGAAATTCAATCATATCTTGCTTGAAAAGACCTTCATGGACCTATAATTTGCCCTGAAGGAAACCAGATGGGGATGGGGAAAGGAGAATAGCAGGTGGTTGCAGATGATAAGATGAACATAGTTTTCCAGTGTTCCTGTGGGCCGTACTCTCTACCTCGCAGTCTGCCTTGCATTCCCGACACTGTTCTGTCATGTTGTGCCAGCATGCAGAAGCTGCAACTCCTTTGCTGGGAGACAACAGAATTCATCAAGTCTCTCATTTTCTGTGATTAAGAGGCTGCGCACCTGGGTGTGTAGTCCACTAACTGATGCGTTCATTCTGTTCTTCATGAGGATCAGGAATGATATCCAGTATCTGAACTTCCCCAGAGGACTGCAATGGAGCTTCCCCAATGGAAGCTGCAATCGCAGGGATGAGCAGAAGGCAATGCTGTACCAGGAGACAATCACTCAACTATTCATCATTCAGAACTCCAAAATATTAAGCATCTGGAACAGCATGCTAACAAAACTCTAATGGTTGTGCCCTGGTAAGAAGGAACCAGAGTATCACAGAAGTCCAGAAGCTATCCAGGAAATCAGCCAGTTGCCAGAGCAGAGGACCCTCCTACACGGCCGGTGGATCGGTGTGAGAATGCACAACATACAGGTCACCAGGCAACTCGATTTTCTTTTTGAAGCGATAAGCAAAGATAAAGTATTACTAGTTCAAGCAGCTCCATTTTGTTTTTTAGAAACAAAAGTTATTTTCACAAATGTTTCAAGCTTCTCCAGGTATAAGCTCAGCACAAAGATCAACCCATCACACTTTTTGTTCTGCCTTTTGACCTTGAAGCTATTCATGCATTGTCTCACTCTGATTCGTGGCACAGGGTGCTGTGCCATACCCTGCCATAAATTTAATCTCCATATTTACATCTGAATGGGAGACACTTAGCTGCCCGCCAACAAAGCAATATACATGCTCTTGTTTTGGGAACGGCTTCAAGTCATTAAATGGACAAGGTTGGTCACAAAGTACAATCATTTCCATATAGCTGTCACTGCCCGATCTGCTGCAGAGGTGCCCAAGTGAGTGCTATCACATTTCTTGTAACTGCAAGTAAGCGTGCTTTCAGTGCACTATCCACTGCATCGTTCTCTCTATACTGGCAAAGGTACCAAATCTTTTAAAGAACTCCGAACTAATTTGAACCTGTCCATTTTTATGCAGATATGGTATACAGCTTCTGCCAATGATATTCAAAGAAAGTGTATTATGCTTTTCTAATGGAATTAGTTACATGTTTTAAAATATATCAGTTTAGCATATAATACAAAGAAAATAAACATTCAGCATCAATTTATCTGTCTTTTGCTGTTCTCACAACGCCAAGCAAGATCAGCCTGTTCAGAAGTTGGTATCTATTTGGCAGTACAAACTGTCAGATCTTTTTCCTGACCATTTTTGCAGCAAGAGCTTTGGTAGATCTTGGGCCACCCAAAACAGATTCACAGAATGACTGAGGCTGAAGGAGACTTCTGGAGTGAACTAATCCAGCCTGCTCAAAGCAGAGATAACTCCAAAGATAAACAAGATTGCTCAGTCTTGGCCAAATTATTTGGAGACCACAGACAGAAGACAGCCTCCTGTGAGGAACAGCATGAAAGCAAAGGTAAAACTACACTACAGGACAAAGACACAGATAATTCAATTTTCCACACATTAATTCCTGCAAGTTCATTCCTTTTTACATCCCTGTCTAGCACAGATCGACTGAAGAACTTCCACCTAATCCATCCCCTCACATGAGGAAGGACTGGTATGCAAAAATCACCATAGACAGATGCTCATCTCACTGATAGTTAAAAAACTCAGATTTCATAACCTCCCAAGGTAGCTCTTCTAGTACTATTTTTCTAACTGTACAAACAGCTTTCCCTTATAACTGTACAAACAGCTTTCCCTTAAAATCTAATCCAACTCTCTCCTTGCAAATACAACTCACCACATTCTTACCTTGTTAGATACTTAGAATATCTGACCAGTATTTTCACCACAACTACCTGACATCTATTAATATATTTTAAATCATATTCTTTTCTTTTCCTTTCGTCTTTCTACATAGGTTATATTTTCTAGAAATCTGACCTCTTTCCCATTTGTCTACCACTCTCAAAACATGGTGCCAAATCTGGATACTTTCGATTTTTCCCTTTTCTAAACACTTGTGTTTACTGAATTTCATCTTATTGGATTTAACATGATTTCTTCAATTTACCAAGATCATTACAAATTCTAATTTTGTCCTCCAAAAGGCTGACAATCCTTTCTGGCTTGGTATTACCTGCAAATCCTATAAGCATGCTTGTCCTCCCATTGTCAAAATAACAAATGAAAATATTGAATAGTACTGGACCCAGGACAGATTTCTGATGACCACACTTGAATGTTCCCTCAGCTTGACAAAGAACTATTGATAGATTATTCAGTCTAGCTTTTCCACTGGTTGTGCCAATCTTATGTGGATTTTGCTTCCCGAGTTTGCGTACAAGTGCCACGCAGCACCGTGCCAAGCACACATCAAGACCCATCACAGCTGCCACGTCTACTCATCCATTAGGCTGACAGCACGAGCACGGCTGGCTCAAGCTTTGATACTAATTAAGATATAGCAGATATCAGTTTGAATATCATGTTTAGAAGTTGATCAGAAATGATTATTCACATAGGTACACATGGGTTCAGCTGCTCAGCATGATGTACCACAACATTTCTGCCAGAACTTCAGCCCGTGCCTAGCACGGAGGGAACAGCATCAGACTCATTTGCCTCCCCACCATGCGGGACACTCGCCAGTTGTTGGGGAACCTCTGTGTTACCTCCCACACGCTGCAATTTGCTGGTAGTGGGAAAAGTCTAGACTCTCATCACTTCCCAGTTCAAAACATGGGAATTTTGAGTTAGGTGCCCATGAAGCTTGTTTAACTGGGAAAATTATGAAGGGATTTTGTTAGCTGTGTGAGTTTGTTTTTCTTAAAAGAATTCTGTTGATTTTCACATGTTTTCTAACTTCCCCTTTCCAACCAGTTGTGCAAGTCTGTTACTATTCCCACATATTGAAAAACACGGGTTTGGTCCTTACTGATATGACTGCTCTCTTTTCTTCCCTGCCATCTATGTTTTGTTGCTCTTCCAGCAACAAACTTAGCTCTCAGCCTGTTAGGCAAATAAATATCTCCTGCCTGTGCTGGCTCTGTCCCTTGCTCTGTTCTGTACCGCACCTTCCTACTCCAAACCCCACCAAAACTCCTGTCCCCAGTACACCAGCTCACTCCCACTGCCTTCCAGTTCCCTCTTTTCCCAGTGACCATGAGATATCACAACAACAGGCACTGTCTATAGCTTTAAGGATGACCTTCAGTGCAGAGTACCTGTTGCATCCTGAGACAGGGACTGAGAGATGCTGTGATTCAAATTCTAAAGCTCTCAAATGTGTCCCATCTCCCTTTAAAGTTGCCCCAGTAACTCCCACATGTTAACTGCAAGCATAAACCTTCCTGTCTTGAGTTTAATTCTTTAGGGATATAGAACAGCAAGAGCAAACAGATACAGAGTTAAAAAGAAAGTTTTCTAATTCGATTGCTATTTGCTTAAGGGACAAAGGAAAGATAATACAGAGAGTGAAAATTAGTAAGTGATTTCACAGCAGTTCACCTTCCTGGAGAGTTTCTGTGTTCACCTAAGTAGAAGAGCCTTTACTTATCAGGCCCCTGCTAAGGAGCCCTCAGCTTCTTCAGAACAGCTTGTGCCCCACGTAACCACCGACCCTGCCAGGCAGCCTTGTGGCCCTTTCCCGGATAGACTAATCTGCCATAGGTGGAGCCAGCCTGTTGTCTAGGATGGCCCACTGTCAGTGGGAGCGTACCAAAGTTCACCACCTCTGTTGTACATTGCCACTGCTGTCTTGGATGTACAGTCCAACACAGAAAGAAGAGAAAATGAAAGAGAAGGCAAAGAAACACAGTATTTAAATTGAGTCAGGTAGTCAACATGCACACAACAAAGAGAACCAAACACCAAGCAGAAGCAAACGGACCAAGGTGGATTCCCAAGCTGCTACGGATGCTGTAATACCAGCGAATATCTGCCATGCAGGTGTAATTTCAACAAAGATTCCCGGCACTCCACAAAGAGGAGCAGCTGAAACCAAAGATATTTAGGAGGCTAATAAACAAGAGTTTCCACAAATGCATACTCCCACTTAAAACGACACAAACAAACACCACACACAAAAAAAAGGACACTGTAGACTTTGCACTTCAGCATGGAATAACCTTAAATCTCACTTTTACATACACATTTCTATTCACCCACTTCACAGTCATGCGAGCACAGGAGGCACCACGTACAGCTAAACGAAACTTCAGTGATTTCTAAATACAAGCCATATGCTCAACCTTTCTGACCTTTGTCAGATTCTGCCTGGGTTTTGCTTCAAAATTGTACATGGATAGTATTTGCATGTAAATTATGGCACAACATCCTAAAATAGGACTGCACTGAAAACTAGGTCTAGGGCTCTCCAGAGATGGCTTAAATTTAAGTGAACATTCAGATGCACTTTACAGATAGCCTGAAAAAATGTCAAATGTCTTAAACACATCAAATAATATTTGCTGTTACACCCCCTCAGTATTTGCTGTATTTGCACTGTTTCCTATTGCAACTCTGCAAACACGACTATAACCTGACATTTTTGTGCATGAAACCGGCAAGTTTAAACTGGTGGGTAATTTGATTTGTAACAAAATACAAAGCCAGCTGAACTGATTCTGGGTTTAGATTTCTCTGTAAGTGCTGCATGTGTCTGGTTACAGCTTCAATCATGATGCAAGGAGAGTCACATGGCATCGCCTCGTTCATTGTCACCTGCACCAGTTCCCTCGGTGGAGCTGACGGGTGAGCTATGTGCCCGGCCTTTGTATCTCATATTTGGTTCCTATAGAAACTGCAATAAAGCCATGAATCCTACATCAAAACTTATTTGTTTCCTCTGAAACTAATGGACTGGTACATTTCAGAACAGGAGAGAAAGTGCAGAAAAATGCAAGAGGACAGACTGACATTCAGGCCATTATGTACTTGAATACCTTTCTAACCTTAAATGTGGTAAACAGTAGTGATGGCACAGTTTTAAAAGAAATCAAAGACCTAAAAACAATAAACGGCTTAAGCCAGCTAGATCTTAACTGACAATCACTGCCCTAGGATACACTTTGGAAACGCGATTTGCCAACACTGTAAAGAGACTAATCCTTGGAAGAGCAAGTTGTGGAGATAATGTCTAAATGCTTAAGTACTAAAGAAGAGACAGGAACCAATTAAGATCATAACTGGTGTTGGCACACTAAGTAACATTAAACTTTAAAATCACATTCCTAATATTCACATTGGGACCAAAACCAAATACTAATCCAAAAACACTAGTACAGTGTACTGAAAACATGTTTTTAAAATAGAGGCATTAGTCAGGGGTGGGAGAGCCTCTCAAAAGAAAAATGTTAGGACATTAAAATGCCTAGCAAAAGCATCCAAGACTGGAATAAAGAAGCACATGTACTGAGGCCAGTGAAAAGAGCTACCCTATTTCTCACAAAAAGTGTGGTCACACTCCTGCCCTGATCCATCCAAACCTGTTCAGGAACCACCTTGCTCTCCAAGCATTGCACTGTCCCACGCAAGAGCTTCTCCCATCCTGACTCTTCCCAAACGTCTTTCCTTAAACCTCCTTTCACCCATCTGCCCCTCTCCCACCCCTCCATTTCCAAGCCCCTCCTAGAAAGCCCACACCTCTTTAGCTGTCCCACTCAGAGATCCCTCCTTCCTTTCCCCTATTTGAACTTTCCAACCGACCCAAGCAGACACTTCTCAAAACTGTCTCACATTTTGGTACCTCTCTGCCCCTGTCCCTCACCATCCTATCCTCCCTTCACTCTGCACAGACCAGACTCCTACCCTCACTTTGGACCTAACCTTCTCATCCTGGCAAGCTCCTACCGGCCGCTGGCGATCAGTGCTGCTTTCCTCTGACCGCAGCCCCCAGTCAAGCTCTCCTTGTCCCTGCCTCTCCCGAAGACTCCTACCTGGAAAGGGTTTCACTTTCCCATATGGGCTGCACTCCTTGAAAACCCACACACCCCCCTGACTACCTCAAAATGTGGGAAAACCAAAGTTAATAGATAGACATAGGAAATACTAAAAACACACCTTAAAAAGCTTTGCTGTATACGTAAATAGCAAAGCATCTATTAAAAAGGGGAAGGAGGGAAAGAAAGAATCCTCCAGCCTGGCTAGAGATGGGATGGGGGTGGACTTTTCCCTACGGGCAGGCATTTTCAGCTTTTAAATCTTCTGCCGATTACAGACCCGGTTTGACATTTCCAATCTCCATAAACTCCTGTGAAAATGTTTCCACTCAGCCTAATGAAGCTTGCCATGCTTCCTCCTCACCCTCAGTCTTCAGCTGCTGTCTTGTATGGGAACTAATGAGATAACTGGCCACGTTTCCTATGCATGTTTGCATAGGAAGGCTTAAGCACCTAAAGCAATCACATACAGATGCTCTGCCAGAGCACAGCATCTTTGAATGGGTCAGAGGCACCTGAGAAGCGTATTTATATAGGCCGGGGTTGTATATCTGTGTCCCCAAGGGACCCAAATACTAGTTTGTGTTTGTGCTGGGATATATGGGGAGGAGTACTGTCCCTTCTCTTCGTTTTGTTTTGCTGTTTCCATTTGCCCTCCCAAACCCTCCTCTCTAAATTTCCACTGGACAGCGTATAATAAAGGGCACGTTACTGCCAGAAGGCTTCTCCCAAGCATGCATCTAAACCACAGCACGCTTCAGGGCTTGTTGCAAGTCAGCTACACATTTGGTGAAACAAGGGGTCTTCATCGCTACAAGCCTTGCCTCCTCCTGTAGCCATGGGCCAGGCTGGAAGGTGGGTGAAGCTTTGTGAAACTGCTGGGAAAGAGCCAGGGAAGAGAGCAGTAGAATTTTGCTTGTTATTGCTCTTAATCTCCTTTTGCAGCTTCAGAGAGACTCCTTGGGAGACTGCTTCACGGACGTGACCATGTTTGTTTGAAAACTCTCCCAGTGAAAGATAATTGTTTCCGCAGCCTGATAGAGGCAATGTAAATTAATCAGGCATATCACTACTTAATCCCTAATAGATGCCGGTGCAGAGGAAAGAGGAGAAAAAAAACCCTCTTAAATCACTGTACTCATGACACAAGATTACAGAAGTGCCCCATGCTGCAGCTAATTAGATACGGCACTGGATCAGTGCTAATGAATTTAATTTCTTCCTTCTTCCAAATGAAGATATGAAGGGAAAAAAAAGCAAGGGGAGGGAGAGGGAGGGAAGATGCATTTCCAGCTACTGTTTATTCCTGTGGTGTATTCCTCCAGCACCAGGGTAACATTATTTATGATTTTTACTTTTGTTACTTTTCAGCAATTTCTTTAAATACTTGTAAATCCTTAAGGAAATGGGGAGGTTGCAAATTCAACGTGAGGACATCACAATTGAGCCGATATCTGTTTCAAGCCCAAAATCCGACCTATCCACACAGAAGAGTAGAACCTCCACAGACCTGAAGTGACAGACATATGGTCCTATATGAAACTCATCTATGAAGGTACTAACACAACTTACACTCATTACCCTGGCAATTCTAACTGGAATTCTGATAGGAAACCTTTTGAACATGACTAGGAGACTGGCAAGATTTTCTATGAGGCCATTCAGATGCTGTGCAGATACTCCTGAATGATTCATATAAATGGTGTACATTCAAAAACAGAAGACAGAAGTGAATACTAAAACCACACGCCACAATATGTACGTGTTACACTGTTCATCCAGGTGGACACCACCATGCCAAAAGCATCTTGAATCACAAGCAGACTAAAAGCTTCCCTCGCAATTAAATGAGAAAAGGAGGTTTTTTTAATCAAGCCAGACTCAGCACTGATCAATGTCAGCTTACATTTTACACATCCCCTTTTGCTCTACAGTTATGAGACAAGAAAAGCTGCTAGCAGGACAGACGGTTACATCCTATCAAGTGACCTGTGCTTGGGATTACCTTTTCCAGTTGGTCTCCACCATGATGCCATGTTTACTGCTGACCATCTGAACTCCTAATGAGGAATAGCAGCATTCCATCTTCTGGAATAAGAAGTTAAGGCTATAGCCCTGAACAGACGTGCTTATTAGAGCTGTGTCTGAGTGACAATCAAGCCTGGGGCAAAAGTGAAACAGAATATGAGGGTAAAGTTAAAATTCTTTAATATTCCTGACTTGGGTTATTTGGACGCAACTGAGAATTCTTCCAAAGACATGTTCCCTTTCTCCCCTTCCTTTATTCCGCAGTACTGACCTGTCCCTGCTAGCGATGACCCTTTCCAAGACATGGGTATATCATATTGATCCTTCCCCTTCTTCCAGTCCTCTTCAGGGAAATCTCAGTTCAGACAACAAAGGTAACTGATGCATCAGAGCCTCATGAAGATAGGTGCCAGGAAATCCCATTTTCCCCATGAAAGCAGAGGTTTTGTAAGCATCTGCATGTGCCTTCAGATCAGGCTGCATAGGAAAACATAAGGTTCATGTTTGGGCAACCTGCATTTTCTCTTCCCTCTACCACCATAACTTTGGAACAAGGAGATTTTTTTGTTTTCTTTCTCCTCCTTTTATCACAAATGGGTCGGTGAACTTCACAGTTTGAAACCTTGACAGAACCATCTGTTCTTCATTAAAAGCCTCTAATGACAAAGATAATGGCACTAATTAGGCTGCGTGCAAACATACACACGCTTCAACAGCTCCAGAGCTACAGGCAATCAAAGGTCCAAATTGAACCAGCTGCCATATGGTATTGACAAGCACTAACACCCCTCACCCCGCCTTGTCCCAAAGTACAGGGACATGCAAACAGCATCCAGCTGGGCATGTGGAGCAGGTGCTTCTGGTACACACATGGGTCAGGGTCTTTTTGCCCTTGTTTCCATTGTCCTTCCACCATTTCCTCTTCACTGTGCGTTAAGAACGGTTGGGAAACACCACCACAGCATGTGAGCATGCGTGCTCCACCACCCCCTGCTCAGTTCAGCTCTCCTGCGGGTAGAAGTGGGTGTGCAGGGCTTGAAGTAGCACATCATTGTGTTACACCTGGAAATTATTCCCAGCGAATGGCACTGCCTTGGTACTTCATCCAAACGTGACTTCTGGAAGTCACACTGGGGTTCCCTGCTTTGGTTGCCTTGTCTCTGAAAGGGGCAGTACCACTGCACAGGCGGCCTGACAGAGCTTCTTCAGAAAGCTTAGCGCTGTGAAATCCTTGATGTGAACAACATCTGGAACTTGGAGCTATACTAATAAGAGTTTCCTTTTATTATAACAGCTAGATCACAATAATCAAATGATCAAGACCACCACCTCCCATCCCACCCCCCAAAAGACAGATCCACAGAAACACCAGCTGGTGCAGCAGGGCCTGCTGGATCAAGTGGTGGACTTGCATGTGGAAAACTGGAAATCTAGGCCTGCCTCTGGTCTCAGTTTATAACCATAGGCAGGTCTCCTCCCTGCTTTCACCTTTGGGAATAAACATCTGTAAAAGAGGGATGATGAAACTGCCATCCTTTGTAAAATGCTTTGAGATACAATCAAAACCAGTATTTTGTAATAAGAGCCCAGTAACAGTGCTCCTGGGAAGTGTATCCAAGCACACTCTCCTAACAGATGTACAGTGTTGTTCATATATGCATACTTAAGGTATAACGGAGGTACGCACAGTAGTGAACAAGGAACACAGTAGCTGCAACACAGCCACCCACGCCACCCACGATGCATTCGGCGTCGGTGGAGCTGCCGACACCCCGCAGCCATCAGGCACGGGGTGCAGCACGGGTGGGGAGAACAAGCCAGAGCAGCGCTGCTACGCAGCTGGTGGGAAACCTTGTATTTCAAACCGAGCTAAGCCCAGGCAATCGGTACCAGATTTTAAAATTAATTCAAAATGTGGAACAACTAAGTGCCTTGGTAAAGCTTTGAGCCAGAACCGAGAGGAGAGAGACCCACTCACTCTCCTGTAGCGTCTTTCCCAGAGGTGACCATTTCAGACTGACCACACTAACTCTTTGCTGATACCAAAAGCCCAAGCAAGGAGCCAACCCTCACGGTCCACTGAGACAAACCACCTTCTGGACAGTTCCTCACCTCCCCGCCTTAGTTTTTCAAGGGAACAGCAGCACACTGTTACCCTGTTCATAATGAACTAACAACTCCAAAGAGAGGAATGGAAAGCAATGGCCAGGACTTTTTAACTCCAGTGAATCTTTAGCATAAGGAACAGGGGATTCTTGGAAAAACAAAGATTCTGAGAACAATTCTGATAATGTCCCAGCTATGAAGACAAGAACCACCTAGTCCCCTGTTTTAAACGATTAGAAAGGTCCTCCATTTCTTGTATTACCATCCACCTTACACTCTGGGAACTATCATCTCACCTGAACCATTTTTCTCTGACAGAGGCCATTTCTTCAGCTTTTGCTGCTTAGTCTGCAGTCTCACAGCCTTCAGACAGGAGCCTTAAACAGACTAATCCATTCCTACCGTTATTCCATGATCATAATGTATCAGCCAGGCTCCCAAAACTCTCTTTTCAATTCCAGAGAACAAATAACTGGATCAGAAGTGGTTTCTTGACAGTATAGTATCTGATAAGCAACGTTAGAAGGCGGTAAAACACCACTTAGCTGATTTGCAGAAATATCTAACCAGTAATGAGACAACTCTCCTGTGTAACAGGCTGGGGTACAAAAAACACCAACTGTGGGACACATGGGTTAGTGCAGCTATAAAAAGAAGTAACTAGGCAGTTTCAAAAGCAATGGACAGCTACATTCTTTCTTCTTTACAGAAAGTAAAATTTTGTTTTTACAGTGAACTTTTTTTCTTATTTTTAACACAAAGTGCAGCATAAACCACAAGTGAACTCGGCACGCACAGACTAGCAGTGCCGGAAGACAACACTATGGATTTTTCACCCAGCTGAGCAACAACATGTATCAGCTAGAATTGTAGCTGCTTAAATGTGAAGCACAAATAAAACTGATAGCTTGGCTTGAAAATCTTCATGTTCTGACCTCCAGGCAAGACAAAATACAAATGTTTAAAAAAAAGAAAAATAATAATTGATTTAGAAGGCAGGAGCCAGGCAGTGTCACAGTATCCATGTTTTAACAGCCTGAGTTTCCCAAAATGTATCAATGTCATTTATTCCAATAGTAATTTTGTATGCCCTGTGCCTTTTTGAAAGACATATCCACAAACCTCCTGAATCCGTCTTCATCATACACCATTGCCCCCGCCCTCTCTCAGCCCTGCCCAACCCACAGCAATATTTCTTTATAGTCAGATGTTAATAAAACGGTGTCCCTCTCTAGAAGCAACTCATTACCCAGGCAAGTTGAAGGAGGTTATTGGGAAGGCGGTATTACTGCACAGTGAACTGTGAAGGTGATCGCTCCAAGATGGGAATGATGGGGACGGAGTACACAAGGAGATGCCTGTGGCAGAGCAGACTCCTATCACCATGCAGCCCACAGCTGTGTTTGTATGATTTCGTTCCTCCATTCCTTTGCTCCCCAGAGGGTTGGGATGAAGCTGGCTGCGGGTCTGTAAGGGATGCCTCCCAGCACGCGGCAGCAGGGTACGGAAGGGCTCATTCCCCATGGGCAGCGAAAGGTGAGGTGCACGGGCGGGGAGATGGGCAGCACCTTACTGACAGCATCCCAGAGCAGCAGGGTGCTCTCTGCGTGCTGGGTAAGACAGGCTATGCAGAGAAAGCTCTGTGCCCAGACCACGAACCACCCCCACACTTCGCAGTGAAAGTAACCTCGGTTCTGTCCGTGTGGGGCTGGGGTCCCAGCCATGGAAGGGCCAGGCGGGCTTAGGAGGAGGCCCACATGAGCTGGTACCACCAGAGGCTGGTTATTCTGGGCCAGAGGAGCTACCACAGGGCAAGCTACGCACAGACCATCACGATGGACTCTCCCCCAGCCCCCATGCTCCGGCACTGGGAGTGCGCACAGAAACAGCCGGGAACAGGACTGACTGCGTTCAAGGGACAAACAAGCTACCGGACAGGGGAGTGCTGAGGAGTCAGCCTTGACCTCACCGCTGTCAGTTATTTGTGAATTTAGGGATTTCAAACAACAGATCTAGCTAAAACACATTGGCAAATTCAGACAAGGTGACTAATGGAGATACTATGAAGACTGCATAATACTTTTTTTCAATTGATTCATTATTCACAAAAAGATGTCACAGTTGAACTCAGGTCTTAGTTTATCAAATCATAGAATCATTGAGGTTGGAAAAGTTCTGTAAGATCATCAAGTCCAACCATTAACCCAGCACTGCCAAGCCCACCCCTAACCCGTGTCCTCAAGCATCACATCTGTGCATCTTTTGCACACCTGCAGGGATGGGGACTCAACCACCTCCCTGGGCAGCCTGTTCCAGTGCCTGACCACCCATTCCGTGAAGAAATTGTACATAACACCCAGCCTGAACCTCCCCTAGTGCAACTTGAAGCTGTGTCCAGTTGTCCTGTCGCTCATTCCCTGGGAGCAGAGCCCGACCCCCCTGCCCACAGCCCCTGCCAGGCAGCTGTAGGGAGCG
>JAVJGI010000063.1:72767586-72852578 GCA_035590275.1 Ibycter americanus
GCCGCCGGGGCTGAACGCCCGCCAGAAGCGCGACACAGCAGAGGCCGGTGTGAGCCCTCTGGGGAAGAAGCGCCGAACCAAGGGTTTCGGTCTGGCCGAGGTGACCGTGAGGCCCAAGCCAAGCCCTGGCCCTGGCCGCGAGGGCACCCAGCCCCACACCCCCTGCGAGGGGCCGTCTGCCCCAGAGCAGAGAAAAGCCAGCCGCAGCTCGCGCGGAACTCCACGCTGCTTCCCAGAAAGCAGGAATTGAACAGAAATGCCACTTTTTGACAGTCAGCTGCAGGGAAAACAGAATAATTGCGCCTCGGATACCTCGTCGTCCTGCAAGCCCTCCTCCAGCTGCAGAACGTCCTTCAGAGCCGCCGCAACGACCTTCTTCCTCTTGCGAATGAAGTCCCGCTCCCGGGCGCACAGGTCGAACCCCAGGCGTACGTCGAGGTCGTCCTGGCTGGAACAGAGGGCCGGGTATCTTGCATCACGCTTACAGCCTAATTCAGCATTTTAATTGCTTCTACTTCATGAACAGACATGCCTTCACCATCACTATGTAAAGCAAAGCAGGAAGAGATGAAATGTTTTAGTTTGTTCCTGGAGAACAACGGAACATCTTCCTTTGGACTGACAGGGCTTCTTTTTATTCATTTTTTTCTCCTTGCCAAAGGTGCCTGCAATAACATACAGCTACAAGCAACAGAGCTGCCCCCTTCCAGCCAGAGGCGAGGGCCTGCAGGGGCAGGCAGGGCGGCGCAGGGGCCCGCAGGAGGCTGCCCAGGCGGCCACCCCGACCCGCCAGTGGGGACGCTTTTTGTGTGGGTGGGTATACACAGTCCTTGATGGATGTCTACAAGCACTACAGCTGCAGCTTCCAAGCTGCTATGCAATCTTTCTCGGGTGCGGTAAGGAAGAAGTTTTTAAATGACAGCTGTAAACTGTATGCATGTCTCATAGTCTGTTTACTGAAAATAAACTGCACAATAGAAGATGCACCTGCTTTTCTAAAGGAGGAGGACTTCCCTTACAGTATGTTACACACTGTAACAAATTCACCTTATAAATTTTACCAGAGCCTTAACCATATCTCAAAATACATGATGCATTTCCTTGGTTTGAAAATATGAAATCACTTGATTGAGTTAACTTGCATTTATTTCTTTGAGTAGAAATTAAAAAATAAATGCAGGTACATTCATTATTTCAATTTTTTTATATCCTAGAGTGGCCAGGCACTCTGACTTTGGTCTTTTAGGTTTTTTCTCTGACCTTGGGAAACAGAAAGGTTTCTTTCAATTAGGTTTGAAATGCTCCTTTTATTAAAAATCTGCATTTGGCAATAATTTGTAGAGATATCAAAGAGTGTCTACTGTGGCCCTTAGTACATAATTTTGATTGCAGTGAGATATCAATAGAAAATTGGTTTTTCTTAATGCATTGTACAGACCCATTACATAAACTCACGGCTGCTGAAAATCTCTGGGTTGTGTACTATGTCTGTTTTATTTTAGAGTCTGAAGCAAGGATGAGCCAGCATTCAGGATGCAGGCAGCAGCAAAGGGATTGGAACTTGATTGACAACTACCCAAATTCAAAGAATGGAGGGGAAAAACACAGAAGGAAGACAAATAAGGCATCTTACCATTTTTTCACCTTAAAGTGCAAATCAAATTTTCTGTGCTGAAAATTAGAAACGTAAAATTATGAATATTTATACTTTGTTTAAAACAGTCCTTTTCCCCCACTCAGAATGAGACATAGCTCTTTTGGGTCATCATTACATCTACAAAGCTCTGAATCTCTGGAAACTGAGGCTGGGACATAAGACTCTCCTCTCAGTGCTTCATTAGTACTCAGAGACATGCGCTGATTTAATGAACTAAGGCTTTGGTATTATCCCCTATAGTCTGCACCTTCTCCCTGCCGTGAGGCTCCCTTAGCTTGCGCCGGCACCGCTTAGCCACAGGAATAAATAGCAGAAGAGCTGCAGTGCCACACCTCACTTCCCAGGGGGGCCACCATTGAACAGGGGCCTTGCCACCGCAGCTGGCTGGGCAGCGGCAGCAGGCAGCAGGGGAAGCCAGAGGCTGGCCGTAAGCGTGCCATGGCTGCTCCTGCGGCGGCAGCGTGCCAGGCTGCAGCCTCACCCCTCTGTCCCGGCGGCACCCGGTGGCCTCCAGCCTGGCCAAGGGCATGGGCAACAGAAGGAGCACAAGCAATGGCTTATATATTTTTCTTTTTCCTCCTTCTCCCCCAGATTTCCCATTTCATTTTGCTCCAAATAATTTGCTTCATTACGCACTGCCCTAGATGCAAGGGAAGTTAGGAATCAACCGGCTCTGTACAAAGAGAAGTGGTCTTCCTTTCCCGCTTCTTGGGAACCAGCAACAATTTTTAAAAGCTTGCAAAGGGTTCCCCACAGCCGGTGGACACTTACCTCGCCGACTGCTTCCCCCTCCGAGGGGAGTGACTTCAGAGGGAGAGTCAGGGGGATGCTGCACCTCCTCCTTGCTCTGCATGGCACACAAGAACACTGCAAAGGAGCACGGAGTGCTTTTTGGTTAAGAGAGAAATGGTCTCCTCCGGCTACCTACTCACGCGTAAAGGTCAGGTCATAGAACTGCCTGTGTTGTCTACCATGTCCTGGGACAACGTACAAGGGTGGGAAGCCTCCTCTTCTTTGTGAGTGCAATATCCAGAGAGGGCTGCTTGTATTTGGCATAGTGGAAGAAGGTGGGATCTGGGAGAGGGGAGCGGGAGTCACAGCCCACTGAAACTCTCTGGGTTCCTTCAAAGGATCCTCTCACTGTAAATGTTAGCTCATTCCCTAAAACAATGAGATAAAAGCACACAAAAAGTTACTTCTAATTGCAAAAAAGAGAGAAAGAGGGGACAAAAAGCAGCAAGAGGTAGCTTTGAGCAAACCCCTCTCCTCTTCCTTTGTATTTGGAAAGCGAAAGTCATCTTCTGAAAGTGACCCAAGACCCAAACATTACAGGCAGTTGTATCTTTGTAATGGGCTGAGCAAGCAGCTGATGGGAATGGGATGTGAATGGCACTGAACTGCAGATGGCCGCATTTGCATCGCAGTTGCATCATGACACAGTGAATGCAACCAGGTACTTTACATTGTAAATCGTCCTCGTCCCAGGCCAAATAATGAGCAAGAGAAGTTCTCAGTCCCCTGAAATAAGATCTGACTCTGCAGCAGATGACCCTGTTTATATAAAGAGATCAGTCAATCCTGCCAGTGTGTTACACATGCTCTGAGATCGCCTACCAGATCCAGCCCCTCAGGGGAGGTGGGCAGAGGAACTTCTAGATTCTGGATCTTGATCAGAGTCAGGCGGGAGCCACCTGCTGAGTGGCTAACCCCTGCAAAAAATGAGGTGTTTCTGTGCATGTGCAGGAGTCGAACCGTCAGAGATCCTGAGGAGAGTTAAGGCTATTGCATCCAAGGCAGTAAAGCCTCTTCAGGCTTGCGCAGAACTACAGCAGAGGTTTTCAGGATCTCAGCCTGGGGTTTAGACACCTTCTGCACAAGCGTCTCATGTTGCTTCTAGTCCGACATGAGGCTCCTGGTGAAGTCAGAACCCTGAACCTACACCTGCTGCAGAACTGGTGGCGTTCCCTACTGCAAATTTTTCACAGATCACCTTAGATGTGGTCAGTTAAAGCCTTCATATTTGGATGATGCAATTTCTAGGCATTCTGAGGGAGAGTAAAATTACTAATATTCCATGAAAGAATGAATAAGCTTACCTGAAAAATGCTTCTTTTTCATCCTGCTGTCCAAGTGAACTTCCAAGCAGGCTACTTCACGACACTGGAATAGACATGATGGGGACAGAGGATTGGATTACTCCCCCAGCCATCTCACCACCAGTGCTGGCAGATGCTGGAAGGGTCACTGTAGGAAGGGTCACTGCTCGAATGTGGGGGCCAACTGCACTGGAGCCTTCTGTCAGACCCCGTGGAAGTGAGAATTAACCTCATCGTCATGTGGGAAGATGGTGCTATGCTAAACACATTGTAATTTTCAATGGATGCAGACAAAACAAGGGAAAACGATAGAGTCTGAAGGCTCCCCTAAGATCATGCCAGCCTCCTCAGAGATAAAGCTCCTAAGAGAAAGAGTATCGCTAAAGAACAAAGATTTGCAATGTTTCCCTCACTGCCATCATGGTCAGCTAAAGTAAGGAATGATGTGGGAAAGAACACAAGAGAACAAAGCAAATAATATTTTACCACTATTGCCCCATTTGTGATGATGGTTTCAGGAGGGCCCCGGCTAGAAAACAAAAACAAATAATATGTACTTTATAAACAATATAATCTCAATACTGTCCTGAACAGGACACATTTCTCTCTCTCTCTCTTTTAATTTTATTTGCTTCTTCATATTGTTTGTAGAAGTGTGCTCTCTTTTCATGAGATGCCAGATAACTACCTAGCAGAAATGATTTAATTGCAATAAGGCACCTAGAAAGTGCTTGTAATGGCCTTGATAGCACAGGTACGTCGCAGATTTGGGAGCAACATTCTCCTCAGCCATCAGTTGCCCAGAGAACGCTCTCCAGAAAATCTATAGACTTACTGTGGTGGGATTTACCAGCCCCAGAAAACCAACTCTGAACTACGTAAGTAATATATAAACTGTAAGAAAAATTCACATAATTAAAAATTCTGAACTCATTCTCCACATCGTAGCATCTCCCTTTCTTATAATGATTTGCTGGTGCACACAAAGTTTGGAAAAGGGGTGAATCTGGCTTTTAAGGTGATACTGGGTGTACAGAAGGTTTCCCTGCACTGATACTCCCATAATAATGGGCCTTTACTCACAGGCTCTCCAACAGAAACTCAACTTCCAGCTCCTCCCTCCTCTGAAAATGAAAGAAAAAGAGGAAAAAAAAAAGCAGACTGAATTAGCATGTGCGGAGGTTTGCAAAGTGACCTTAATTTTTGCAACCACAGTTTCCTTTATGCTTTAATTGGTAACAATATTCTGTTTCATACTTGCTATGGTCAGCATTAGAAGACAGAGGCAGCTTTTTCTTCCGCAAGGAAAAGACTATCTCAGCTGTACTAGCAGAACAAAGGGTGTTTGGTGCTTACAAGTCTCCCTGGTAAACCTTTATTTTTCACACTCTCTTCCCTGCCAGATTCCATGTGCTGAACACAATATGCGAAGAGTTAGTGTTTAGCAAAATATTGTGGAAACAGGGCGTTTTCCTGTCCTTGTATTGTTTTTCTTTTCTAATCTTTGTGAGGATAGATCAATACTGTCATTTGCTGACAGATTATTAAAAGTGCAAAGCTCCCCTAAAACTGCATCTGCTCTGGTGCTTGAGAATTTGGCTGTGATCTGTGCCAGAGGACACCAACAGGAGTTTGAAACGCTGTCTATTTTGTCACTGGTGTGCAATTTACAAGATTTTATTAAATTTTGTTACATTTTTACCACCAAGCTGGTCCTGGTGGTAAAAGAAGAGACAGCATGCCTCTTTAATCCGAGGGGAGAGAATGGATGTCAAGGTGTACCAGATGTCTGAACAAGCTCTTACCTGTGGATCTAGTGGGAATGCTGTAAACACTCTTTCCCCAAGGGGGATTTTAGCTACATCAAAAAGCACAATTGCATGGTCATCGTCACGAATGATGTCATCATCAGAAACAGTAATTTCCAGAATATTCTGGGAAAAGAAATGAAAAACGTTCCACCTGTTAGCATGCACTCAGACGTATGACATTCTGCACCTCTTCCAGGTACAGCGCCTACTTTACAGAGAGAGAACAGAAAAGTATTGATGACTAAGTGTCACAAGGAAGAGCAAGAAAACAAGTGTAATCTGCTTTCGAAGAAACAACTTCTAGTAATGTCAATTAGGGCTGAACCGAGATTTCTCTTGGGTCGCCTTTTATGCTTTTAAGTAGCTCTCACCAAAAATGCAGTCTTTTAGGAAGGACTATGGATAGCCAGAAGTCCTATGTTGCCCCTTATCAACAGGGGCAACAGAGGTCACTTCATACCAATAGCCAGCTTTCTACATCCTCAGGCTTCCCACTTTCAGCCACCTGTTCATGGGTATTTGAGTGTAGTGTAATAATCAGCAGCAAACTGAGTAAAGATTTTAATCATACTAGAATTCAGCAGCTTCCTGGCACCAATATGCCATTATTTCATGTCCTCTCAGGGAAAGATGTGTTTTTCTGTTACAGTGCTGCTTTGTATTTTCATTTTATAGTTTCTCTGCGTTGTCAGCCTGTCATTGGTCCCATCAGCTTTCTCTAACGAGGCCAGACTCACAGGACCAGTGTATAAATAATAACTATCTGTTAGGAGAGAAGTGGATTCCAGAAAAAGCAAAAATTGTTTTGCCCCAGCTTGCTAGGGCAATTTTAAGTAAACTCAGAAAGCCACCCAAAGACACAACGTCCTGTTTGGGGCTAAAGTGAAAGAATCTACACAGGGATGAGATGAGGAAGGGAGTTTTTGGTTTGTGTACCTTCACTTGCCTCTGTATCCGGAAGTAGAAAGTCTCGTTCCACACAGGATTGCTGCAGTTTTTGATGGTTTTGGTCTGGTATTTTTCATCTGAAGCAGCTGGCAGCCAGAGGCTCACGTAGCAATCTGACTGGCTTACTATAGAAACACAGGCACAAAATATCTGGCAGTGGAAGCATGACACAAGAAGAGAAGGCATTGAAATGCTCTGAGGCTTGAACACGGATGACAGGTGGCCAGTTCTTTCTGATACACATCAGCCAAACCAGGAAGATGGGGATCACACAGCTGGATAAAATTAATTTGTTTTTCATCACAACAATAATTTTCATAAGCAGTGTATTCCAACAACTACGCTCAATCCTACATATTTCAAAAAACCCCACAGTCCTAGCCAGCGGATAGAACAATACATATAGCCAGGAATCTCGCACTGCTCCTTACCAGCGCTGTTTCTGCTCTCCGCAGGTTTGGCAGGAGGAGAAACCGTGACTGATGCAGCAGAGAATGGGCCTCAGACCTGAGAGGGACTGGGCATAAATTGTCTCTGTGGCAACTTAGCTTTGTGAGAAATCTTGAAAGAATCAGATTCAAATTCGATTCAGGTAATAATGTATGGCATACCTGGTTATTATTAACCCTTCGTGACAGAAAATTATCGTGGCTACCTAGAGCACCGTGTCCTCAGGTGGGGCAGAAAGGGAGAAGCCTGCCAGCAGCACTGCTGCTTCTCCAGGAGGCCAGTAGGTAACTGGAGCCCTTTGCTGGCATTTCCTGATGCCTGAAAGCCCTGGAAGCTATTTCCTACTCCATGTCTCTCCCCAGCATAACTGAAGCAGCAGAAAGGGCTTGGATCTTGCGGGTGAAGGGAGCGAGCCTGCACTCACTGTAAGGGATCGTCTCCCGTAGATCGTGAACGAAGCAACCACCAAATAGATTCTCAGACCCTGGGCAGAAGCTCTTCCAGGGCAGCTGGAAGGGCTGATTTATCCTGCTGTGTCAACACAGGCTCCGGTGAGGAGAGAGAAGGGGAGCAGTCTGGTCCTGTGGCCGTCGATGGAGAGAACGACCACGTCTGCAGAGATGGACGATTGCCAGCACGGCACGGGCCTTGAGCCCGGTCACCCAGGTTAAAAGAGAGTTCGCCCTGCTGTCTTTGCTCAGGATATCAGATATATTGCTTTGGGACATTCTGCCTAAATACAAGGTGTTGCCTGAAATGCAGAGGCCCTGCAACTGGGAGATCCCTGGCGGATGATGCCTGCCGGGCTGGGAGATTCCCAGGTAACCCTTCATGCTGAACCTAAAGGAATTTCTTGACGCTGCTGGGTGTCTTCCCTCGTCAAGGATGTACATTGCCTTTCTGCCTTTGCAATTACCACCACAAAAAACATTTCAGCCTCTCGGATTTTTACATAACTGAAGTAACAGAACAATACATCGACTTCGGTAATTACCAGTGCAATATTCAATTTGCAGCGTGCTGGAGGGCTGCGGTCACTGGTCTGCCCGACAGGCAAAACGCCTGCCCTGGCGGTGCTGGCAGCCCGCGGGGCTGTGCCCTGATAAGCGGTATCGCTGGCTCTGATCTGCAGTTTCTCAAGAGCACGTAGGAAGCTTGTGCCAAAGCCAAGGACCAAATGTGGCTTCAGGCTGTCTAGACCATCCCTCCTCCCATTAACGCACTTATCGCTGCTGATCTCAGGTCCTCCGAGAAGACGAGTCCAGTGTCCCCAAAATCACCGGAGTGGCAGAGATGGGACGTACCTCAGAAATCTTAAACTGATCCCAGACATAATTTCTCTCCTTTTTGGTTTCTGGCCATTGTAGGGTGCAGGAAGGACATATTTCTATATTTTTACTGCAGTTGCAAAGGTCAATTCTTTTCTTTCCCTTTCTTCTTCTTAATAAAAACCTCTGCCCTTTTTCAAATTCCAGCTTTCAACCACACCATGTATAAAACAAAACTCATGATAGAAGTGAGAAAGGTGGCAGTTCTAAAACTCCAAGCCAAGCACGAATGAAAAGCTGCAGCATTTATGGACGCCTTTTGTTACTGTTTCATCTGGAATTTACTGATTTGCTGGGGTGTTTTCTTCAACAACACATTTCCATTGGCCTACTTTGAATTTTTTTTCCCCGTATGCACGTTGCTTTCATATTTACTTAAAATAAGCTGTTGACAATTCCTTGTCAAACTAACGAAGTACAGCCTACACAAATGGACAGTGAGGTGGATTAGGAGCTGGCTGAGCTGCCAGGCTCAAAGGATCGTGCTGAGCAGCACCGAGCCCAGCCGGAGGTCAGGCACTAGCGATGCACCCCAGGGGCTGATACTAGGGTCAACACTGTCTAACGTCGTTATGACCAGCGCGGGCGATGGGACAGAGTGCACCTTCTGCAAGTCTGCAGGTGGTACTAAAGGGGGAGAAGTGGCTGGCACACCAGGCAGCTGAGCTGCCCTTCAGAGGGACCCAGACAGGCTGGAGAACAGGGCCGACATGAGCATCGTTCCATCCAGCAAGGGCAATGCAAAGCCCTGCGCATGAGGAGGAACGACCGCATGCGCCAGGCTAAGGGCTGAGCAGCTGGAAAGCAGCTCTGCAGAGAAGGACCTGTGTGTTTCAGTGGACACCAAGCTGAACACAAACCAGCCCTTGGGCAAGCATGGCCAACAGCCTCCTGGCTGCCTTAGGAGCACTGCCAGCCGGTGGAGGGTGATCCCTCCCCTCTACTCAGCACTGGCAAGGCCACGCTTCTGGGTTGCCCAGTACAAGAGAGGTAACGGCGTGCTGGAGTGAGTCCAGCAAATGTCCCCAAAGAAGACGGGGCCGGCGGGGGGGGAGGCTTTCAGAAGCTGAAAGAGCTGGGACTCTTCGGCCCAGAGCAGAGAAGGCTCACGGGGGATCTTACCAATGTATGTAAATAGCTGGTCAGGCGCAGGGGAGAGGGAAGTAAAGAAGTCAGAGTCAGACTCTTCTCAGTGGTGCCCAGCCAAAGGCAAGAGGCGATGGACACAAATCAAAATACAGGAAATCCCATTTAAATGTAAGAAAAAACTTCCTTACTTCAGTGCATTTGTTGCAACTTCATTCCCTGATGCCATAATGTCACCGCACGTGGATACTGAAACCTCTGAACTCACAGTCTCTTCGGAAGTCGGCACTGAGTGACCCTAATATCCTTTCCCAATTTTTAATTTCTCCTGATTCAATTACATTTGCGTGTTGGTGGGACTGTTGCTCATCTCTGTCTTCAAGCTAATGATGGGCTAAAAATTCAGGGCTGAACCGAGTTCAGACATGCAGCCAGCTGTTTGCTGCTCTGCGAGATACCGTCCTGTGACGTGTTCCCGAAATGAACAGTCACGTGCTCAAACCATTCACCTCCATCACAAGTAAGATGAAAATTACAGTACTGAAAACCAAAGCATATAAGAAAAACCAGTCTTGTACATACAATGAATGGAAACTATAAAACCCCATCTGTCCTGTTACTGCATTTCATAACACTGAAAAGAAGAAATCATCTTCTCCTAGAGAATTCCTCTCTACCTGTGCAGACCGGTTCCCCTTGAATCCTAGTTCACTACAGTTCGCCTGCAAGGAGGAGGAGAGCTGCTCCCATTTCTCAATCATCGGACATGATCTCCGGGGATGTTTTCCCTCACCAGCATAGTACGATGCAAACAATGTTAAGAAGTTGCCTCCAGCTGTTGATATCTGAGAGCCGGTTTGAACTTGTCCTCTACAAGCATCCAGATGCAACACTCATCTGTAAGCCTAGTACAACTCTCTGTAGCTTGCTTATGGAAATAACAAAAGCTCATGGATCTACCATGCTTAATCAATGATGCCCTTCACCAGGAATGGACAGGGTCCCCGTGTGAATGAGCCCTCCACCCTTCCCAGCCGTTTCAGTCGAGCGGCAGAGCGGGATTCGCTCCCTGGAGCACAGGTTCAGCGGGCGCAGTACCTGCTGCAGTCACAGAGGAAAGCTTCCGCGCCCTGAGTCACCGCTGCCTCCTGCACCGCTGGCACCGCTCGCATTCTTGGGGCAGGGCCACGACCAGCACCTGCGCTAGGGCTATTCTCCCTAATTTGCTTACATTTATTTTCTGTATCAAAAATAACCCCTGATGTCTCCAGAGAGCCACTCTGATTTGCAAAGACTCCAGGTGTATCACCTAGAACTGACTCATGTCTCTGAATGGATAAAATAAGAGGTTCCACAAAATAACTTCATAAGCTGGGAGAGGAGTAAGGCTCTGAACCTCTCTTTTATAAATATGCAAGGTCTCTCTTCATCCAAAGGTAAAAACGGAAGGAATATCTGAAAACAAAAGGATGGGTAAAGGGAACAGTGTTGTTGTTCTGGCCTCCCAGCTAAGACTGACCGGTTTCCCTCCACAGCTGAGACAGCTTTCACGTGCACCTGATTTCTATAGTTAGAAAATACACCCAATAAGCACAGTCACATTTCAACCCCCGCAAGATTTTACCTTGTCCTGCCTCAGCTGTGATAGCTGGATCACAGGGATCCCCCTACCCACAGCCTCTTGAACAGAACAATGGGACACACCGCCCAGTTACCGTCCCTGGGAAGAAGGCGTGCGCCAGCCTGAAGCTCATTTGTTTAAGGAGAGCAGCTGGAAGGCATGGGAGAGCCTGTGCCACCATGGTCCTCCTCTTCCATCACCTGCCTCCCTTCTCAACGCTTTGGGAAGCGGAGCCACTGGAAGGGGCGCTAGCAGCGAGGAGAGGAGCTGATATACCGTTTCCCTGCTGTCTCACCCTGGCCAGGAATTCCTCCCACGCCTGGGGAATGCACCAGGAGAAGCAACACCACTAGCAGAGTCAGGGAACACAAGATTTTGTAAAAGCCTCTGGCACTAACCTCCAGCTGAGGAGGAGCAAACGGACACACCAACAACCAAAAAAGCCCTTCTCTTACCCCAGGCCACCTGCGGTCCCAGACTGAGGAGGGCAATACCACTGCAAAGCAGGCACTGTAAGAGTCCCATCAACTCCACCGGAATTGCTTCCCTTCCAGCACGCCCACCACCTCCCCAGCCTAACCCACCACCTCCCCAGCCTAACCCACGTAGGAGCATCGGAGCCTGGAGATGACGCTCTGCGCCTGCAGGGCAGCAGGATGAGTGCAAGTGATCTTACCCAGGCACCCTCCTCTCCTGTGCCCGCAGTGGGACCAGGGAGTGCCAGAAACAGCTGCTTGAGCCTGACCTGTGATCACAAACTGGCATAAAGGTCAGTTAGAAAAACACGGGAAACTAATTATCTCAGGTCTGCCAAGAGCACTGGCGTGATAAGACAGGACAGAAACCAGTTACATGAAGCACGAAGCCAATGCCAGAGCTGAACACCACCCAAGCACAGGGGAGCCCACAGAAGTGGTGGAGCGACAGTAGGTACATGAAAAGGGCTAATCGATCCATTGAGGAGTGGGGCGTCTTCCTTTTATTTTAATTTTTTTTCTTATTGTGAAAACAGATGCAATCATAGCCAAGCTCCACCAACATGTGTTGTCCTACAGGCAAAGGTGTAACAACAGATTTCAGGATAAGCTGGGACTCCATCCCAGGCTTGTGCAACACACACAGCCCACGGATCTTGAGGTGCGTGTTTAAAAACACCCAGGATTAAGTTGGGTGCACGTGACAGTGAGGAATGTCAGTGGAAGTATACAGAAAGTGGCATTCTCTGAAGCCAGGATTTGGCAAGAAAGTCAAGGAAAAATATAGAAACTCTGGCCACAGGACCCAGTGTGACTGCACTTGCAATGAACTGAGAGAGATTCAGGGAAACTGAGCATGTTTTAGCCAAGCAGAGGTGAACGGAAACTCGAGCAAGCAGATAACTGTGTGTGCTTGGAACGATGAGAAGCCAGCACGCCGGCAGAAAAAGCAAGCCACAAAAGCTGCTGCACTTGGTTGGAAAGGTGGCTTGTTCCTTGATTTAATACTTGGATGATAAAAGTCTAGGGAAATCTGAAATATGCTATCACAAAAATTGTCAGCCTTCCACTGATATCTCACAGTCAGACAGCATCTGTATCAGCTGCTTAAAATCAGTTTTCCAGGGGAAAAGATCATATTGCTGAGACAAGGCTAGGTAAGCGTCATTTTCTAATTCTCATCAGCACACGTTAGGATGTGTAGCTATTTTAGTTTTCTGATAATTCAAATACTTTCAAATGTTAAAACCAAAACATCAGTACGAGTGCAAAGTCAAGCTCTTAAAAATTACAAGGTGCGTATTTGCATTGCACTGAAGTATTTAAATCACATGGTATCGTACTATTTTTCCTGAGAGACTCCCCCTTCTTTGAGAGCACAGGCAGGTTGCTGCTCAGTCAAAGGGCTATCTAGTATTTGTTTTCCTTGTCCAACAGCATGCTGGTTTACAGGGCTCCGTTATGGTGTGGGCCTGTTTAAGGATGTCAGAGTCACAGCGTACCTGGGGAATTACCGACAGAAAGGGAAGACATCCTTTTCTTCACCTGCTGGTCCCCAAATCTTCTTTACTGACAATTAACAAAAGAATCTGAAGATACCTCTCACTGTGTCTAGAACTTACCTCGTATCTTAAGAGTCCCTCTACACATAACAAGAGATAACCCCTTTCAAAACAAGCATATCATCTGAATAGACAAGAGAGAGAAAATGTGTGGGAGAAGATATTCCATTCTCCATGTTTTATGGACAGGGCAGCAGAGGCACAGAGTGTTTGGATGACTTGCCCGAACTTACACGCGTCTGTTGGCAGAGCTACAAACCAAGCCCACACATCCTGACCCCTACTCCAGAGGTGCACATTTTGCTGATAGCGGGATTTTCTAAGTGTCTGTATCTCATTATGCAAGACTTTCTCTGAAATTCCACTGTCCTCAGGATGGAGAACAAGGTCACAATAGTAACACTATTTTCTGAGAATGCAATGGCATTTTACTTTGTGCAATCCCTTTGCATAAGCCAGTGATTCATGGTTCTTATCTTGTCATTCAATTTCCATTCTAGATCAAAGGTGATAATAAAAGAAATTAAATCAACACTTCAAAGGAATGAAGGTGAGGTCTCGCACACACATGCTGTGTTTCATAGCTGTCAAAAAGAATAGAAATTAATTTGACCTTCTTTGTTATCCTGTGATAGTTCTTCTATTCTCTGCAACCCAGTATTACAGACCATGCGAACTGAACACCTCTCCATTTATTTGGAAAATTGACAATGGTGACATCCATGTTCGGGAAACACCAAAGTGAGTGGAATACAGAGAGATGGTGAGAAATTTTCTTTGTAAAATATTGTTCCATTAGAAGATGAAGATAAAATCAAATGGTAGTGTTTGGGGTGAAAATTTTGCCATCTCTGAATTAACCAGTGGAAGTCAAGTACAGATCACTTGGGGAAAACAAGAAGATATCCCTGCCATGTCCTTAGCCTTCCTTGAAGTCTGATTACTTCCTTCCTCATGGAAGGATGGATCTTTAGAGCTGAGATTTCTCAGGATCTGGTCTGCCCTGCCCAAAGTAGTCCTCTGAAGTGAAAGCTGTTGGGGTTTCCAGGCCAAAGTAATCTGATGCAGAGCTGCTAGTTTACCAGCAGCATCAGCGCCTCATCTTATTTCTTTGGAAAAGCTGTGCCTGTCATAGATATTTTCCGAGTTTCTAACTGCAAGGAGTGTATGAAGCCGATCTGTATCAAGACAATCTGAGAGAGCCCTTGACACGCGATGTACAGCCATTTCTCGAACAGCTTTGGTAACTGCACCGAAACTACCACAGTGTGGGGTACACAGCTGGAGAACCGACCCTTGCTCTGTGCCAACAGCAGCTGCAGGTGACTTTTCAGTCTGATGGATCCTTTGGCTGTAATAAAAATACTAAAGAGTAGGAAGATGGAGGAGTGAGGTAACATGTTATGTGAGATGCTGGGCAGCGCAGAGGCTGTGGTATTAGTGAGCTTCAGCAAAGTTCAGCACGGTCTCCCAAAAATGAAAGAAAATGCACAGCAAGAGAAGCAGGAACAGCATGCTAAAGGGATATGCAAAACTGTAGCTATTAGAGACGTGCCAAGTTCATGATGTATATGTAGGAACAGCAGGAAAAAATTCTCCAGAGAAATACCTGTGTGAAAGCGGCACACCGGGTAAGGGCTGGCCAAACAATCACACGTTTTCAGAACACTCTGCATGTAAGCTGCAACGTACCATGTTACTACAGACCCCAAAAGATTTCTGTTATACATCTTTCAGCAGGGGGGTACAAGAGCCAGAAATATCCATAACAATGTAGCTGATGTCATGCTGCTCAGGACACGTACACTGTACACCTCGCTGAACTTCCCAGATGTGGCAGGGCTCTTGAGAGCAAAGAATTAAGAGTGACTGATGTGTAAGGATTTCAGCTCCCTATTCTACGTATTTGTTATAGACACGGGATATAAACACCCGGGTATTAAAACTAGTGTTAAGATATTTTCACACCTCTGAAATAGCCAACTTGTCAGATAAGTAATTCTGTGCTTTGCTGACTGAAAAAAGTCTTAAAGATTTAGTCAATATCCTACCTGGCATTGATCCATTCCTGAATTCTTAAAACCAAAAAATAAACAACAAACCTCTGAAATTGTAAACAGATATTCTGTGGCGGAAATTTGCTTTGATTGTGATTTCTTAGCTAGTACAATTGCAGTGTTTTGCATACGTGCAGTGGCCAGCACAAGCAGGGGCTGATACAGTAATTTGAGAACTGTATAACGTCAGTAAGAAAATCTGGTACTTACAAAAATCTGCCTGACGAGCATTTTTCAACTTTATGATTCTTACAGTGAGCAGCGAGTAAGGTGACATTTCTTCCTGCTGGAAAAAATAACAAAGGAGATGTGCTTTAAAGTTTGGGATATGTGTATTTACTGTAATGACAAACACACACTGAAAGGAACCCAGGTTCTGCTGAAGCCATCTCTTCCAGTTGGCATCACAGCAAAAACACAATAGCCAGCAGAATGTACTTTCTCCACAAACTTCATCAGCTCCTGAAGTCTGCAGTCATTTAAGCATACAAACAGAAGGTGTGGAAGGAGAGGATGAATAGGGAAGTGGGGATGGGGTAAATAAGCTGAGAAAGTCATTAGCCAGCTACATTAAATCATGCACGTGGTCACCAGCACCCAATCTGACAACACAAAATTCAGGGAACCCACAAATCAGAGATGCTCCAAATTTGGCTGGCTATTGACCAACAGCCTGTGTTGTGCTGTAGGTAGAATCAAAAATTTGTACAAAAATTTGTATCAAATTTCTGCTTCTAATGCAATTCTTAGATAAGTGGAGAAAGGGAAAAAGAAAAGAGAGATCTTTCTAGTTTTTCTCACTTGTTTTTAAAAGAATCACTTTCATGATGGAGAGGTGTCTAAGGATGAGTCCTTAGCACCTCAGGGAATGTCTCAGGCCAGCAGGGCAATACACACCTTTGGACAAACCCTGCTAGCTCGCTCTGCGTGAAGAGAAGTTTTCCTCACCAAACGTCATTATCTGATTGTTCTACTACTCCACATCTATCAAAGTTGTACTTTTCACTGCAGTGCATCTCAAAGAAGGCTGTCTCCAATTCCGTGTTGAAGATGCCAGGCCTGACCAGCTGGGTCTGTGAAAGCTGTGCCAATCACGTTTGCTTCAGGGGTTTTACAGCAGGGAACATGACCCTCACACCCACGAGCAGCAGCTAGAGCAACTAGGGTATCAGCAGAAAGATAGAGAAAATAGGCAAAGCTTACTAAGCCATCTGTGCTGCAGACAGTCTCGATTCCGACTTCAGGAACAGTCGTGGAAAATGTATCAAAACAGCTGAAGCTTATAGAAGCGAAAGAGAGTTGCACCATGGCTGTACACAAGAGACTGAATGAAAAGGGTAAATCGGTACTGGGGATGGCTGCCTGTATCATAGTTTAAGAGAAGAGGCAGAAGAAAAAGAGGAATTGCAGAAATTTCAGACTGTGTTGAGTAGTAAGTTCCCAAGCTGATGTATGATTATAGTAGGAACAGGTCTTATTAGATAGATGGGTAACACAGCAAGACTGCAATGGATGTCAGAGGACAAGGCTTTGCACAGAAAAGAAAACGCTCTTGCAAAGTCTGTCAGATCCTGAGGCTTGACTGCTACTGCTACATGAAGAGCATTAATCTGCATACAAGTGTGCTATCAGCAGATTCTGAATTGGGTATCTCCAATAAGAGGGGAAGATATAAATTATACAACATATATATTAAAAAGGTGCCTTGAGATAGTAAGGTTATGGAATAACAAGGATTTTTTTAAGGACTTCTCAGCAAAGCATCAACAAAACCAAAATGGTATGGCATTAAGATGAGGTAGATTTGGAAACAGGGAAGTGTTAGTTTGCAGTTCTAATAGCAAGGGTCTGTGGAAGTCTTAAAATGTCCGAACTAATGACACTGACACTTGTAGATTTGCAGAAAGATATCCAGCCACATAATACTAAAGGCGCAGCACGTATTGGGATCAAGCAGTAGGTGGCCACTTCAGCGACATGGACTTCTGATGGTAGTCACTGATATTCAGGCAGAGCTCAAGGGGGAGCCGAGATAATGGCAGAAGGCAAATAGATCAGTAATTCTTAGTAAAGTCAGTTCACAGAAAAAAAAACAAAAAACCAACCAACAACAGGCAGCCAAAGCAAGAAGCTGTTGTGAAAGCTAATGACCAAAAGTTTGAAAAGATTATCTGAAGTGAAAATGGAAGGGCGCTGGTGGAAGATGATGAAATAATTAGGGGATGTTATTATTTTCTGAGAAACTTCAGTTACAGTAACAGGGAGTAACTCTCAATTGAAATGAGAGAAAGCACATTCACAGGCACTGCTAGAGTGACAGAAGTCAAAGACTGCTAAAAAGGTCAAAGTCTAAGAAGCCAGTACATCAGCTGAAGTGTGTAAAGCATTGGACCACGGGGAATTCATCATGACAAAATTTAGCTTAACCTCCCAAATCATCTCCATCTCTTTGAGGATGAAAGACATGAAGGTCATACAAGGAATTTGCAACAAATTGCAGTAATTCTCGAGCTATGAAGTTATCCAACGAAACAGCAAGAATGAATTTTTGAGAAAATGCTGGGTAATTTAAAGGCGTATTAAATAAGAGGTAACCAGTGCCTAAAATAACCATACAGCTTTGCCCACAGGCTCAAGCTTATAACCAGGACTCGTAATGTCAGAATGTTTTCTGTAAGTTGACTAGTTAAAAGGCTAATATTTTTTGCTGAGGTACAGAAGCAGCACATCCAAAGGAGCAAGAAGGATACTGAGCGCTGCATGAATGCATTCCCTTTATCAGGCTACAAGGAGGAGATGATCTTGGCTTCTGAGTGGGTGTATTCCAAAACTAAATAGGAAACTAATCACTGCTGATTGAATCGTATGTAGGGCACAAAATATTTTATAGGGCTGTTTGTTCTAAACAGGGGACATAAGATCTCAGCATTATCAGAATCCAGGCTGAGCCAACTCCAGACTGTTGTTCCAGCCATTATTGTTAGACCATTCATTTTTCATCAGTGAGGAATAACTCTGTCTTCTTACCTCAACCCATTTTGTTCTTAAGGAACAAACTCATTGGGTTTGTCCATTTGTTTCTATACCTTTCTCAAAGACAGCAGTCAAATTAGAGAAATACATAAAGGTTTCAGCAGACATCTTTCCAGAGAAAAAAAAAAGGAAAGACTTAAAGGAATTGCATTTAGCATTGGTGCTCTCTCAGCCTTCTTTAATGGCACCAGTCCTTCAGCCAGCATTTTGGAACACAGGTTTTTAAAGATTGTCAGAGACGTACGAACTGCCACAACTTTTTTAACTTCTTAGACTGACAGAAGCAGAACCGAGCGTGGGTTCCGAGAAGCCGCGCTTACAGCACGCGCCGGCGGTGCCCGTGCTCCCCAGGCCGCTGCTCCAGGCTAGAGCGGAGCTGACGCAAAGAATGCATCGCAAGAAACTCATACTTCACACGCAGCCAAGGCAAACTGGTCAGAGGGTAGGGGAGGAGTATATTAGGAAGGACACACCCCCCCCCTCAGAACAACAGAACATACCCAGCATTTTCATGAAGAACAGCAAGATGTTACACAGATTAGATAGTGTCAAAGATTATGCAAGGGTCCAAACACCTAATTTCACTGGAATGACGGTGAGGAAGTGGATGGGGATATCTGGTGTCACAGGAAGATGGCTCGGTGCAAAGAGCAGGAGTCTGTTTAAATTTGAACAGCTTGCCAAGGGAACAGTAGGGCAGAGTCCCTGATTAGCCGCAACGCACAGATTAGAAATTTGCTTGAATGAGAAGCAAGAATAGTTTCTCACCTCCAGGAGGAGAGCTCTGAGTAGGGGCTGCGTAAGAGAATAGTTGGTGAGCTGTGCACGGAAACTCTGCGCACCAGGAGAATTTCTTACCATATTGCCCAGGAAACCCGAGTCCTGCGAGACAGCAAGGTACCGGCTACGTCAGCCAGAGCACACCCGGCATGCCGTCAGAGAACAAGCACCGCAGCAGCGAGAAGGGACCCAAGCAATCGACAGAGAGAGCCAGCGATGCGAAGCCGAGTGGCGCGCTCAGTAAGCGCGGCCGGCGGCAGAGCGCGCGGCCGGGCCAGCCCAGCCCAGCTTCCCGCAGCCTGAGCCCTGCTCCCGGCGTCTGCCCATCGCGGCGGCACGGTGCGTTAGCAAAACCCGTTCTGGCATCAGCCTCCCCCCAGAACAATGGCGACTTTAAATCTGAAGGAATAATGAAAATGCTAGTTTTATCTCCACGCTCTCAACATCTTTACCAGTTAGAAAAGAGTTCTCTCAGCACTCTGAGCCAGTCTGTAACTCTGAATCCCTCTCGCTTTCTCTCTGTGTCACACTCAGATGGCCGTATCCCCAAATCGAAGTCCTTCAGAACAAAACCCAATCTGTTCCAGAAAACATTTTGATCTCCCCCTTAGGGCATACAAAGGGGGAAACATATTCAGTGATCATCATCATCATTTGAGACACCAATGCCTTTGAAAAGAAGTGCTAACTGTTAATGAAACTATTAACTACAAAGAAAATCTCTGAGGCAAATGAAAAAGACACTTATCCTCCTTAGAGAAGGCAGTTAATGGAAAACCACTCCATATAATACTTTTGTGATGGCCAAATGCCAGACATGAAAACTAGTCCAGAAAATTCAAAGGGAAAATAACATTTTCTCATACCTGAAGCTCAAGTCGCTGGTGCCACCAGTGGAAGTCATGCAACTAATTGTCTTTTCCCTCTAGTTATCATTTCATTACAATAACACATTGAACAATGCTAATAAACTAAAAAGCAGGTGTGCTGCTGCCATTGATTATCATTTGTGTTACATTAAAAGAAATGGTTAGTTCAGGCAGTTGGTAATGTAATCAACTACCCATGAGTGACTAATTACCATAAACAGCCATTTTCAGCACAAAATTCGTATTAAGCCAGGAGCAATTCCCAATACTTAGAATAAAGACACTATTGCCAAAATTTGCCAACCCACAGTAGCCAGATGAGCCGATCCTCTCGCAGTCCCCTCTAGCAGATAAATGTGCATACCCTGAACCTCGGCGCCTACCCCTGCCGTGACGGGGTTGTGGCCAGGCTGCGCAGACCTCCTTAGAGGCTTGCTGCTACACCTGCAGAAGGGAACCTTACGTGACATGCTTCAATCACAGACATTTTTTTAAGAGGGGAGGTGACAGGGCCCTTGCTAATGTCACAGCTTGTTCTAGTTTTGTGATAAACTGTTAAGGAATGTGCATATCACTTACATAAATCAAAAACTGATTAAAATTCTCCGAATTCTTCCCTGGTTTCTGATTTCATGTCCAGCAGAATATTTTGGTGAGCCTTCCCGCCCTATGTCAATACTACTGATCTTGAGCCAAGACTATGCTTCATAGCTTCTCGCTCTTTGCATTACTGTATGTAACTTTTCAGTGCATTTACAGATGATGAGCCAAGAACTATTTTTTTAAGCTGATAATTTCCCAAGGAAAATACCATTTTTTTTTTTTTTTTCATTTTTGGAAATAACAAATTATTCTTTACAAGACAATGCACTAAAAATAACATCCAGTGAAAAAACATCTAGATTTACTGTAATTATGGGCTACCTTACTCAGAACTACTTAGGATCTTCCTTTAGTATGTTTCGTCTTTCCTGTATTCACGTGTAAGGTGCTAGAAGGCAAACTGTCAACTCAGGGCTCTATGAAGCAGCTAAAGAAATGCTCTGTTGATGCTCCTATTGATTTTAAAGTATGAAGGAGGTTTCACAAGGTTCTTACATTGTCCTAAAAATTTAGCAGTGGGGCATATTTAGCTTTGCACTGTAGATAAGCCACACAGCTAAACTCCACGTGCAGCCCCTGGGCGTGTTTTTCCAAACCCAGTCCAGTAACTATTCAGTTTATCACACAACTACGTAAAGTCCTCTTAAACTGAAGCGAGTGAGTACTTGGGCAAATATTTGAGCATTACCATTAAGAAAAGCTTTGCACCTATTTACTTGTTCTGGGACTCAAGATCTGCTAGAAACATGTTATCCTTTACAATGCCTCTCTACTAATGATTATCCTCCTGTTGAAGATGGCAAGCTATGGCTTGCAGAAATAAGGGAATTACCAGGAAACCCAGTGCCACTAAGAGGCAGGAACTGGCCAGCTTGCACAAGTCTGTGCTTTCAATGCCAGTTTTCTGCCAAGCTTTATTACAGAGTAGACTTATTCAAAAGCCAGGAGGCAAATAAATGGTGTCTGAGAATGTCTTGGTTGTTAAACACCTGTGGATAGCAAACAAACCTTTTGAAGGTCATAATAATTTCTCCTCATCAAATGAATAACAGCAATGAATTAAAGCTGTGGAAAGGGTCCCATAGCCCCTATATGCAGGACTTTATGGCCACGGGATATTTATTTTTTTTTAATATTACTTTACATACATTCAAAAACGTGTGCTGGATTCTAACAATCTTTATATACATGTAACTACCTCAGCGGTAAAGAAGGGTTGCATGCTTGCAGCCGTGGATATTCTACACCAAAATACAACTTCAGTATAAATACAGTAAATCATAAAAAACAAAAAAGACCTGGAGATCAGGTCATTGCACTCTCCAATAGTTGTTTTTCCTGCTTTAGTACATTCCCTTGCTGAGCTTTAGCACACACACACAGAGCAAATGGCGAACACCTAAATGCCATGTCACTTTTGGTTATGCTACTTTGCCATTTACATCATTTCACACCCCACTGATAGTTTGCCACTCTTTTTGTACACTCATTTCCACCTGCAGGAGCTGCCAGAATGCTGCTAACGAGAGATCAGTTTGATCAGTATGGTTGATGAGGTTTGTTTCTTTTCTATTGATTTGGAAGTCTGGTTGCACAAACAAAAACCTAAACGCACTGGTTTCCTATGAGCTATAGGCACGTGAACCCCATGCCATTTAAGGTATCATCAAAAGCACGTTAGCTTTTTGTTTGAAGCCCCCTGGTTTGTGCTTTGAGGCAGCTTGGCACCGTGTATAGTCAGCTGCAAGCTAACTGGGAGTGCAGACAAAAATCATCACCAATAGAGCTGATATGTGTTTGATGCCAATATCTCTCTGCCACAAGCCCTGCAAAGGTTGCCGGAGTTGCTCATTTGTTGTGATGAGCTGCGCAGTGAACAAAGCATGCATTCTTTTTGCAAGCTGGTATTAAATACCAAAACCCAAAGGATTGCCAACAACCATGCCCTGACTTTCCAGCACTGGCAATATTCCCTATTCATGCGGGGCTCAAGCTCCATTAAAGTCAATAGAGATAAACTGCATTAAAAGAAGGTGCAAGTTCAGTCCCGGTTTAACTGTAAATTGAGAACGTTTTCCCTAAGGAATTTCTCTGAGGAATGAATCCATGAAATTAACACACTTTGTGTAAATAGATAAAGGAACAGAATAAAAAAAAAATAATTGAATGCAGATGTTTCACCTAAAGGAAATTTTCTTTCACAAAATGTTCCAATTTCTAAATAAGCCTGTGAGTCTTTAATAACCAAACTTGAAAAAAAAAAATCCTACCCTTCTCAAAAACCCATTGGTTCAGTCCCACCCATTTTCAGTTTGTTGAAGCTGGTACCTTAGCATCAGCATCGCTCAGGGCTGTGTAGCGCATCACCCATTTTCTTCCTTCATGTTCCAAGGGGCTTGACTTGCTGCTTGAATGCTGTTGAGGGAGGGAGAACAAGAGATGAAAAATCAGAGTAAAGACGAATTTTTCTATTTATTTCAGCTCCTCAGTGTGGAATTGCAAGGTGGTATGGGCAATTCACACCTCCTCACTGTCTGTGGTGGATAAAATGAACGAGCCAGGGAAGCAGCAGCTGTTTCTGTGCTATATGGAAGGATGTCGACTCCAGCTCCTTGCAGCTGCAAACAGCCAAGCAGGGACAGTCTTGTTTTCTTGGAGATTTCTGCCCTACAGGTAACCGTGGGCTCGACTTCTCTGTAGTCCGGGGACAAATCTGAATCGAATACGTGGAGGCTCCTGCCAGGCTTGTTCTGTTTTCTGCTTACCTGAGGGAAGGCAGAGGTTGATGCCATGAGGTCGCTGCTGCATTAAGAGCAGGTGCTGCGGATGGCACCCGGGTGTTAGGCTCCACAGTTGCCAGTGCCTCCTGAAACAAATTTACAGCTTTGAAGAGTGTCAGAAGTTGCTGAACAGGTGTTTTATTACATTGAGTCAGAGCTCCACCCCTTCACGATTTCTGAAACAGGAAAATTTCCCACCCACGTGACTTGTCCAAAGAGCACGTCTCTTGTAAGGTGTGAACCTTCGTATCTGCAGGTCTTGTGACCGAGCAGAAGCGTCCCGAGGGACCGAATTGCTCCCAGCTGGGTGCTCCTGGAGATGCAGTAACAGCAGCAACCTGACTGATGAGCTGGTAGAGACTTTACAGCAAGAACCTAAAAGTGATGATAGTAACAGCCTGATTAGACACATACATCTACTGTCTCCATGCAGAGACCCCGAATTCCATGCACTATTGCCTCCATAACAAAAAATAAACTAAAAAAAGACAGGAATGATCATTAGAATAAAGGCAGTTATATATGAACATATTGAGAGTTCTGAAGGAATATTTTCCCCTGAGAAGTGCTGTTGCATCATGATTTGTGCATTATGTGTTTGCTTTTAATGAGGTCCTCTACTTCAAAAGAAATGAAAGAAGGGAGACATTTGATAAGCAACATTTCTGTGCTCCCTAAAACACAATGTGTCACAGTTCCGTTTGAAATGTGTTTTACTTATTTCTGGGATTTACATTTAATACAGTATGCATCTTAACAAATTTAAGACCGATTCAAACATTTTGCCTTGAAAATCATGAAACATTTCAACAAACTAAAATAATCTCATATTGTAGGAGCTTTTAATTCTTCATTATTTTTTCTTTCCCCAGTTCAGAACTGGCATTTTCTGATGCAAAAACCATTCAGATTTCTGAGCAACTTTATTCAAATCACCAGCCAACTGGGCATTACTAGCAGATTACTGGAATTTAGTGGACTGATGTTGTACACGTTAAGATTTTTTTTGTCTAATGAGGATCTGCATGTGTTCATCACACCTCTAGGAAGCTCGGTGATTAAATTTTCTAATCCATTATGCAAGCATTATTAGGCATACATACATTTGTATTGAAAGTCCTCCCAGATGATTAAAAGTAGTGCTTATGAAAGGGCTTGAGATTAAGAGGATGACAAAGCACGATGCTTCCTATTAGAGACCTGCATACATATGAAATCACAGCCACTGCGACTGTGGCAATGCCTGTTGTACAAGGACCTTGACTGACAGAAACTAGACACAAACCCAATCACTTCTAGCAGTCTCATTACATACTTCTCTTATATACACAGAGGAATCAATATGAAAAGCTGGTGTTGCAAGGAGAACAAGTTAAGACAGTTTGATCACCTTACATGCAGTATTCCATCCTCGCAAAAGTTTGATTTCCTAGTTTTAATTTTATGTCTACATTTTCAGTTTTGGGTTTTGTTGTTTGTTTTGGGTTCGTTTGTTGCTGTTGGTTTTTTTAAACTAAATAAGCACTTCTATCACATTGTGCAAGGGAAAGGTTTGCTGTGAACTTCCTTTCTCACCTTCACTGTATTTAAACTTTTTGATGGAACAGGAACTGCTTAACTGAAACCAGAATTAGATATACTATAGCAATAGGCAAAGGATAGTCATAAGCCTCTCCCACATTGGCCAATGCATTGCTTAGTCTGAGCACTTGCACTGCGTAAAAATTTTTTTAGAATCTGCTTTTTTTTTTCTGTAACAACGGTGCCCAGAAACAGTTTATAGAAAAGTAACTGTACACACCAAAGCACACGCTTTTTCTGTTTCTTCTGCAGCAGCCTGCCTGTGTCCGTGGTTGAACTGCCCAGAAGGGCTGTGGCACCACAGCAGCGGAATGAGAACGTTAGCTACAATTTCTCTGTAATTGTGCCCCACAAAGGTCATCGGTTCCAGGTCTCGTTTCGGCAGCGTATGGAAGCTAATGGGTTTTTGCGGGAGAGCCGGTTTCCATTTACCTGTGTCATATTGTAGCTTTGGTTGTAAAACAAAAGCAAATGAGGTGGGGGAAGGGGAAGAAGCCTCCAGCATCCCTGAGGAGGATGACTAAGAGCTGCTTGTTGCCTGACAATGAACTCCTCTCTCCTGACTCCAGCCTTCCCGATACGAAAGACCTGTTCTTTAAGCTCAAGTCAGAGGCAGCCGAAGGTGCCTTTGGCTCAAAGCCGGCACTGGTATTGCGTTTCCTAAATTAGTTCAAAGTTCAAACTGCTTTTCGCTATGAAGCACGCCTCCTTTTGAGGCAAACAGGGCCTCTTCTCAAGGCAGGCACTTAGGACAGGCTTGGCCTCACCTGAATTAGACGGCCAGACTTCTAGCCGAAGCTGGTTGCCTGCGTTCCCGGCGTACTGAATGGAGGAAGAAGCAAGCGTGGCCACTGCGGGCGTGACTAAGCCTCTCTATATCGGATTCTTCTGGAGAAGCCTAAATGTCCAGGTCATACTTAAACACCTGACTTCTGAGTGGCTGAAGGTTGGTGAGGTGAATCCCACCCTGAGTAACCAGTATATCCTCCTTAATCACTTGTTTCCAAAGTTACTGATGGTGAGGGAACAGGACACTGAGGAACCTGGCTGTGGCGTCAACACGTGATTCACCCCATCATAACGTGAAGCTGCAAAACACCCTTGGGCGAAAGCCTTAATGGCATATAAATGAAAAATCCTCTCATGGATCCATTCAAATACGAAGGGTTTTGCGATAACCAGGGTGGCAACGCTGCCAGTGCCAGCACGAGCCCGAGCCCCCTGCCGCACGCCGGCCGGCTCCGCTGACGCCCTGTGACGGGACAGCTGCACGTGGCGCCGCGGTGGCAAGGCACGGGCTGCGCAGCAGCGGCTCAGCCCAGGCGTCTTGAAGGAGAAATACGAAGCCAGGTTTTCTGTGAAACCCCACGCTGTGCACGTTCAGCACCTGAGACTTGTTTGAGAGAAATGGGGAATGCCAGAGGCAAGGACAGGGAGGAGAGGGCTGCTACCACTACCAGAAGGCAACGCACTCCTGACTTGCGGGGCAGAGCCCCAGAGCTCAAACGATTCATTTAATGTAGCTCAAGGAGCAGACAAACCATGCCAAGACAGGCTGAGACAGACACCCACGCTTACGGCCGTTCTGGGTCGGCCTGCCAGCTGGTGAGCCACTGGTGAGATGCAGGTCGCCCAGAGCTGCTCTGCCTTGAACCGGTCGTCATTTGAGGTTTTCTTCTGTAATGCTTTCTTCTTTTTCAGTACTAGTCTGATGGTGTCTAAGACTACAATCAACGTGACCTAAAACTGCCACCGATGACTGAGCTAGGCCAATTTTAACATTAATGCTCAAAGACATGCGTTGGATCAGAGTTAATTATTCAAAGATTTATTAAAATGACAGCTAAGGACAAATAAAAGATCAGCTAGATTGCGTGGTTTCTTTTGACCTTTCTCAACCATTCTCAGTGATGACCCTCTTCAGCCTCTTACCCATCCTTCCCAGCTCCTCTGCCCCCTACAGACCCTCCTTTATGTCTCACCCTGTGCCATGGGCTTTTCCATGCCATGCCCTAGCAAGGTCAGCAGCCCCTCTTGCTTCAGCACATCTTCCCCTCACACTTCCCAGACTACCCTTCTGAACATAGGAGGAAAGGGAGAGTCCAGCTTCCCTGAAAGTCCTTCTGGTTTATTCCTGATTAGTATTTTTACTAGAAACAGCCATCTTCTACTCCATAGGGATACAACAGGATGCAGCTAATGTGACTCATAGTAGTATGATGCTTCAGGTATATTAAAAGTAATAATACATGGTGGCCCACCTGAATAAAAGCAAAAACGTTCAAGTTCATGTCAGCAAGAGATCATAGCAATCTCCATGACAGCAACGCCAAATATCATTCACAAGAATCAGGCTTTAGTATGGCAGCGGCTGTGCCTGGTCCACATTGTTGTTGCTGGTGACCCACATGGCCTTTATTTTAATAAGATAAATCTATCGGTCATGATGAGAAAGGTGTATATATATATTTATCCGCAATTCAAATATGAACACATTAGGAAAGAACAAGTGAAACAGCTTGAGAAAATTTGGGCAATAAAGTTAGATCAGAAGAAAAAAGGGTTTTTCTGTCCACCAGGAGTATTATACTGCTTTTAGAAGGGCTCTGTATGCTCCTCTCCACGACAAATATACGGGTTACAGATATTTGTTGTTACATGTAAATTGACTTTACCCAAATTCAGAGAAAACTTTAATTCAGAAAATAATTCAGAAACAGTCCAAGTACTTAATGTCCCAGACAAATACTGGCAGTAGCTCAGATTTGAAAAGTTATTTGGTCTGGTTATTCTTACAGAGAACATAACCTCTCTTCTGATAGAACTGACTTGTAGGAGACCTGTGCATGTGCAGAAGTGCAATACCTTTTTATGATTGAGCATATATAAAAATTTTTTAATTAGTCTTTCTTTTTGTAAGGCATACCCTGCGTAGGATCCTAGTTTTTTCTAGTGTCACTGTAGTCTCCCATCAAACGCTAAAAGACACTGGGACTGCTAAAGCAACTTACCCTGAAATAACTGGCTTCTAAAAGACCTTTTCAGCTGTAGTAAGTTAACAGTGTCTTGGTATCTGAATAAAATCAGCAAGTGCTGGTGGGGTATGCCTTTGAGTTTCCTTTTCTTGTCTAACATATGGGGCATCATACACTACCGTCAAGGTTGAATTTCCAGTGTTCATTGCAGTTAGCTCCAAGGGATAAAGTACATTGTGGGAATCTAGTCTGTGCATAAAAGTGTTGGTCACCAGAGCACATTTGCTGACTACAGAGAGAGAAACGTGCTTTCCCGTGAGGACTGTTACCCGAGAGTCCCAGTCAGGATCAGGGGACCCCAATGCAGGTGACAGGTTTGTCACTGGTTCAAAGCCTCCCCCATTGCTAAGCAGGACCCCTTGCACCTCACCGGTGTAAAGGCGAGCGTGGCACCTTCCAAAGTGCATTGCCCTTTCAGCCGAGTGACACAGCCAGAGGGTCACAGCAGACATCGGGAGACTGCTTTTCTCAACAGGGCAACGGCTCAGGTTTTGGTATGAGGAAATCTGTAACTTTTCTGTCACTTTCCATGTTACAGAAGAGAACAGGACAGTGTGCTGTGAGACCAGAGCCCACACCTGGTGCAGTACTGCAGGAACATGAAGTCCCTCCCCCCGACCAACCGAGGGGGACAGGAACAGCCAAGAGATTCTGCTCTAAACGATGCAACTCCCTTCTCCTCCAGAGCCCGGGGCAGGCAGCTGCCTCCAGTGTGAGAGCCCTGGCAAGAAACGACACGCTATGGGGAGGGGACGTCCTTAGGGAAGGCGCACCCTTGCCGAGGAAAGACTGTCAGGCACTGTGGGCATCGCCCGCACCACTTGCAGGCTGCAGAGGAAGAGGAAGCACAGGGTTAGGCGACACGCTCACTCCAGCTGATCTTGCAGTGCTGAAATCCCTGGTGCCTCTTTCTTGCGTGAGAAAGGCCCAGCCGTTGCAGAAGCTCTTGCATCCAGGATCTCTCCACATGTGCAGAAGCCATGCCCCCAGTGCCATACTGACTTCAAGCCTTGTGACCCGTTGTGCAACCTGAAGAGGTGTGCACAGCAGCGTGTCTTGCCCTATATACAGCGTGTTGTCACTGGGAGGACGGAGGGACAGCCTTTGCAGGGCACCCGGTAGGTCAGGTAAGCAGCGCTCAGCAAGCCCAGGCTCAGCAGAGTCACACGGACACCCCACAGACCTGCATTTTGTGCCACCTGAGGCCAGGCCATCACCCACACCTCGCACCAGCTGCCCACGGGATGCGGCCTCAGTGATGCGGCATGCGTGGCTCCACGCAGCAGCTGGCAAAGCCAAGCCGTTCCCCAGGGAGCCCACAGGCTTCGCCGCTGCCAGGGGAGCCAGGTGTGAGAGCACTCGGGCCGGTAGGCAGCAGAGCCCATGATGCTCCGGCTGAACAAAACACAAACCTCTGCAGGAATCTAGTGTGGCCACTTAGCACAAAAGGGCTGATCACAAAGATTAAACTATGTTAACAGCTCCACACAGAAAGACTTTAACAAAACAATTGCAAAACATCTTACGGAAGTGTTTCAGAAATGCGTAAGGAAAAAAACATTCTCCCGGAGATCAAGATAGGCAACTATTTAAGTTCCTCCTATTACATGCTAAATTAAATCACCATTGAAACACGATACCGTGCTAGAACACAGACATCAAAGGCAAGAGTGACTTTTAGGCCAGGTCAAGAAAACACAGATTAAAGAAAGACACATTTGTAGTGGCAAACATCACTGAATAGCCATTATACAAAATGTAAGGGAGCCACATGTTACTAAAGCCTGTGGAAACCTGTCTAAACAGCTATTGCATACAACTCTCACATGGTTTTGATACTTTGACCCTGTGTGATGTAATGACTAAAACCTACTCAATTACATCAGACATGATGCGAAAGGAAAATTAATTATTCCCTGTATTTCCACAAGTCCAAGACAACGATAAGGTCAGGCTAGCTGTTGGTAAAAAAAACTTGCGTGACTGACAAAGAGAAAACCCTACTGCTTTGGAGGCCCAACATTGCAGCTTCGTGCTAAAAACCAGTGGGAAAGGTCAGGGTGGGCTAAGAGGTGTGTCTGGAGGCATACCTGTTCCTGCTGCAGCTGAAGAAATCTCAGTGGTATGATACGAGCTATCCCAATCTCACAGTTTGGCTGAAAGCCCGACCTCTTTCAGAGGTGATAAGAAGGCAGCAGCTGAATGTGAAGAAAGCGATGCACAGTACACAGGGAAAAGGGAAATACAAAACTTTTAGCACAAACCAAATCTTACAGAATATAGAAAAATCATGATTTCCAGAGGCAACAATAGGAAGCGTAGGTGGGAATATAGAAGAAATGTATATGAAGAGAAAGCAAAATCCTATCAAAGGTCTATGCTTATTACTTCATAGAGATAGCAAACTAATTACTAATGATGCAGCTGAAGCAGGAATGGTAATAAAACACTTGTGTTCTATGTTGGGAAAGAAGAAACCTTACATGTTTCATCGATGAGTATTATGAACTGCTTCACAACACATAGCCACACAACACATATTAACACAGAAGAGAGATCATTCTTACCAATTATTTCTGAAAGTGTAGTCTAGGATTCTTGACTGTCTATGGTTCAGCTATTGTAATGCTCAGCATACTGCATAACTGCAGAAAATTGAAAGACAGTGAATATTGTGCCAATTTTCAGAAGTAGCAAGAGGGATGTGGTAAGGTGCCGGTAGATGGGTTACTCTGGCTGCCACTGCAACAGTGGGCGGAGTTCCCAATTAATGAAAAATCAGTTATCATACATTACCACTCTTGGTTCTCTTGCCATTCCTCAAAACATGGGCTGGTAGTCATACACACCAGATGCTCCATCATCCCTGAAACAGTTAATAGCACTAATTATTTTCATCAAGAGTTAGTTTCAAGTTATATACATTCTTCTCATTTATGTTTCATATGTTTTGTACAGCATTTGTTAACATATGTGTGTTTATATTAAATACAAGTTTCAGCATACAAAGCAATTATACACTGAAAACTGCACTCCACCACACAAGGGAGTGTTTTCCCTGGAAAAGATTGATGACGTGTGATTGTGAGCCTTAGGACAGCCATTAACTAGTACAGTTTACTGTCTGGACAGCAGATGGTTCCACCCAGCCAAATTCCACTCTGTGTGTGTCTATCTGCGTCTGTGTATGAAAACACGGGGGGACATCTGGAGTAAAAATGATGTCTGAAACCCTTTCCATGAAGGCAGAAATAAGGGACCTGTGTGACTTGGGTATGAACCAAATGCCTAGCCATGCAATTCAGTAAAGAGCTTAAGAACTATGTAGTTGGGAAATAAAAGGACAGGAAAAAAGGACAGAGAAGCTATTGGGAGCTGATCTTAACAAAGATAGAATTAATTTTCATTTCTTTTTTTTTAAAATCTATTTCTATTAAGCTCTGTGAAAGTCTTACTTATATTTGGATTATGCACAGAAATTCTTCTTTAATTTCCTGACCTTAAGCATGTACTAGAGATGATGCCAATGTACTGCCAAAACTGAAGTGTGCTGTTCCTACAGATGCATTGATCCTGCAAAACAGGGTTACTGGAGCTCCCTTTCAGTGATGAGAGGTCAATAGAGCTATGAAGGATGTCCAAGCAATTAGAGTACCTTCCATCAGTAAGGTGCATGGGATAGTAAAATGGTGATGCAAGGTGACTGCACAGAAAAGAAAGCTTTCTGAGGTCAGCATTAGTCAGAGGATCCCTGTAAGGCAAAAGCAGTTTCGGTAAGCACTGAGCTACCTGCTGGAAGCCACTCAGTATAAAATAGTGGGGTTTTTACCAAGAAGAAACTGACATTGTTCTATCCTGCAGTTGCAGGGTTTTATATTTATAGTGTATTGTGCAAAGATAGTAAGATTATGTTATGCAAAGACTGGGAAAAAGTATGTTACTAAGGTTAAGAATTCGTTAGCTAACTGATTTCAGAATTAGTCCTCAGTGAGAAATATCGCTGAAAAAAGTTTTTCTTCTGAGGAATTTTTAAAAATGTACCCACCTCAAACTGTATTCAACATTTTCATGAGTGATTTGGAAATAAACACGTCATCCTGACCGGCCAGATTTGCAGTAGAACAAGGACTGATGGAGTGCTGAGTAATACTGAGGACAGGGCAATCATACAGAACAATCTGATCTGCTTGACAAACTGGCCTGATTAACCACATTTAATTCTAATACACTGAAGTGTGAAGTTACGATTAAAGGAATGACAAATATATGTTACAATTTACTCCCCCTTACAAAAGGGAAGACTGTAGAGTAGAAAACTAACTCACCAGCTTATGGAAGACAAACAACTCAGCAGAAGTCTCCAATAGCAAATGAGGACAACTCATATAAGAATATATATGAATATATAAGAATATATATATTAAGAATATAAGTATATATAATTATATATATTCTTATATTCTTAATATATATAATTAATATATATTAAGAATATATAATTCTATATATTCTTATATATAAGAATATATAGAATATATATAAGGATATATATATCCTTTTATATATTCTATATAAGAATATAAGAATATATATATTCTTATATTCTATAAGAATATATATATTCTTAAGAATATATAAGAATATATATAAGAATATCCAGGCAACGTTCATCTCAGTGTACAGCAACAGTAGGAAGGGTACTGGAGCCTGTATTTGAACAAGGGGCAATGGAGAGATGGAGGGAGCGCAAGAGCAGACAGGCAGCTGGGCATAGCAAATAAAGGGGTTTTTTGTAACGAGAACTTGAAGGCCTGAATCTACCGGTCTGATGAAGGCTGTGAGGTAACCTTGGCATATTTTACAAAATCTGCCCTAATGAAGAAACGGTGGTTACACAGTGGCTGTGAAATTACTAGGAAAGGATTTAACAAGAACTAATGTCTGGCCTCTGGCCAAACTATATGAGGCTGGCAACAAGGTGCATGCTTACTGCTGGAAGTCACCCACTGGAACGTACTTCTGTGAAATGTGGAGACTTCACCATTCCTGGTATCTTTAAAAGAACAGGAGTTATTTTTCTTAAAGGCAGACTTTGGTCAGCCACAGGTGATCAGAATTAACATTTGGGCGGCTGCATGGCAGGTAACAGGTCTGACATCTAGTAAGTCCAGCAAGACAACCTCATGGTACTTCTGGCTTTTGTAAGTCTATTGGGAAGAAGTAAGATGAATAATCTAGTACAAATACAAAACGGCATTAGCCACTTTACCTTGTTCTTTCACAGCCTAATAGGAGCTAACCAGAACCAAATAATTCAAGAGCTCTGTACACTGTAGGAAATGGACTTATTAAAGAAGTCAAGCTGGCAGAACCATTTAGCAAGCAACAGTGGGAAAACCATGCCCCAGAACACCGCCCCCCTCAATGTTTTGCTAAAGGCTTATCGTTATGAACTTGCAAACAATAATCGCAAAGGCAAAGGATGAAAACAGCCTAAATATCCTTCCAGGTTTGGCTTTAGCCTCCAAGAGCTTCACAGGCCTTTCTCACCTTTCCTAAGACCTTCCAGTCTTGTTTACTGCAGCCTACTGCTGCTCCTTGCTGAACTGCCCATTCTGGTACCACATGTGAAAGGTGCAAAAAGCCTCCTTCAAGCTTGTTGAATCCTGTTAGGCCAGACTGAGCAAAACCCAGAAAACGTCTAAAATGAGACATTTTGCAAATGACTGCAATTATTTAAAAGAGCCCATCCATTTGAGGGGAATAGAAGGCAAGCACAGGACCATGAGGGAGATACCCAGCTCCCCACTGACACATCAGTGGCCAAAGCTGGAAGCACCACTGATGCTCTGTAAGGAAATTACATCTGATCTGTCTGTAGCCATGAGAACCGTCCTTTTAGCTTATGGAGCTGCACCGAGCACTTTTGTCCTTGGCTGGCATGTCGTTACGGGAACACTGTGTCCTGCTCCCTCTGCCAGGTTCTGACGATGCTTTTTAAAGCTTCAGAGTGGCTCAGAACAGGTCACAGGAGTCAAGGTGAGGCCACACCACCACCGAATACAGCGTGACGATCCCTCTCCTGACCGGCTGGCAATGAAGGTATCCAGAGGAGGGCAACAAAGCCGGTGAAAGGGCTGGAAGGCATGTCCTGTGAGGAGCGGCTGAGCACTCTGGGCTTGCCTGGTTTGGAGAGAAGGAGGCTGAGGGACCCCACTGCTCTCTGCAGCTTCCTGAGGAGGGGACGTGGAGAGGGAGGTGCTGAGCTCCTCTCCCTGGTGCCCAGGGACAGGACGCCTGGGAAGGGATCAAAGCTGCGCCAGGGGAGGTTTAGACTGGCCATGAGGAAGCACTTCCTTACCGAGAGGGTGGCCAGACCCTGGAACAGGCCTCCTGGAGAGGCGGTCGGTGCCCCAAGCCTGCCAGTGCTTAGGAGGCATTTGGACAATGCCCTCAATAACATGCTTCAACTTGGTCAGCCCTGAACCGGTCAGGCCCTTGGACTAGATGATCATTGCAGGTCCTTTCCAGCTGAAATAGTCTAGGCTGTTCTAAACAGCAGAGTGCACAGGCAACAAAAGCCTGAAGCAAGCCTCTGAAGTTGGCTGTGCCAGCTCAGAGCTCTGGGACAAGACGTTTCCTCTAGACAAGTAGGCGTTGCTGACTTGCCTTCCCCAGATGATTCAGAAACTTACTGATGTACAATACCAGCAGTGATATTTTCATTTTTTGTACTTGTTTTCACTCTCCACCCACCTTTTTGCAAAGGGCTAGTTTGCTCCTACATCTCACTACAAGCACATGCATCCCTTCTCACTGCTGGTGCCAGCCAAGTCCCTCGAGCAAGGCTGTTGCATTTGACCTACAGAGTCCATGAGTCAAACGGTATGGTGTGACCAACTCACAGCCATTCACGGGCACATCAGTGATGAGGTTACCCAGACTGCCAGCCAACTGTATGACTGCAGCATCCTAAATAACTTCCAAATGAAACCAAGGATAACAACATATTGGTACCTTGAAAGAGAAAAGCCTTTTGTCTCTGAACAAATTTATTTCTCTCCGAAATTAAGACCCCCTGATCTCAATTTCACCTCCTCTACTGCTGCTGAAATGAAGCTACTAAAAGCACAGATGATATGCAGCAATGTTCTCTTCGGGCTAAACAAGACTTCCTAATAACCAGACTGAAGGACGTGGCACAGCCCATTCCTTGGGCACCCTGAAACAGGAGAGCATTTTCCTTTGTCCATTTTCTCCCTTCTCAGATAACATCTGGCTCCATCAGGGAAATCTTACTGCAGAGACACATTTCTTTGCTGCAGGCCAAACAGGCTCTTGACAGGAGCCACATGAATACACACTTTTGTGCTACCAAACAACACTACAGCAAGTGTGCTTTTGTAGGCAATGTGGAAATCATATAGCCACATAAGATTGTGCGTGCAAAAGAATGGAAATCAGATGGCTACACCACATAAACAATGAAATTGTAAGCTGGGTCCATACTCTATACCTCTCCTATAATGAAAAACACTTACTAAGTTATATATAATATGCTAAGAATAGTTGGGAGGGAGAGCTCTTGTAATTCCCTCACATAGGCCTTTTCAGAGCAGAGCTACTGTACCAGAAAGATTTTGCTTATATGATTCCTAGAGGTTTTTTTAAACATGCGTACACAAGCACACACAAAACAGTTAACTGTGAAATGCTTAAAGCAGAACTGACACACCTCCTGCATCTATGCAGTTTGCTATGGCTGCAGTTTTACAGTAAGAGGCAGCGAGGGGCCTTACAGAGAGGTGGCCATGCAGACAGAAAGATGAGCTCACCCACAAAAAGCACTGGGAACTGATTACCCTCCTGAACAGCCCAGGAATTAGCTGATTTCCAGGCCTAGATCAGTTAGCAGTTCTGTGCACAGCAGCAAATGACAGACATACAAACTGGAAAATATTCTTTGCAGTCTCATTTTGGCCTGCCATGAAAAGGGAAAAACAAATCAAACAGATACATCATAACAAAAACTTGTTAGAAACCTCCTCAGGCAAGGAGTATGGCAAGGACTAAAAGCTTTGATGGCATTTAGACTCCCGGCTATGCAAACCCCTTCTAAAATAAAGCACTCTAGAAGAGATAGTCAGATCAGACAATGACAGATCAGTAGTTATAAGTTCATGATCTTACAGATGAGGCATAAAACTGGGTCCTGACCTTGTGTGATCATTAAAGATCTCATAACGCTTTTTGCAAAAAGAAGGTTGTTAATCCCACTGGTCTGGAAACAATCCAATTTAGGTAACTACCTAAATCAATCTTACAGATTTCATCTAAATACAGTACTGTCATCTGTTCTCTGGGCTAAAATAGCGTGTGGCATTTCTGTGTGCTGTAATACATGATTAAGCAGTTCCTCCCTACCTCAGCATTAGGTGAGGCAATCTTTGTATATGCACGCACTGCCACTCCTACAAGCGGGTTACACACTTTAACGTTTGCTAAGGAACTTGGGGGTGCATAGTGCTATGGATAAGAAATTTATTACGGTGTGCAACACAGTTCAGTTTTCATGAAATCCTTTCCACGCTAGAGTAGTTGGAAATTAGAGCTTCCCAAATTTTGAGTGCTGACAGATAAGCTACAAATGCAGAAGAGTAGAACGCTTATGCCCTTGCCACTGCATAAGTCTATTGGACAACATTCAAACAGAGACAGGGACAAGATCGGCACAGCTCGAGAGTGCCTGAATTATGGCCACTGAGCACATCGATGGTCAGCAGGTGAAACTAAAGGTGGTCCAAACCAGCAAATTTTCATAACGTAAGGATAGGGCTCTTCAATAGGCATTAAAGGGAAAGACATGGGTTCATCCTAAGCACAGCTTCCACCCAGGATGACTCATAAGCACATCTCATTTTCAAAGCTTCTTTACAAATAGCCTCACCAGGGGTCCTAAAACTCCTTGGGGTTCTTCAGGATGGAAATCCACAGGAGTGATGAGAGAGCAAAACCAAACAACAGAATCACCAACTGTGCTATTCAGTAAGGAGATAGTCTCCCAATGTAGTCAATAATTATTTCGCAGAGGAATAAAGCAGCAATAAAACCCTGAAGGCACACACAGCTCAAGCTACAGAAGACTGGAAATACGGAGGAAGTAAAATAGTGTGGAATTTTTACTCCAATAAAAATGTAAGAGGACAATCACACCTGTCACCAGAAGGATTAAGCTTTGAGAGACAGTGTTTTAACATGAGCACACCTGCACACACATGCAAGAACGTCTGGGTCAGGGTGTGCCTCTGGATACTAACAGCAAAGTTAGTATTTTAAATTGAGCTCTCCATTCACAAATATCTGTCAAGGCAAGTATGTTATTATTTTGCAGTTAGATGAAAAGGAGTGCTTGTTAGCAAAGCAGCACTCATTTATGGTTACCTACAGCACTTAACATTTCATGATCCTTTGGCATTACTGGATAGAGGGCAGGATTCCATTCCCATTTAAAATCGAAGAATAGATGCCCTGGGGAACAGATCAAGGCTACTCTGCAGATGATTTCAGAGACGTTCTCACCTGCATCTTCCCAGAGCAGAACCATGCAAGTTTTCTTCACCCCAAAAGCCTACTAGGCTGATGTTTCCCTGGTCTTCACTAACCATTTACCTCAATGGTCTCACTACCTGACCCAAAGCCAAATACAACTTACAAAGAAGGATCCAAGAACAAGTTGTTTCTTGTGGTGAAGCTTGCTGCTTTGATGAGGCTGCAGAATAAGAGCACACGACAGCTTTTTTAACGCACGCAACTTCCTGGTAAAACATTGTGCGCTGAAGTCAAGCACACAACCCCAGCAGGACTCCCATGCTCACTCGGTCCTGTTCCTCTCACACTGGTAACAAAGCTGGCAAGCCAGAACAGCACCAGTGAAGTTTAGCTTACGGTATGCAGCAAGGAGACTGTGGGAACATTTTCCAGTTACTGATTTAGCACAATTTGTTGGAACAATATGCAGTTACCAAAAAAGAAGCCTGAACTAAACCACAAATGACATTTATCACACTCTAAGAACTTTTTTCCTATTACAATTAATTCTTCATAAATAGTCTATTGAGGATGAACCAGAAAATAAGAATTCCATTTTGAGTATAATTTTGACACAGTCATATTTAAATTCACTGTAGCATAAGAGGTGGAAACATCAGAAAATTGGGAAAGCCTTTCACATTAGAACAGCTGCTAGCTCGGTAACTGGGGTCTCCCACAACACAAGAGATTACCCTAACTTCAGGCCATTGGCCTTTCTGGGGTGCATCGTATTTTCTCTCTAGTTTAGACCAGGAACTGCATTCTGGAAAACTTTCCTGGCAAGGGTTTAGTATGACTATAAAATTGCATTTTCTGTTTAAATAAAGGCCAGGAATTCCATGCTAGCTGTAGGCTTACTGTTTCTTTCTTCCATCTGCAGCTAGCTGTTAGGAATTACCAAAATAAATAGCTACAGAAAGCAGCAAGCGAAGATTGCTGGTTCAAAGCAAAAGTTCGGTTGCAAAATTGAGAATAGTTTCTGAATCTCAAGAGTACCTTGGTAGCAGAAGAGACTCTTCTGCTATACAAGACGATAAGTTGTTGTCCCTAAGACAACATTGGTAGCCACATACTAATTCTAGAGGAGCTCTGCAGAATGCACATGGGCACTCCTGCTAACTTTCCCAACGCTGCAATGCTTGGCCTTCACGGCACCAGCGCACACTGAGAATGAAACTGTTTGACTCACGATGCACAGGAGCAGCTAGTTATTCACAGTCACTGCTGAATGCAAATACCCGATTGTATGGTTACAAAAAAAACCCCAAACAAACAAAAAACCCACACAAGCCCCCCACCCCCCATCCCAAAATATCAGAGTTTCAGAGAAGGCTATAAAATACAAAACTTGCTGATAAGAGCTCATTGCAAAGAAGCATGGTCAGCAAACCCACACTCTCCTCCACAAATATTTTAAGTGTTCACAAAACTACCAAAGAGGGAAAAACATTAAAAAGTATATTTTCCATCCCCTTTCCTCCCACTCCTTTTAACAATGGGCAGACAGGAGGGGAGTAATGGCAGCTCCTGCCCAAATAATTCATCAATCCAAACCTGATCAATCTTACATAAGACAGTACCAAGAGGAACAAAAATGAGCCACCATCTGTGGTGTCTTCTGGGTGGCAGCACAACTGACATCTTGTGAGTGAGCTGACACGTCAGAGACAAGAGACGTGTGATGCTTTAGCAGAAACTTTTGTATCATTCTAAATTTATTTTTTGATAATCTATATTGAAAGAAATATTGATGCCAGGAGTAGCAAGCTGCTTTTTTGTGAAGGATGCTAACAACACACCTTCACAGCTGCCCGGCACGCTTGTGTGGCAGTCATTGCATCATCGAGGTGCGACAAAAACCAGCCCCTGTCCAGAACTACAGTTCACTATCAGCAGCACAATTCAGTACCACCAGAGCTCTCTGCACCTCCCGCTGCTCCGAGGGTATCAGAGAGCCACCCTGAACACCCACCATGGCGGAAGCTGCTCACAAAAGCCCACGTGCGCTGAGGCAGCTGACGTTTTGGAGGCGTGCTCGTTCATTTTGAGAGGCAAAAACTTACTGTGGTGGAAGCAGTAACAGTGAAGCCACTTGATACACAAGCATCAGCCTTCCTTTCAGCAGACAGATCCAATAGATGGATTGCTAAAGTGTCATCGAATCCCTGACAGACCGGACTTGAACGCGTGGTGTGTGCACACACCCACGCAGCAGGCCACCTTAAAAGCAAAGTTACAGCTGCCTTTGCTGTAAGGTTTCCAAAAGGGCATGTCGCACGCATTATTTATGGGTGTCCGCCCAGACCTTCCGAGGAACACCCTGAGAGACATGAGCTTCCACCTCAAGCTCAGCGGCAGCAGCTCAGTTCTCCAGTTTAACTCCTGAGTTACTGATTGCTTCTGCAAACGGCCAAAGGGGTGCGAAGGGCCAACAGAGAAATACCAGAGGTCGCTACGATGGGGGAAAATCCGAAATAGAAAGGCAGAGACAGGGCGGGAAGGAGAGCCTAGCGAAGGGCAACGGGGGCGCAGAAGAGGGCGTGAGGGGAGCACTGGGGGAGGTGGAACCACAGACTTCACCTCAACGTGGGACACTGGGAAGCTGAGCCATGCTCCGCGGCTCGCTCAGTCCTTCCCAATGTCCCTTCCCGAGGCCACAGGCTGGTCCCCACGGCCAGGGAGCGAGGCCATGCCGCGCGGGGACCCCGGCGCCAGCCCTCCTGCTCCCCATGCCCTCTGTGGCCGCCAGGCCCGCGCCCCATCTGCCGCCCCACAGCCCCCCTCAGCGCGCCCCGAAGCGCCGCCTCGCAGCAGGCAGCCCTCCCTCCCTGGGGGGAGTGCGAGGCAACCATCAGCACAGCCCCAAAGCCGCTGCAACCGCCCCAGCCCGGCAGGCGCCTCAGCCCGCGGGGAGCGCCTCAGCCCCGGCGCACAAAACGCACAGCTCAACGCTCCCTACCTGGTCCGCCGCCTCGGCAGCCCCGCCAGCCCCCGGCGCTCTGGAAAAGCAGAGAAAACGGACAAAACGGAGCGTTCTCCTCCTGCTGCTGCCGGCCCCTGCACGAGCTGCCCGGGGGTTGGGCCCAGGTGGTCCCGGCGGCCCCACAGCTGCCGCCCATCAGCCAGGCGCCAGAGCCTTCTGGAAAGCTGCCCCAGCCCCAGCAATCAGCTAACGCACCCACCTGGGGCTCCGGCCGGCCCGGCCACAGGTGCGGCTGTGCCTCCCGTCAGCAGGGCCGGGGCACACCAGCCCCTCCGCGGCTCCCCAGCCAGCCCTGCTGCGGTGGGCTGGTCGTGCCACAGCGGGCGAGGGGACGCTGAGGGTCCCTGGCCTTCCTCACATCCCCTAGCCGCTGTCATGATGCACACATATGGTAATTTCTGGAAACATCCATCACCCTGACTGGACTGAGGAGCTGGTTGCTCAACAGTGTGACCGCAAGTCACCCGGGGGCAGGATCAAGGGTTTTGCTCTGGTCCCTGGAGACACAGGTGTCTGCCAGTGATGCCCCAGCAGAAAATAAAGACCTAGACCCGAAGACGGGCCAGGTGTTGTTCTAAATTGTCCTTTTTTTCATTGGTGACCTGCACACTCCTATTGCTGGGGGACAGGGGCCACCGCACTGCTGCTGCGGCCTCTGGGCCTTTGGCACAATATGACCTCGGACCTGGAGCTGGTCACGCTCCTCCTCGGGCCGGGGCTGGCCAGAAATCCAGGGGGTTTGGAAGTCAAGATGAGCACAGAAAAAGGAGGGAGGGGAGCACGCGGTGGCCACCTCCCCCCACGTACAAACACCACTCATCATGCAAAACAGGAGTGCTCCTGAGCACGTACCCCCACCGCACGTCCTCCATGCCAAGGGGGGGAAGGGGGGAAAAGCTGGTTTTTAAAAACTAGGGCAAAGGCCAGTAAATTACCGTAACGCTATTTATACAAGGGATAGCAGAGGGCCAGCTTTGTGAATGGAGAGCTTATATGAGCTTCTGTAAGCTGAAAGAAATCACTTTTTGCCCCCAAATTTGATTACCAGCTGGAGGCAGCACCACTCCGTGGATGAGAGATTTCCAGGGAGAACTTTGTGGAACTAGGAAGGAGCAAAAAGGAGGATTAACGTGCCCTTCTGCTCTACTTTCTGTCTGACACCAAAAAAATGCATTTCTCTGACCCGTAGTATATTTATACACCCACATCTTATGGCTTGTTCTATCTGTCCATGACTTCATCAGCAAAAGGTGTTCGGGGTTTGCCAGATATTAAGTGGCCAGACAGAATGCATTAGTCCAGAAATGGATTACTAAATTCCACTGTCAAACTGAAGCAGTCAATAAATACAGTGGAATGCAAGTGCTTTATTCATATAATGCTTCATGTGTACTTTTACTGTTAAAAAGTTTCTATACAGTGGGGTTTCAGTCCTATTGTGATTTCTTCCTTGCCTAATTCTTTACCTGCTCCTGCCAGGCTTTGCCCTACCTCAGCAAGTAGCACTGCCAGCTGCTAAGTTGCCTGCATCTTCGTTGGGAACTGCCCCACTCAGCAAAGCAGGCCACGTCACCACACGGGGATCCTAAACCTGGGGAATTCAAACCACTCAAGCAGTCAAAGGATCACAGATCAACTCCCATTTCTTCTGGGTAGAAAAGGACATGCTTCCAAGCCGATGGGAAGACCCTCCCCTTTCAAAACACAAAGAAAGATTCAGTAAAATGTGGAAAACTGCTGTCATTAAAGTTACAGGATGCAAAACTGTGACAGCCCCACAATCTTACCTGCCAACTCAACAGCAATACCAGAAGGATGATCTTCAACTCATCTCCAGTCTGGTCAGCCACTTGTTTATAAAACCACATGGTTGCTGCCTTCCAGCACAGCCCCTGATGAATCTGTCCCAGTTCAGATTCCCACAGTTCCTACATGGGATAACATCAGTAACTTGGATGAAACCAAGCATTTTCTAGCCCCAAAGGATGAGAAGATGGGTTTTTTTCTTTCTAAGAATTAAAAGACAGCATCTGTGGGGATTTTTTTATTTGGTTGGTGCTGGTTATTTTGTCTTCTGATTGCTTATCAGACAACGTAGGCTGTTCTAAGTTAGAACCACTTCAACCCCAGAAACCTGTTTGTGGGTCTTATTTCAGCAGAATTATTTTCTTCTCAGAGAAAACTTAAGCTTTTGATACAGAGTTAAGAAGTCACATCAATTTTTGGGACAGTTTTAATTTTCTTCATCTCCTCACTTACTCTGATCAGGATTAAACTGGATTAACACAACTCGCACATTTTGGTCCTGCTTCAGACTGTGCTCAGTTTAAGTTTTAAACTCCATTCACTCTACCAGGATTTTTCAAAAATGCTCCTGCTAGCAATGCACTGAATGATTCTTAGCAACCAATCACATCAAGAAGTATTTAATTCTCCACACCTTCTCCAAAACTATATGCAAAGATTAAAAAATGCAGAAAATACAAACCAGATTTAAGGGCTGGCTATTTTGGGGTGGGTGTGGGGGTGTGGTTTGGTTTGGTTTGGGGTTTTTGTAAGTCCCAATCACACCGAAGCCGATAAAGTTTGGATTTATACTAGATAAAGCAATGCCCTCTAGTGTTCTGCAGAGGTATCTGGTACCAGGCTGCCCAAAGGCTTAAAGAAATGCAAGCTTAGGATTGCTGTACCATCTCAAGCGACAGCCAAAGTTTTGAAAGCTTATGGCTCACATGCAGCATCCTTAGAAGGTTCTACACACAACTGTGGCCTGCGGAACTATCTGGGATCCTTTCCTTTCCTTCCCTCCATTGCTGATGCTTGCATTGGAATTTCAGCTCAAAAGATGTAGGTTATTTTCTGGGTATACACTGATGGCTTGAAGAACACCTGGGAACAAAAAGGGGTTTTAAGAACCAGGCAAAAGCCTGGCCCTTTCCTTCCCAGAGTTCACAAAATAAACGAAATCCACCTCCTCTCTCATCACCTAAAATACCACCTGTGGACAGTTTTTGCTGTCTTCCCACCTGTGGCACATGACAAATCACCTAATACCCATCCTACACCTTCCCCAAGTACACACAGCATTTGGTACCCTCTGTTACTGACCCACCACACAAGCAGGATGCCGCCTTTGGCTTGAAGAGCTCTTACAGAGCTCCAAACCTTAGTGGATTTCCTCACAGCAGTAGCATTCTCAAGACATTGATAAATTGCAAACAGAACTATCCAAACTCAAGAAAGATTTAAATAAAGGACAGCATTCTCATAGTTCCAAAAGAACCTGCAGAGCTATCAAAACATTTATTTACACATTACAAAACTCAACTTTGCACCGCACAAAGGACTGGAAGAGTTGTAAGCGGAGGTCTGAAAAGCAAAAGGCAAAGCCCTTGATGAAAGCTGCTCTTAAATGGGCAGCTAACAGTCTTTAAATTTTACCATCCATTGCTCTTGAAAGACAACTACTGGGCTCTCACCACCTAGACAGACTAGAAACTTGAATGCCTTTGAATAAACTTTTAATTACATCAAGTACTTTCAAAATAATTAACAAAAAAACCCCAACATCTTGACCACTGTGCTTTTGTTACTTTGTGCCACTGACCTGCAGCAGAAAGAAACCACAGATTAAAAGCTGCCACAGAAGAGAGGGGAAAGAGGGAAAACAAAGAAGAAGAAGAAAAAAAGAGAGATTAAAATGAAACATCAGTTCTGCCCATGTCCTATCTGAAATAGAGGGGGAAAAGATGAAACTGTGTATTTTCTGGCAACCTAAGGGGGGACCAGTATACCTAGAAAACTGCCAAGGCCAAGACAGCACCACAGCCATAAATTTGCTAGCTGGAATTTGTTTCTTGTCTGGAACAGTTTCAACAGTTACAAGCTGGCCTATTAACAGTGTTTCACACTCTTATTAGGACATTCATTGGAGCTAGATTAATATAGGCATGGTTTCTTTGGAGGGAAGCTAGCTTGGCCTGTTTGATAGGTAAGGAGAGAAGCTTAGGTCTTCAGGCTAGGCATCACCCTGCACCTTCCAGAGGAATTTATTCGTAACTAAAAAAACCCAAAAGAAATAACTGTAACAAGTTTTGTTCATAAAACTAAGTTCTCCAAACAAAAGCCTGCCAGTGTGACCATAGCTCTGCAAAAATTATTGGATATAAACAAACCACCCAGTGAGATCACGCCTAGGGTAAATTCTGGACTTGACCTGGCACTTGTGATGCGTCTTTTAGGGCACTATACTTGTAGCCCTTGTGACTGAGGCTGCAATACAGAATTTGGATGTAGAAGTGGGATCAAACTGGGAATTTTTAAGATTAGGTTTAAGCTTAGAAATGCCACTTTAAAATTTAAATTACATTCTCCTCTTCTCAGAGGGCAACCAATACATATTCTAGCTAAACAAGCAGATACTGAGGTGGGGGGTTTTTCTGTAATGGGGAGTGGTTACTGCCAAGAATCCTGCCCTACAAAGAAAGTATTTTTGATCTTATTATATATGTAACATTAATGGAGAAAAGAAAGCAGTTTAAAGACTATCCAAAACAGCCAAGGGAGGATATCCAGTGTTTCTACTACTGGACTAGAAACTATTATTTCTTAGAGGTCTGACACAATACATCTGTGTGACTGATTGTGTGCACAAGAACACTGTCCTGGAGAAACTGCTTGTGTGTGTGTATATATATATATTTTAAAAAGCTCTCAGTATCAGCTTCTTCCCTATTGTATTGTCATTTTATTTGCAGGGGATGGTGTGGGGAAAGGATCATTCAAAATTCAGGGTACAAAAAAAAGCAATGGAAAGATCTGGGGAAGACAGACACCATCTCGAGAACCCACAGTCTCCAGCCTGACTGAACAAAATAGCTTTTCCATTTCCTTCAGTTTATTCAACAGTCCAGTGCCTTTCAGACACATTCTCACCTTCTCCAGGGAGCAGCAGAACAACCTGAAAGCGAATGGAGGAAAATGCTCCAGCATTCATCATGGAGAGACCACAGACACTTATTGTCATATCTTGAGAAGACATGTATTGTTCTGCAGGGCTTGGGAGCATTCTACTAGTGCCTCACTTTGCAAAGGTGTCAAAAATGTCCAGGTAAGACGCTGAAACTCTCCAAAATGCACGTGGTTTCATCAGTGAAGCATAAACTGAGCTCTTGCATTCTTCACCTTCACCCTCTTCTTGCACAAGTGTTTTGCTATGAGACTAGTGCTGGTGCATTCTCCTTGTTTTCTTTCTGTGTCACCATCTGCAGGTACTTCAGTCTCATGGGAGGGAGCTGCTCATAAAGGTCAAACCCCAAAGGGCTCTCTGCTTTCAGCAGTCTGTAGAAGAGTAGGTGCTTTTTCAAGGTCTGATGAAAGAAACAGCAGCCATTAAATGCATCTGAAAAGAATCTATTCTCTTCCATGCTCTCTCCAACACAACATAGCACCCTGCCAGATAGTACAATTTCACCATGCCCAACATGTTTAAGTGCATAGCTCTTCTACTGAAGACGATAAAACGTGTGTTTCTTCCAAGAGAATTCACTTTCGATTTGCGTGAGGATTCCTCTTTTGAACACAACTCCACTGTCTCCTCAACAACCCCTCAAAATGACTTCCAGCCAAAGCCCAGACGGGGTCTTGAGCGGGATCTAACAAGCTACCCTGGACGCTGAACATGAAGGGCCAAATGACACAGCTCTGTCACACAACGATGAACTTTGGCAAGCTTCCTGAGAAAGTGAGAAACCTTAAATCTGTTTTGTCCTTTTTGGGGGAATCATCCAACTAAGAGTCAAAGAAGATAGCTCCTGGCCACCTATTCGTAGCTGTGCTAGAATCATCCCTCTAGGACCTCTCACTATCCAGATATAGTGCTGTTTGGGCAAGAGGCATAGAAATACAGTACAGGAGACTCATTTAGGCTCCAATGGGCTCTGTTTTGAGTTCAATTACTAAAAGACCTGGACAATAGTATTTATAGCCATCGCAGGTCAAAATCCTGCTGCTAGTCTTCTCCCATTCTCAAATTAGCAAGGAGGTTAAACACAAATTTCAAAAGCCAAAGGTAAATCTGTAAGAATACCGTGTCTGAAAAACTTAAGACCCAGTGGCACAGATTGAACCTTACAGATCTTACCTCATCCACCAACAGCCACGTCTTTCTCAGCATACTTTTCCGAGCCGCATCTGTCTCCTGGGAACAAAACACGTACTTTGCTTAACATGATGCAATGCCACCTTTGCCCACAGGCGTACAGCACTCGAGGATGATGCTTTGCTCATTATGATGATGCTCCAAAGAGCATCTTGTTCCAGCAGAAAGGGCTTGAGATGGCTAAGGCCTGGATCCTGCCTCTCTCCCCCTTCTCCTGACCTGAAACTCTGCTGGCTTCTCAACTTTCAGGTAGAACTGTAGATCAGGGAGGAAACATTAGCAGGAGTAACCACTGCTAGAGGCCTCAAGGCCATGAGAGGGCTTCTGCTTGGTTATTCAAGCAAAGTGAAAGGAAAGAGTACTCTGCACCTTAAGATTAGCCCAGGCAGAGGCTAAATCTATTACAAGCTCTTTCTGCCTTATCAGCTTTCTCATCCTCTCTGCTTCACTATTCCCACCCCGGGCCTGCACTATAGTCCACATAGCTGCCAACTTCAAAAGTTTATGTAGGATTGACTAACACTAATGCAAGTGCTTTAGGGTACAATGAACAAGAGGTGCTGTCCTCGTCTCATATATGGATACCCAGCTGACCAAAAAAACATTTGCTCACAATGTTTTCAAGCCCAGAGTCAGTGATTCACAGCAAGCCACACTGAACTGTTGGGAAGAGCAGATGCAAAACCCAAAGCTTCCAGCCCCAAGACACTGCCAATCATCACCCACCTGTGTCACGCTGTCTTGGGAGAAAATAAAGCTGTTCACGTGAGCCACAGCCACCACGTAAAGAACAGGGCACCAGGTGTGGCGCAGTGCACCAGTGACCAGTGTTCGGAAGTAGAGTCGCAGAAGGTTCAGGTTATCCTCAGGAGGTGAAGTGTATCGCTCCAGAGGCACAGGAAACTGCAAGAAACCCACCCAGAGGCAACACCACAATTTTTTTCAGGGTCTAAGTAGTGAGGGATAGTTCAGGACTTTATGGTGCCCTTCCCGAGCTGTTTGTGCATGCGCTCCTACATAACACAATGTACCTCAGTGGCACAACCCTCTGTTTGGAGCAGAGCTGTTACTGCCCTCACTGGCTAACACGACAAGCCTTTGACAAATCATCCTCAAGACCTCTTCAGCTTTATGGAGAAGTGTTTTACTGGCTAAATCACTGTCGTTGTATTTTAGCTCAGGTAAGAAGACTGGTTTGAAAATGAGGAGACAGACTACTTGCAACAGCATGGCTAAATTCCATCTCTTGTGCTCTGCTCATTCAAAAGAAATGCAGTCCTGCACTTGACAGATCAGATTTTCTTGTTGAGTTACCCAGCAAAGCGCAACTCCAGCACTGCTAAATGTGGAAACGTGGTTCAGAGGGAAAATGACTGCTCGTTCATCCATTGGGCAAGGAAAAGGTTCTCACCAAGCTGAGCAAAGACTCATTTAAGGGGAAGGTAATTGCTTGCAGAAGAACATGGGGTGCAGACTAGCCCTTCATACATACAGGCTATAAATTAGAAGAAGGTTCTCAATCGTTAGGCCAGGCAGGGTGTGGGACAGTTTCCACAGAAGTCTGAACCATTTCACAGCTCCTGCCCTCCACATATACACACTATCTGCTCTCAAAACAAAGTTCAACAGGTTTCTGAAAATGATTAAGATTATTATTTTACAAGGGTCTGCACTTACAGGAGCTGGACTCTGTTATTCAGGCTTACAATCAATCAAAAAAAAAAAAAAAACCCAAAACAACAAAGAACCCCATATACACTGCTATCACAGCCCTAAATCAAAAGAACGTTGTTCTCCATTCCTACCCTATTTCACATTCTATGCATTGCACTTTCTTCAGAGAGAATGAAAAGCTTCTAAGCAAAGAAAGCATGCTAATTCTACCGGACAAGGAGGAATGAGGAAGAAGGGAAATTGCTGTGAGGATGCCCAACTCGTCTCCACAGTTGCAGAAACACAGGCAAGAGCCCAATAACCCAGAAATACGCAGTAACAGGCAACCACCATAAGCCAGCATTACCTGCTGGAGCGGCACTCCCAGTGCCTGCAGGACACTTGTGTGCTCCCCAAAAACAGAGAGACGCAGATGAACACTGAAACGCTTCTGTAGAGGTAGAAGAACAAAGACTCCAAAGAGTGGATCTCCAAAGGAGACACCTTCAAACTGCTCCAGGAGACTTATATAAAGATCATGGAAGGACGCCAAACCAGGGAGAGGAGCATCCAAGTCCAGGGAGTCCAATTCCTTGGGTTGGCAATACACAGAGAGAAGGGCAGCTGTGTAGTGGTGGACTGGTGCTTCTAGGAAGAGGTCACTGCCTGTGAGGAAGACACACATAAGCCGTGCAAGTTTGGCAGCAGTAGGAATGCTCTGAAGCATTTTAGCACGCCAGGTTTCTAGCAGCAAGACCCACTGCAGGTTCCAGGTCACAATGTTGACGAGATCAAGTGGGAGAGAGTTCAGTACAGCCCCAGGTGTCTCTGCATTAGTCACTTTGTTGTAGAGGCTGATAAGCGGAAAGAACGGCCAGTCTGAAGGCAAGATGGGCCCTTTGGCCTCAGGAAGCAGCAGTGACTGGATGAGGTAATTCTGTCCTCGATAGGATGCTTGGGAACGCATAAGGGTATGCTGCAAGTGGACAAAATGAGAAAGGTAGCAGGAGCGGATCAAAGGCAAATTCTGGTATGATTCTCTCAGCAGGGCACCACGAGTAGCCTTTGAAAAAAATGCGGCTGCAGAGCCAGGCTGTGCCATCTTGGCACTGGTACCTAGATGCAGGATATCAGAGAAGTCAGCTGCTTCTGGCCCTCCAGCTTTCCCTTCACTGCAAGATAAAGACAAACACCAGTTTAAGAAAAGAAAGAAAAAAAACCCACCAAAACCCCAAACAAACAAAACACCACAGAAATTAATCTCTACAACCTTCTTGGATCAGGGAGAGTAGTATATGCACAGCACAATACTTCTGACAGCATTCAGCTATGATGTTATTGAATGCCTGTAAAGCATCAGCTGTCTTGGTATTTACAGGGAATTCACAGAACTACATTTGGAATTAGCAACACTAGGGCCTTGCCATGAAAAACCTCCACACAATGCCAGCAGTGTGGTATGGAGGCTGCAACCCCTCTTCCAGAGAGGCAGTCTACTTCCCAACACAGCTGTCAGGGTGCCAAGATGAAAATCCACATATTCTAAGACAATTCTCTAAATAGCAGCTTTGCAGCTACTAATTGTGGCGGGGGGTGGGGTGGGGTGGGGAGTGTTTGTCAAATCCATGTGCCATGATCTCAGACCAGATACTGACCATGTCTCAGATTACTTGTCAAATTCTCACAAAATGGTAGCTTTTTAGCAGGTATTTGTAAAACAAACAAACAAAAAAACTACAAAAACACACACATCCAAGCCACCACCACCCAAACAAAGAAACAAGCCCACCCACAAACATTCCTTTTTTCCAGAAAACTACAGTATCTCCTTGCAGCACCTTGGTCCAGCTTCTTACAGGGAGGCACCATGGCAAATTTCAAAGAGATTGTGATGAACAAAATAATCTGCTTCCATTTTCTTGGTCAGACATGGGAGGCTTCATATTTGAGATGCTCATGATTTCTTCCACCTTTCTTCCATGCAAGGTGGAAGACACCACAGTTGTTGAATCAGCAAAAATTTGTGTAAGAACTTGTATAATAAGGGTTTGAGTTTGATTTAATAAACTTTTCAGGCTATGTCCAATTCCCATGTATTTTCTAAACTCACTGCTCCCAGGACAGCAGATGCTGGGCCTTTGTGAGAATTAGTTTTATCAGGAATCACAGGACTCTTGCCACAGAGATCAAAAGAAACTGGTCACATTTCTCAATATTGGTACATTGGAAACAAATCAGACTGCTGGTCTGATTAGAAGGCTCTGTGACTGGAGAACATGCCAGTGAGTAAAGTTTGAATACAGGCCCTACTAAAGGCCAAAAATGATGACAAAACTGCAGTGCCAACATGTACTTTTTCAGTTTTCCCAAGTTTTCCCACATACCAGACTACAGAAAGGAAAAAATGCAAAGCTTACGGAAGAAACTCTGGATTAAAGGCAAGATCCAGTAGGACCTCGTAAACCAGATGCTCACTTCCTGGCAACAAACGGCTTAGCAACGCCATGGCAACACAGTGATGGAGTGAGGCATGCTGGGCGTAATCCGGACAAGTGCCTGCCTGTACAGGAAACAAAACAACAGATTAAAACACTGTATCATTTGCCAACAAGGCAATCAACAAGGGCAGGAGGATCAACTGAGACATAGATCTCACTGGAAAGTGAGAGACTGAGGCAGACTGCAAGAACTGTCAGCGTTCTTACTGAGATCGTTCTGCTTCCCCCAATTGTCTTAGGCATCCAGACATCTTTTTTTAGCAGCACATTTGAAAACTTTGTTCTCACTCTAGCCCAAAGACAGGCAAAAATATAATTTTTGCATTCAAAGTACTTTGGATCTAAATCCCCACATCAGTAATTATAAGGATATTATTTGTTAATGGGGCATAAAAAGACAGCTGGAAAGTCACCAGACATAAGTCAGATATCAAAAAGAACATGGATGCAAAGACCAGTTTCCAGTCTGACACACTGAGTTGAGAGGCCAGCATGAAGTCAATTCCTTGAGTGAAGGAAATGAAAGAACTAATAGCAATACCGTTCTCCGAGCCAAGGCTAACACGAAGTACTGCAGATGATATTCATGGCGCAGGATCCATGCAGATGCAGGAGTTACAGAGGGAGGTCCGGTCTGCCAGCTTTGATGCAGATAATCCTTCAAGCCTCTGAAGCCCAGCACAGAGATGTACTATAAAGGAATCAGAAATGGAGAGAAATACTACGAAGAGAGTTTGTGCTTAGAGGAAAGTAAAACACAGCCCTCTCCAAGGCCTACCCCCCTACCCCCTGCCTTCTCACATGAGAATTCCTGTTGGCTACTCCAAAAGAGATATTTAAAAACAGCCTGATAAAAATCTGCTTTTCTGCCTCAGGGCTCATCTGCATCCACCACGACCATCCCCCACTGCAGGCAACCAACAGTCACTGCCAACATTTTCCATAATGCTATGTAAGGCACACGTCTGGCCAGTGGCTTAAGATGTTTTTCTCTCATCTGACCAGACACTCCTACTAGTAACCAGTCAGCTAATTCAACATAAGGTGACAGAGGAAAGCTTTGAGAAAGCTTATACTAGGTACTCCATCTCTCTAGGGCTCTGCCATTTCCTCTTCAGAGGTTGCAGTCTTCCATGACACTCTCATTCTAAAACTTCAGGACAACCAGAAGTGGGAAGAAACCTCTTCAGTCACTGTAGCACTCATTTTTGTGTTTAATTTTATCCCGTTTTTCTTTGTTATATACACTTCAACCATCCCTTTCCTCCTCTGACACAGTTATTTACTTTGCTTAGCGAAACAACAGGTATTTAACCCTTCTCCTTTAAGTGTCATTATCATTCATCACCTGCTCTATAATTCCAGCTTCCCAGTGTCAACTGGATATTGGAATTCAAAGATTTTTTTCAGATCCTTATCCCACCTGTTTCCGACAATGGGGTTATTTATCTCTATAGTACTTTGACATTTTTTAAAATAAAAATACACAAAAATTCCTTTTTAATAGCCCTATCATCATCACTCTTGAGCCTGGGAAGACAGAAATACTAACCTCTCTCACAAGTATATCATCATTCACCTAGAACTTAACAGTGAAAAAGTCCATTCTTACCTTGCTGGTCAGGCCCTTGTGAATGTGAGTGACGTTGTTGATGAGAAATAGGAGGGCAGTGAGGAAGGGGAAAGGTGACTTGGAGCCAACCAGGCTCAGAGGAGGTTTGCCTCCAGTGCAACTCAGAGATGCAATGCTGAAGACAGATTCTGGTGCTGGGGAACAGGACAGAGGGTTGCACAAAGCAGAACATGGCCTGTGTAAACAAGATAGAGGAGTCAGGTCAAAAGCACTCATACTGCTAAAGAATTATCTTGTAGGAATGTTACTGTCTGAACTGTGTCACACTGCAGTAAAATGGAACCCCCAAAGATTGTGCAAGAAAAAAACCTAGTATCAGTTGGTCAAGTAAGCACTACTGCCGTATGAGCTAATGCCAGTGAGCTATCATGAATTCTAATCTTCAGCTAAATTGTTCATGACATGCAGAAATCCTGATGCAATGACACATCTCTGATATCAAACATTTGAAAGCATTGGGCCTTTGATTAAAAAAAATACACACTTCCACATGTACATACGTAAATCAGGCTAATAAAGCTACCTACCTACTCAAGACATTTCCATATTAAACTGGCAGGCAAAGTCAAGAAGCCAGCTTATATTTTAAGTTGACACTGCAAAAATGCTGCCCCTTACGTACTCGTGAAATGCGTATTTTTAAAGCCTATTCAGAAAGAACCTAGCTTTAATGCACGCGAACATGACTGCGCAGACCACCCTTGGTATGCGTGCTCATTCTCCACATGCAAAACTAGAACTTTTCATACCAGCAGCGCTTGCGGGGCGCACGCTAGGCACACCATGTCTGTACAAGCAAGGCCACTACAAGGAAAAGTGACCATAAGCATGCTGCTCAACGGTAATGGGGCAATTGGGAAAATCCTGTCAAAGATCCATATCACTATGACAGAGAACTAATTCTTTAAACGCATTGCTCTTCCTGCCACTGGTATTACCGTGTAGGAGATGCATGAACACATCTGGCGCTCACAAAGTACCCTGAACTCCTGGCCCTAATCTGCCCAGAACATTTAGACAAGATTGTCAAAACATTAAGGCAGAGATTAGCTGACTCTTCATTTTTACCAGCCAGTGTTAAGAACTGCCTAGAACTCTTGCTGATGGGCTTGTACAGCCTGACCAAACCCCTGCTCTCAGACCTCACGGACAGGCTGGAAAGGAAGGGTCCAATGAATGCCCTTGTGCCTGAAGCTTTGGTGCCAAGAGCTTCAAACCTCAGTTCTCAGTCATGAAAAAACATGGGCCAGACTGGTGAGTGTTCAAGTACCACTTAAAACCAAAGATTTCAAGTGCCCCTTATATCAGATGTTCTCAGCAGCAGCCAGATGTCTCCCTGACTACAAGTTAAGCCTTCCAGGTTCCCCCTCCCCAGCGGAGTGACCACAGGCTGGTAGGGAGGCTCCCTCCACAGTAGAAACACAGAATATCTGCAGGGCTTAACCCTTCCCAGACCCAGAGAAAAAGCTTGTTATCCAAATGTCTGAAAGAATAGTTTGTGATCTGGCCTTTTACTTTCCTGCAGGGGCTTTCAAAGCTTTAGTGAAGCTCTGCAGGAGCTTAAAGATGAGGGTCTAGTTTAAATTATTTTATACATGCAGCATCACACACAGCATGTAAATGGTACATGAACACACACTCTCACCTCCCCAATATAAGAGGGACTCAAACTGATGTTAATTTTTTTTTTAAAAAAAGTGAAACCAAAGAAGAATCAAAGCCAAGAGTGACTAAAATCAATCTGAAATTTATATGAAAAACACAGCTACATGGAAGGGGAGAGATGCAGACCCTGCAGCAGCACCAGTAGGAAAGGAGGAACTGGAGAACCTCTGTGGCCATCATGATTTTTGCTGTGAGGGGAGAGAGGACAAAGCAGGGTGTAGACTTAGCCCTGCTGCACTCTCATTCACACAGATGGGGCACATATGTGGCACATATGTACAGGGGAAAGAAATGGGAGGGGGAAAACTGCCACACAGTACAGCATAGAAATGAGGCTCCCTTACTTCTGGCAACAGCATCTTAGCAGTAAAATGATTTCACCTGAGCAAGTCCCACATGCTGTGTATGGCTGGCTGGCTGAGAAGGGGCTGCAGCACCTCTGAAGTCAAACGCTCCAGTTCCTCTAAGCAGTCAATTGGATTAACTGATGGCTGCAGAACAGAAGGAGAAAGACAGGAAAGGATGGTGAATGAAGGCATTCCAGTGAGGGCAAAAAGACAGGTTGATTTAATTGCTTTCTCTGTGTTTATTATCTTTTTGCCAGACCACATCATCTACACAGTAGTATTGCTCTAGGTTAGAGCTGGCCTCACTGTTGGTAGTGTGGAAGCTCAGAGCTGGTACCTCAAAGTGTTCTCACACTCAAGTATTAAAATGCATCACCGAGATTTCTTAATTGGCTAGAAGGTATGGGATCCTTGAGATCAAGATTCTCTAAATAAAAACTTGCCCTAAGTGGCTAACACGTGCTGATCTTTCCATTTAACTTGAAGATGACACAAAGGTGATCAGAACTATCTTGAGAAAGCAGAGTGGCACCATGAGGGTCTCCAAAATAAAAATTCTTAAAAGAAAAATATCAGCTGGATAAAATGCAATTGACCTACCCATCAAAGCATGACTGTGGATGAACACAACAGAGAGGAGGATCTGTGGCTTTTAGAGAACCATTCAAGTTCTTCCAACTCTAGTAAGCAGTATTCCAGGTTGAAGGAACATGTTGGCAAATTTTCATATTCTTTCCCTTCATTAGAACGCTACTTTAGGACACAGAAATACTCATTTCCATAACATAAATTTTCCCCCAGGTGAAATCCCCCTCCAGAAAGCAGTAAAATCTACATGAAAATGTTAACTTTAGTTCTTAGTAGTCTAACAAAAATATTCCAAAAAGGTCCTAGTATACACTAGTTATAAGTTGATTTTTGGTTTTCGCACTCATCCATTCAAGTTTGCTACATGCAATTTTACTTTTTTGTAAATCAGATTAGCTAACAACAGGTAGACTATTGAACTTCTTTTTAAGTGGAAATAAAAAAAATCTTATGTCATAGTTCAAGGACTTCAAATTATTTTGCCGGCCACTCTTCTGGAAGACCTATAAAGGTTAAAAAGTAGTATTAACCTCTTGGTTATCCTGGTTCTCTGATGCTCAAGACCTAACGACAGCCTGTGAAGGGTACTACCAACCTGTGGGGCACTGAAGACATCTTTGAAAGATACTATTGGTTTCCACCCCAGTCACAACTAACAAACTCAGTTGTTTTGGGCAAGTTTTGGAAGAGTTGCAGAAGTGGGAATAACTACAGCCATTAAATTACCCCTGCACCTTGAAGATAGCTCTTCCAGGTCAGAACTCGGGCACATCAGTTGGGCAGTAAAGAGGAAAATTGCATTTATCTTTAGACCATGAATCTTTAAGCTAAAGTATAAGACATTATTCTTCAACAGCATCACTTTAAAAGATGGTCACATACTACAAACTGTAATTGGGTTACAGAACTTGACCTTGAATGTCAGTGGGGCAGCAAATAAGTTTATCTTTATTGTTTCCTATCCAAGGTTCATATGGTATGAACCATGTGAATCTTCCAACCAGATTATTGCAGCGTAGCTGTCCACATGTAGGCTCCCAGACCACAGCAAATGCAAAAATGTGCAACTTGATTTAGCCCACAAGGAGAAAGGGCTGCCAAACTAAATTAGGTCACTTTTGCTTCATGCTTCGAGTCCCTGCTGTAAATCAGAACAGTCATAGCACTACCACATACCTTGAAGACTCTGCAGCCCACAGGAAGAACAGACAAGAAAGGAAGACAGTGATATTTGGCACTGCTAATGTGAAGGATCAGTAGACTTATGATCTATGACGCTAAATGCCATGCAGCCCAGATGTGAGCTGTGGTAAACAAAATATAGTTCTCAGCTAGATGCCTCAATGTCTGTCTTTTTCAGCATTGCCTGTAAGTTCAGGTTTTCAGAGGTAATACACCAGCTGACGCTGGCAAGATGAAAAGACAACCTGTATTTTCAGGCCTTACCTGTTGGCTGCAAGCACTGTAATAAACTCCTAAGTAGATCACATAAGTTGTGGCCAGAGGCTGGAGAGTTAGCCAAGTTTCTGCCTGGGATATGTCCTGGAGGAATTTTTTCAGACTGGTCTCAAGGAAGGGCTGTAAGCCTGACACTTGATTCCATGATACTGGAGGAGGTGGAATCTGTTCAGTATCTTCTGAGCTATTACTGAAACACAATGGAAGAACGACACAGGACAGCGAGTATGTCTCAGAAACAACTGTCTCTCTAAATCATTGTTTTCAACAGCAAGGTCTCCAATTGCATGAAATCTGGAAGGCAATACCCAGCAACAGCACCAAGGGGAAAAAAGCCTTTGCACATTCCCACAAATCAATTTAGGCAGAAAGGACAAATGTAGAATCTACTCATGAAAGTTGAAGTTTCTTCACCTGCACTACTCTCTCCTTGAGCTATGCTCTAGTTTCACCAAACACTCTACCTCAGTATCCAGCTTTGTTTAAAGAGTTTCTTGCTTTTCACCACAAAAAGTACCTGTGTCTTCAGCAAATCCTACTGCTTTGATGTCTACCAAAACCAACCACCTCTTAATCTTGACCTATCTTAGTCTCTGCAGAGAGGTTCTTTCCTCCAAACCTCATGGAAGTTACTTTCTTTTCCCCAAAGGGACGGTCAAAGTTGCTTCCTAGTTCCTTTCAGCAGGGCATTTGGCAAACACTGCCCTTCTGCCCCATAGCTGAATGCAGATTTTTACTCCTGCCTCTTACCATGCTAGCAGGCATACAGATGTCAGACTAGATACTGCTTATGACCTTGTGTCAGAGGGAATACACCCCACCATGCAGGGACACGTGGGGCAGTAAACCATCCAAAATGAAGCAGGGGTGCAGGGAGGGAGAAGGTGATAGCCAGGTCTCCAAACCAGAGGGAAGACAGGATGCCAGCTACTCAGATACACAGAACTGGTGACAGAGAGGGCCTACCTGCTCAGTTTGGCCTGCAGCTCCGCTGTGTAGGCTGCTGTTTGCGTCACCTGTATCAGCAGAGTAACTACTGCCGTAGCTCTCTGGACAGACAACTCAATTATAGGGCTTTTCCCACAGCAAGTGCTGATCAGCTCAGGCAGGGACTGCAATATCCTCACCAGCACAGGGTACAGATCCCTACAGTACGAATCACAGAATACATGAGATCGGAAGGGGTCTCTGGAGATCATCCATAGTTCAACTTCCTGCTCAAACCACATCAGCTAGAGCAAGTTTGCACAGGAACATGTGCAGTTGGAATTTTAATATCTTCAAGGATGGAGAGTCCACAATCTTCCTGTACAACCTGCTCCAGTGTTTGACTGCCTTCCCAGTAAAAAAAATTTTCTTGCACTTAAGTGAGATTTCCTGTATTTCCATTTGTGCCCATTGCTTCTTGTACTTTCACTTCATACCACTGGAAGAACCTGGCCCTATCTTCTTTATACCCTCCCATCACATATTTTAACAGTTGCAAAAACGAGATTATCAGAATGATCATTACCACCAAAATAAAAAAAATAAACAGACATGGAAAAAAGATGACAAAGGAAGAACACTGTCATTCCAAATTCATCTGAATGGGACTACCTAATACTCTGCCTCCAAGCACTCCAATAATCTCTTGGAAAAACTACTATTATTCTTGTTTGCCTAGTTCTCAAATATTCAGTCGAAGCATCCACAGTTACAATCATGCAAATTTAAGGAATCTTCTGCTGTTCTTCTTTCCTCGACATTATTTACAGTGCTAAAAAATTATATACAGTTTTTACTCTTTATTGACCAATAAACCTGACTGGGCTGGAGAACACAAAATGCTGTTGCAGAGAGAGAATCTCCCTTCTGAAACTTAATACTGGCCTCCCTTTTACTCCTCTTCAGAGGAACTCCATAACCATCTCAGTGCTTCCAAGTCAGTGCAATAACAGAAAGCGGATTCAATGCTTGAGGCAGGTCAGACTTATCCCAGTGCCGACCTTGACGGTCAAGCACAAGAACTTGTACTGACCTGAAAGTCAATGCAGCATGCAGTTTGTCTGCATCAGTCTGCCTCACTTAGCATGCATGCTGGTGACTGCTGCCTACAGACTGCCCTTAGATCATCAGATTCAATCCAAGGGGTGCTGCAAACTATGCATCTTGATGTTACACAAGCACAGATTATTCATGCTTTCAAGGGGAAAAAGATGCGGCCCTAAAAAGGGTAATCTCCTACAAAACAGAGAAGAAACAACAAAATACCTGTGCTTAAAACACAGGAGATAAAGAACCAGAAAAAATACACAAATACCTTTAGAAACTGTGAGGTTTACTGCAGGAGGCCAGAGAAAGGGAGATAAGACTCCCTGAAAGTAAAGACAGCCTGGAGATCCCTCTATTTGCCCCTCTGTCCGTTTTCTCTGTTGTGCCCTCCACCCCCAGCTCTCCAGCTCTGGCTGTACCTGTAGAGATCGCAGGCCTGACCGTAGCCAGCAGCCACAGCCCACAGCCGGAAGGCTTCGGTGCTTAGCCTGATGGCTTCTTCCCTCGGCAGGAGCAGATCCAGCGGGTCTTCAGCTATAAATCGGCTTAATCGACTTTTCATTTCAAATTTGTTAAGCTGTAAAACAAACAAACAAAAAAGAAAAGAATGAACAACAAAAAAGACAAAGGGATAAGAGACATGAGTTGCATGCATCATTATCTCATTACCCTGACACACCAGAAGAGCTGCAGATTTCAGTTCAGCTCATTCTAAACTCATCTTGCACTGTTCAAATCTGTCTTTATTTTGGATAATCTTAAGGAGCATACTACAAAGGATCAATAATCAATGGCTATTAAGAGAAGTATTCCTGGAAGGGATGCCTAGGTTTTACCTAATCCGTTCCTAACGCAAATCAACTACACCTAAATCATTCCTGACAGAGGTTTGTCTAGCCATGCACACTCGTGTTTTGGATGCCCTCTGCAGCGTTTAACTGATTTTTAAAAAAAATATATACTATCCTTCTTTTAGTCATCATAAACAGAACTATTAGTCAAGATTCCATGTAAAGATATGCTTATGAAAAACACCATATACAAAAGTACTGAACTCATACTGATATTCTTTTTGGCAGGTCACACTAAATGGTTTTCAGAGGTCCTACAATCTAAATCTTTCTATGATTCTGTGTTTACTTTATAAGGGTACTTCCTGTCTATTACTTTTACAAGATTATAGAATTTTGATGCCTTGGAAATGTTCTGAGGTTATTTTAGTATTGAATTAAGCATGACATGACTCATTTGCAGTGCTCTAGAAATAATTTTTATCCTCCCCAACAACTGCGTATTTTTGCTTAACCATAAAAAAAAAGCTTCTCTTTCCCTCTCCCACACATACAAAAGCTTGCATGTGCTCTGTCTAAACAAATGAGATAACAATGACTTTTCACAACACAAGGACATATTATACATAATTTAAAATTCAAATGCTTTAGAGACATCTTGTAGGGGAATCAATGCACACCAGCAAAGGAGCTGATGAATCAAACTATACATTTTGACACCCCTCCTACAAAACAGAGGGCAAAGTCAAATTTACTTCCAGAGGAGGAGGATGGAAGAATTTTGTTGTTAGCTAGAATAAATTCCTACACTGATGATTTTGATTTAGTTTTTTATTATCATCTTCCATTCCCATGTTTAAGTGCCTGTAACAAGCCATAATGAGTGTGCAACAGAACCAAAGCCTGAGTGGCAGGAACCTTGTAAGCAATTTTTGCGTGCCTTGAAACACCCGGAGTACCCAAAGCCTGACACGGAGTAAAAATCACAGACTTTCTATTATGTTCCTAGCACCACTTACAGTCTTTAAATATCCCACTATCCATTATCAGCACATTATTCTATATATTTTATAGCACAGACCAGTGTTCTTCTGCTGATGTTAGCCATTTCCTGGATGGCAATTTATTAGATGCTGTTAACAACACTGAACCAAAACCCGTAAGATGTGCTCATTGCACTGTAATGGGTGCTGCTCTGGGTAGATGTTATGCATTTATAGCACCAGTGTGATGACCTATATGAGTGAATGCAATTATCTCTGAAGTGAAAAACCTGTCTAGAAGTAGGGAAGAGGAACTGGAAATACTGATAAATGACCCCAGAGCTATTAAGACAAATTAATGGCAGGAACGTTCAACCACGGTTGTAAAACACAAGGATAGTGATTTAATCTCTGGTTTATGCAGTCCTAAGCTGCCTATCACTGGAACATGGGAGTGTACAGAGCACCACACACCACTGCGTGCTCTAAACGTCTGCTATTGGTCAATTATCACTGAGCTGGGCTGTGTGATTTTGCATAACTGCACTATGTAAAACAACAAAAAAAAAAAAAGCTGAAACAAGCTTGAGACAGCTCTTCTACTGGTACACAGCAGAAAGCATCATTATTATGATACCTTCAACTTCTTCAAAACACATGTATGTATCTTCTTCACAGTGATTATTTCAGCTTCAGCTCAGAGTCCCCTCCAATTAATCCTCTATCTTTACTTAGAAAGTAAGTCATAGAGAACAAAGGCCTTTGCAATCAGAAAAGCTCTTCTGAGAATCACTCACCAGCCTGGCTGTTGCGTTTCGGCCTCCAGATGCCAACACTCTGATGAACTTCATAGCAGTGGCACAAGCAACTCCATGGAGGCTGGTGAGTAAACACCCTGGTTCAGCCACTTGGGGATCCCATTGAGTAGGGAGAAATTCCCTGACAATGGTCTCAATCAACCGAGGACAGTCAAGCAGCTGCAGAGAAATAGCAGGCAGCACAAATAACTAAAGGTATGCAATTATGCAGAAGGCATGCAAAACACACAAGTTTGTCTGATCTCCTTGCCATAACTTTACCTGCTTCTTTCTTCCCTTTTCAAACCTTCCTCTACCATTCCCCAGCTCCTGTACAATGGGAGACTTACCTGGCTGCATGCTTCAGAAGAGTGCCTTGCTATGTGGGTGAGGATGTGCAGTATATCCAGGACTACTGTCGGAACAGGTCGTACCACCTCCAGGATGTACCTCAGCCGGTGCTGGATCCGTGTCTTCAAAAGTCCCTGAAAGTAAAAAAACAAAAAGCAAAAAAAATTTCCATTATGCTCTCAACGATTGCTCTCTGAACTGCAGTTGCTGGAAAACAAAAGAAGATTCTATTACATCTTCTGCAGAGAGAGTTTTAAAATTACCAGTGGGAAAACAAAGAGATAAGTTTCTGCAGATTTGCCAGTATGCTAGCAAACGAGCAAGAGTTAGCTCAGGAGAGCAGAACGACTGAACTTCTGTTATGAATCAGACCACTGGTGGGGTTTGGATACTTGTGTCTTCCACGGTATGAAACTGTAACAGGGAGTAGGAAAATAACCTTCCCCATAAAGGACTACTAAAATCTAATGTGGCTGAAAAAAGGTTCTCTAGCTCCCCTTGAATCATCTTGGCTAGACACCACCCACAGCTAACAGCACTCTGTCTGGTAGTACCTGTCACGTCAGAGAAAGCTGACAGAAGCAGAGAACCGACACGAATTCCTATTTTGCAGTAGGAAAAGAGATGCAGAGAGATGATGTGATTTTTATTTTATGGTTCACAGAGCAGAAGACCACAACCAGTTTAAGTGACAGGGTTATGCATTCCTAGTTCTGGGAAAGGGCAACTCCCTAACACCAGAGTTTGTAGTACCAATACTTTTTAAAAGCTGCAGTCAAGCAAGGTTGAGGTTCTAGGCCTGACCAAGTTCAGCTGCTAGTTTAAATACTTCTTTTCCAGCTGTGTGGAGTAATTGGGTTGTAACAACCAATAAACAGGTGTGAAATGGAATTTCACAGCAACTGGAACAGTGGAGAATTTTATCCCAAATACCTTCTGAGTTCAGGCCACTTGGAACAAGTTAAAGTCCATTACGCTGACCCATGCAACCGGTTCCAGGATCACAAACTGATTTCACGTCTTCTACCTACAACTTTTTTGTTAAGCTTTTCAAACAGTGTCACCTAGCAGACTCGTATGGAATCATGAAGCCTCTAAACAAGACCAGATGGCCAAGTACAGCAATTCATTTGCCCAGTGAAGCTTTCAACCAAGTGCCATTTGAACACAGGCTCAAGCACATGGACTAAGTGATGTGATCACAGGTTTTAACAATTGCAGTAGCTCCATCAAGGCTGTTTGAGATAACAAAGATTTCTATTTTTAGATCTCATATCAGGGATGTGGAATTAGGTTTGAATATGTGAGGAATTCCTTCCAAATACTGTAACTCTACCTGAGAAATGCAAACATTAACAATGAAATTGGGGAAATGTTAAGTAGCCACTTTATGTCAAATACAAAAAGAATTGTACAAATCTAACTAGTTCTGAACTATCCAGCTGTAAACCTCACGTTTAGCTTTACAAAAGTGCATACAGACACTTTAATAGTGGCTGGAAGCTTTTCACTTTTAGCTCAAGTAAGCGAGCTTGAAAATCATGTCTGTATGCAGTCTTTCAGCAAGTCTTACAAAGTCATCAGTGTATTTGTTGCCAGTTTCCCTAGAGGAAGTTAAGAGCTACTTAATGATACTGATATCACACAGGTCAAGTCTTAACATTTTTCGAGATCAATAAAATTACCCTTCCTGGTAATATATGACAGAAACATAACATCCCACAGCCAGGGAACAGTTCTAATTCTTCTTCAGAATGTTCTTAATAGCATACACAGGAGGGCAGACATTTCAACAGCACACACAGCCACTGTGCAGAGCCTATTTTCCTAAAAAGATTTCAGGTATAGCTCTGTGCTTACCTTTACAACATCGTATCGGGCCACATCTGGATCTGGCTTATTTTCATCCTTTAATTTTTTATCTTGAGACTTCTCCGTTTCATTTAATTCTTCCTCTTCCTCCTCTTCTTCCTCCTCATTGTTGGGGACAAAGGGGAATGCAGCCATCCCTTGGTACCATGAGAAAGTCCAATCAAGATATCTCTACATGGAGAGTAAAAGCACATAAAATAGAATTCTTACAAAGAAATCATGGAAGACAAAGAATTTTCAAGTATGCTTTTGATTATGGAATGCTTTATTGATTCCCACCTAACCCCAGGAAAACAGGAACACAGTAAAGTGTATTCTAAACATGCACAAGCAGAATGCAATGCTTTTTTCAGGGAAGTGATTTTAATGTATAACACACACACACACTTGGGAAACCATGAAAGGCAGTTACTGTGAGGTGAATTAAATTCACTACACAGGTAACAGAAATGCAGCTTAACTGGAAAACATTTAAGATAAAAATAAACAAAACACCAAGGCTCTAGAAGTTAAACTGAAATTTAGCATTTATTGGCTATTTTGGCTATTAATTATGGAATTTGGCTATTAATGGCTTTATGCCATTTCTGGATCTGTGTGGAACTTGGGTCATAAATAATACAGGATGGTCATGTAAAAATTGGTATGGAAAAATAAAGACTGCCTGGTGTATTTGTTCATGTTTGGTTGGCTTTTGTTTGAACACCCCTCAGCTTCAGCAAATAAAAAAACCCTTTTTTGTTCACAGCTACTGACAGAGTCTGATACTCTCAAGTTTTAGGGCAAAGTCGCAGTAAGTGAACTTTCAATACTGCCATAAGAAGAGCTTTCAACTCTTCAGAGAGGGGATTGTTCCCATAGCAGACCTACTTCTCCCAAAATGTTTTAGAATATAGAAGACAGTCCAATCAAATGCTTGCATTACTTAATTACTGCTTTAAATTTCCATTTCCTGAACTGGCAATCAGAAATAACTACTACATTAGTCAGAAAAGAAGTGGCAGACTTCAATTAAATCCTGAACTGTTTTGAAAAATTTCAAATGCCAGTGCCAAGGAAGCACAAGTTATTATCGCACCTTGGAGGGGAAAAAAAAAGTGCAATATTAAATAAAGTTGGCAAGCGAGCGAATGACAGTCAGAAGAGGCCTGACTTCAGGGATTGAAGCTCTGAGTCCATCTGGAATACAGAGTTGGGGACTACAGCCCTCCTTCCACCAAGAGAAGGAAAAGCACAAGAAGAGTATCCAGGTCTTCAAAGGAAACCAAGAGAAAGGTGCTTCCTTCCCATAGCCACTGATGAATGAACAGAACCTTCAGGCAGCATGATATTTATGTGTGCTGATCTTCTGTGTTTATAGTGGGGATAAACCCTGTTTGTCTTACAAATCTTGGAGCAAAAGGCCAGACTTCTAGCCCTGTCCCTTCCTCAGAGACCTTTTGAAACTCAGCAGCATGAGACCCTAGGAAGGACTCTCCTAATGAAAAAATACAGACACAGCATTCTCAGTGCATGTGTCTATGACTGGCATCAAGAGAGTCAGCAATACCCGCTTATACAAGACATCACGCCACAAGCTTTGATCTGAGAATCAGAGCACTACAGACAGTTATAAACCAAAGTAATAACAAAAGAAAGAAAAGCACATTAAGAAGCTGATTCATAGCACTAACTACCTACCATGGGTGGGCAGAACCCACATAGCAGAACACCATTAGGCTCATATCTTAGAAAAGGCGCAAGGTATGGAGAAAGCTAGCTAGTCCTTCATTTCTTTTGCCTCCCCACTAGGGATAGCTCTAAAGGGCTGGGAGAAGTTCCAAGGGGCTTCTTGAGATCTACCCACTCTTGTCCATCACCAGCCCCTTTACAGTTGGACACAGGAGCCGCTCTCATGGAAGGAACCTGAAACACAACCCACAGCATGCTTTGCCTGTAATGGACTACTTCTGTCCAAGCAGGAAGACATCTTAATCTTGCTGCTCAGGGCTCTCTAGTATCTGAACACCCAAAAGAAGTTTCAGCTTCCTAACAAGTGAAAAAGCATCAAGGGGAAAACAGACACATGACAAGGTGAAATTAGGTGTTTATCAGTGTAAGAAGAGCATGTGAGAACAGCAGAACATGGATGAGAGAATAGTGAAAACAGCATCTTTATGAGTCATACGGGAAAGCAAGGAGAATATTTTATCTGCTCAGAAGCAGGAAAACTACAAAGTAAGAAGCCAACAACACAAGATGCCATATTAAAAAAATTGAATTGTACACATACATTAGTAGTAGCCTGATCTAGATTGTAAAGACGTCTGAAGGAAGAGAACCTCAGCAGCCTGCACTGAATTTAATCATGGCGCAGAGCTAATTCAAACAGGAGAAAAGATGCCTGCATCTCTCAAACGAGATAACACACTCCCTTGTCTGTCCCAAAGCACAGCAATGGCATTCTATTGACCATTAAGCTAACCCATCCAGCAAGCCTTTGTTCAAGCTACTTACCATGTCTTCTCATTCCAGTTCCTGTGAACAGTTCAGCATGAAATCAGACCGAGGCACATAATGATTGTCTCACCTCATCATCGAGTGACACCAGCAGAGCCCGGAGAGCACCGACAGATGCTGCCATGACATTATCCACTGCATCATCGAGTGAGAAGCGCAGCAAGAAGAGAAACCCAGCATCAAGCAGCAGACGCAGAACACTGCCCTTCAAGGAGGAAGCAAACTCTCCGGCCCTGGCCTGAAATGTATGCCACACAGAGCCAGTGTTAAAGCTGTCTCATCGCAACTGGGTACATCTCATCATTCTGTGTGTTTGCCTCTTCCCATTTCTGCTGTAAAGCATCTAAACTATGTGCAGGGTTTTTTTCTTCATCTTCTGCTCCTCTCATTCTACAGAGGCATGCAACTCCAGTTCCTTAAATGCAGGAAACCTTTCTTTCTAAAGTATGGACCCATCTTCTGACTTCACCCTGCTGTGCCCCATCGTTCTCAAAACCACACTCTTTCTTCTTCTCTGCCTCTACTACCTTTGGAAGGAAGGTAAGCACTTCCCCTAAGAGTTAGGTGGAAATGGGCACAGAAGTAAATATTCATTTTGCTTTTTGCTATTGGCACATTGCTTTGCAAGTACGCTGGTTCATTCTCACCTCCTTCAGAAAAAGCACACCATGCAGCTGGCTCAGACAACAGGAGTGAAAGGGTCATTGCCAAGGATAGGTCTGACACAAAAATAACACCCCAAAAAAAATCCACTTGTGTCTAAGCCAACAATAGAACTGAAGTTGCAGCACTGCTGCTGAACAACACTTGGAAGCATCTCCCTCCAGAGAAACCTGAAACTCAGTTTGTTATGTCCCTACACTTAACTCTTCTAACAGTAAGGAAATTGTCAGTGAAAAAGAATGCCCTGTCAGTGATTTTGCTCATCTTCACTGAACAGTAGAAAGCAGACAACTAGCATCAGAGAATCTGGGCCCTGATCCACCAGAAACTCAAATTATGGGGAGGAATTCCATGGAAAGTGACTTACCTTTTGAACAATACGACCCAAGACTTGTAAAGCCAGTGTCCTCTGTTGAATAACTTGGCTGCGAGACAAATGAAAGAGCTCTTGGAGAGAATAACCAGCCCTCTAAATGGGGAAAAAACAAAACAAAACACAACACCAAAAACTAAGAAAAAAAAGGCCCTCAGCTATAGATGAAAACAGGCCCCTTAAAATAAGATTAACAGTAAAATAGAGCATAACAGGAGATAAACTGCAATGCAATACCATTTGCTGTTTTGTGGCAATTGCAAAAGAGATTCTCATCATTGATGTGACAGGAGAAAACTGAATTTCTTAAGAAAAGGATGTATGTGCACCTTTTCCCAACACCACAGATCCCTAACAGCATTAACGAAAAAAAGCATTAATGGAGTTTTCTGAAAGTAAAAGCAGTTAATGCATGCAGACCCAGCTTCTCCTCAGGAGCTTATTTCAAAATCCTAAGGTTTTTGTCACTAAAAAGCTTTGACACAAAAGGAACCTGCCAAATCTAACACAGAAAATGGAAAATGGGTGTGCCCTTTCTACTATATTACACCTACCTCTGCCTCTTCTCCATGGTGATGCAGGCCTAGATGCGTTGGTAAATCAGCATCTGCAGGAATCAATTCTCCTTTTAAACTGAATCGAGCTTGCATTCCCTACAACAAAACAGCGGAGGGAGAAAATGATTGTTTCTATCACCTTCCACTCTATTCATCACTTAAAATACCACTTCTCACATCAACTGCTGGAAGGTGACAATTCAAAAACTCCCCAGGTCAGCCCTCAAATTCTGTTTTAAAAAATTATTCCCCTCTTTCCTTTTTTCTTAGCTTTCAGACCTGTTTCATCCCAGGTTACAGTTGATAGACTCTCACTTCCTAGCCCTCTTGAGCACAACATACTGAACTGACTATGTATCATTCCAGCCCATGGAAAAAACTCGGGAGTCTCTCAGCTTGATAAAATCTTATAGACTGAGTAACTATAGGACTAGTGTTTGAAGCCTTCAAAACTGTTACTGCTGAGAAGCATGATCCAGGCGCAAACATGAAAAATACCAGTTTCTGCTTTCAAACCTTTTTGGTTTTCTTCTGCCGCAGTGAAGGCAAATCTTTCATCCATTCCAGCTTCTCAAACTCCACATTGTCCATGTGAATCCATTCCTTCTTGGGCTTCACAGGCAGATCATCATCTTTGTAGGGGAGGGAAAAAATGGCAGTCTTACCTTCCAAGGCAGGGATGAGGAAAATACTATGCCCTCTTTGCCAAGCTACTTGGTTTAAAGACTGCATCAAATACAGGATTCACGCAAAATAAGAAGAAAACAATTTTCAAACTGACTGTTGGCTGATGCATAAACATCAAAGGTTTAAAGCTGTTTACTTCCTCTTCTAGCTCTCATGAAAGATTAAAACAGCACCGTAATGAAATTCACAGACAAGGCTAATTTAGGAGAAGTTGAACAGAAGTCAGGACACAAATAAGGCAAAGTGATCAGAACCAGGGTAAAAAATAGTATCCGCCCTACATTTGAGAAAGCAAACTAGTATTGCCCAAGGAGGGGAGTGTTAGGGGAGATGTGAAATGATTCAAAAGCATTAATGCAAAGAGGTCCCAGCAAATTACTGGAATCCAGTATGATTTCAGCCTAGATACACTGGAGAGAGCACAAACACTCCTATTCATGCTTTCGTCGCATTCGCAATGCTGCTTTTCATCCTGTGCGCCCCTCTAAAGGCTTGAGGAGATCAGGCTGGGAAGAAAAGATCAGAACAGCTGAAAATCTACACAGCTTGAATGAGAAACAGCTCAGTGGGAAAACTGGACAGTTCAACAAGAATTTCAAAGGTGCCAGTACTAAAGGAAGAAATTACTGATTTAACTTTATAAAAAGAACTTTGACTAGAAGAATTTGAGAAACAAGACATGTATGCCTGGCATCACAAGAGTTGCCCTAGGAAAGAGACAGATCAGCATGTGGAATAATCTCACAAATGAAGGGACAGGAAAGATGGAACTGGAAATGATCTGAACAGTAGGAAAGGTAATACTTTGCTACTAGGATACTATCCCATACCAGCACGAGAAGAGATGGGTTAAGAAGTCTTTGCTATCTCAAGAGAATTACACATGAGGACAGGAACAGGCAGTCTGAGGGCATGAAAAGCAGCAGCATCACTCCTGCTGGAGAAGTCCAGAACACATTTGCATTGCAGCTATTAATCCTAGTGCTCTGGTCTTCTCTTGCAAAGAACAATTGAGTCCCACTGAGATGCTCTTCTTTCATCAGATCTTTTCCTGCTGATAACTGGCCTGAAATCTAACCTTTTACTTTCCTCCAATTAGCAGACAAACTTTCAGGAAGGGCACTCATCCTTTCTAGGATGAAGCTTCACCCTTATGATCAGTGTGGTATTGAGTCAGGCAAGGAACTAAGCACAGAGTTATCTTCCTCAGCCAGAAAGCTGTTCCACAGAAATTCAGCCAAAAACTCAGCACATATTTTTAACTGAAGAGAAGGAAAAAGCATCTGAAATGTAAGAAAGTGGAATGTTTGTGGGTGGTAGGTGCAAAACTAGAGGAAATAAAATCACCAGAAAAATGAAATCTATTGACATTTGTAATTCCACAAATTGTTTTCTCCATTACTCACTAAACTGACAGGGTTGAGTTAATCATTCTATTAATAGGATTACACATATCACCACCAGCCCTTAGCAGTATGATCTTGTCAACAAGAAGAGACGGATATATATTCCAAGGCATCAGTAGATTGTTCAGTTACTGAGAAATCCTTTTACAGAAACACAAAATGACAGCGTGAATGCAACATCTGCACTGAACTTTTTCAGATTTGGGTAATATTAAAGGCTACCACCCAACCTCTTCCCTTTCTGCTTTGCTTCCCCTTTTGTCTCGGTACAAGAATTTACTTTTCCATTTGATAAGATTACAAGTTGCTGGATAAAGGTTTCACCACCTTATTTCTAATAAACAGTAGCCTTTTATCTCATCAGAGAAGCAGGTTTGACTTTTGAGCAATCCCATTGCTTTGTGTCATCATCCTCTCCCTGGGGAAATTCAGAATGACCATTTCTGCTGGGTTATTCACAATGAGTTTACTTTTGGGCATGAACAGATACAAAATCCCAACAGTAAGTGCTAATGTCAAATTAATATGTTACATCTCCTGTTGGCCAAGATGGGCTGCAGGCATAAACTCAGGTGCTGGAAAGGCTTCCCTCTGTTTTATAACTGTGCCCCAGCTCATCCTTTCTTTGTTATTTCAAATATCCTGGGAAAACTCCTCTTCCCCTTTCCTGTGCAGTCTTCCACTGGAAGCAAAAGATGTCAGCACACAATGCTCTGAACACTGAGCTATTCCCCAGAGCACTACTACAGGCTGAACAACCCACTTCTATCGCTCCCAGGCGAGTAAAAGAATGTCACTTTACCTGCTGCTACTTGAGCACTCAATTGTTCTGGAACTAAAAATAGTCCTTTTGATTAAGATAGATTCATGGAAAAGTAAAACTTGGGGAGAAACACCAAAAGGACTGCAGTGAAGTGTTTTCCTCAATAAGAGGCTAATCAGCTTTCCTTCTCCTGCACATGTACACACGCATACACTCACAGACTCATCCCTCTCATCAAGAAAATGGTAAACGGTTGTTATCTCTTGCAAACACCAAGCTGAAATACAGGAGTGATTCAGAGACCTCTTTAATCAGTCTGCACGTTGCACTGGGACACCAAGAATGCATCAGAAGCAAGGATCAAGAGATGGAGACAGCCAAAACTTGACATGAAATTGGGGGAGAAGCACGCTAACAAGGGAGAGACATAGGCTACGAACAAAAGTGTGGGAAAGACGAGAATGGGAGCCTAAAATGATGACAGAGAAAAAGAAACAGCTAAAGAAAAAACTGCATCCACACCAGAAAGAAAAGAACTGTATCCTGTGGAAATCACCCTGTGGGCTCTGAGATACAAGCCACGGAGCGGGGCCATCAGGAGCAGTATCATGATAAGGCATACACGCACTATATGAGCAATTTCCCTGAAGTGAGACTGTCATCTCCAAGCTATGCTGTGAGCAAAGCACTAACTCTTACCTATCCAACACGCTCCTGTCCCCAGCTGGTGCCAGTTAAAAGAAATTATTCAAGTAGCAGCTGAATCTCACTACCACACTTCTGTTTCCCTGTTCACAAGACTGAACAGCAGAGAAATGATGCCTAGTTTAAAATACTTTCTCCCTTCAGAGACCTCAGAACAAATGTCAAAAAGAAAGCAAGACCTCCCACTTGACAGCTCACCTCTGTTACATAGTGTATCACCCTTTTAATCTATGGAGCCCAGCTAGAAATAACAGAGATGTTTTTTTCCTGAACCCAAAATATGTGTATTCTTTAAATGTCATGATAAAATTCTGAGTTGGATAGCTAACAAAGTGACATATCAATCTGACCTGGATTGATGCAAACACCATACAAACCTCATTTTTATGTTCAGAATATTAACAACATGCACTCTGTCTCTTACCTGTGATTTGTACCTTCATGTTTTCTTCTTTCCTTACAGATTCCTCCAGACCCGACTCCTGCATGGAAAGACATGATCTTACACCATGCTGAGCCACAGGCAGAGATTCCACAAACTCCTCCGGTTTGTTCTGTTCCATTTTTAATTCCTTTTTCTGGCCTTCATTGCCACCACGTCGTGACTTTAAGAAAGCAACTAAACTGGAATCTGCAAGTATTGACAAGGAGACAGAGAAGTGACAAAATACTTGATATGCCTATAGCTCCCGCTATTTATGCTTTAGTCTTTTCATTCCCATTCCACTTGCCCTCTTCTTCAGTACCAACTGTCACTTCTTTTCAAACTGAGGCACTTAACTGCTGTATGACCTCTTGAGCACATAAACTGGGTACAACTGACTGCTGAGGCAACACCAGAAGAGGAGTTGATAAATATCTTTCAACATAAAGCAGTCACAAAAATTCTAGTTATTCTCCCAGCTTAAACATAGAGAATTGTTTCTTTCCCCTTCACTGCCACTGAAAAGGCACATCCAAACAAGACTATTCATTGTGGAGAGAATTCTGGTCTGCAATTTATGGGAGGAACCTAGGTCTGAACATCTGCCTACCTTGCCCATGGACCAGCATCAGTCTGAATGCTACAAGAACACACAGAACAGACATCACAGAAAAAATTACCTGCTCTTTATTGAATTGCACAAGAGCTGCAGTGCACGATCTAGATATTATTTTAGGAGAAGGACATCTTGTTTTTTCTGAACTGACTCCCCATCCTGAGTGTCAATTACAGTCTGATAACATCCAGAAAACAGACATGGCCACTCCATGCTTTGGAGGAGAAGAGGAACATTTGGAAGGCAGGGGTGTTTTGAAGAACAGATAATATTCCTATGGCTCCAAGATAGAAAAATGTCAGACAAACATCATCTTACTTTCAGATCTGCTACAGATATCCCACATAATTTCTGATGGAGTGCACTTTCTCTCTGAATACTCTTCATCTAGAAGATGGTGTTGCGATGCTTATTGCAAAGGTGCATAGTAAGAGACTGTGCATTGTGCCTCCAGAAGGTACAGAGGTACTCCAATAAGTACTGTCTGAGATGTATAAAATAACCAATGTAGGTGTTATATTCTGTAATTTATTCTTTGGAGGACAAAGGACACGCAATTCAGAAATGCTCTGTACCTGAGAGAAGTCATCGCAAAAAGAAAAATACTCCCATGTCTGTGAAGCAATTCAAAGAGGATGCAGGATCTATCCCACACTTGTGATTGCTGCACACTCTCCTCATGATGCAGTTTTAAATCTCCCTGGGCAAAGGGGAGACATCCAACCCAGTCTCATTAAAGCACACATGTTATTTTCCCGAATGCAAGCAGAGCTCTCACTTTCTCACACATCACTGTACACAGCAAGGAAAAGACTGTATTCATTATGTCATCATTTCACACAAATGGCAACAAACAAGTCACTGATTATGTCAATCTGTGCACAGTATGTCAGAAAGTAAGCCTACTTCTGCCCAGAGTCTCCATGGGAAAAACCAGAACAGTATCAACTGTAAGACCCTGAAGACACTGCCCAGCATGGAATCGCCTACCTATCCTCACACTCCACACCATGGAGTCTCACCTGCTTCATAACCAACAGATTAATTCAGAGACTGAGCAACATTAAACATCCACAAATTATTCACACTCCTGAATACGGAGAAAACATCTCTTTAATCCATATCTCTGTACCTGTCCAGTTCCCAAGTTCATCTGTAAGCCAGCAACTTAGTTTAGGAGTTGCTTCATCACACAATTCTCTAACCACAGATATTTTGGGAATGCCAAAATTACTCCCAGTTTCCTTAAGACCTCAAAGACCAAGAGATCTAAAATTTTAACCCACAGGGTATATAAACAAATACACTATTTTAGAAAACAATTTATTGTTTAAAAATACTTAAAATACATCCTATCCTTTTCAAACTCCCTAAATATTCACTTCACTATTATCCCAAAGGACAGAGTGGTGGGGACAAGGAGCAAAGATCATAAATCAGTCACAAGAAAAAATGCATAAACAAGGTATTTTTCATATACATGCCATTGTTATAAGCAGTGAAGTTAAACAAATATATTTCTTTTCACCTCAGGTAGTTTGGAGAGTTCAGCTCTCTGAATGAAAGACGTACCTAAACACACTGTCTGCAATTATTTTGCAGAGTTCCTTTGTCACCTTTCCAGTTATACCCATGCTGCTTGCAACAAAGTCAAGATCATTAATAGGATCTTTAAGCTAAACCCACAAGAGACTAACGTGTCTAAAATGTCACTCACACCTAAATTTCATACTAGAGAATCTGAAACTGAGAATTTCAAAAACCCTTGTCTGCGACCTACATCTGTATGTCTGCTTTTCTCAAGCATACAAAATAGTTGAAACGAATGCCAGCAAGTTTTACAGTGCCCTAGATCACACAGAGTCTTATCAAACACACCATACTCTGTGTTCTCCCCCATCTTGTCATCAGCTGCCAGTGACAGGCATTCCTAGAGCACCACTGTGGACAGGGCTCCAAACCAGAGACCAGAACCCTGCCAGAACACCTGCACCCAGCCACCAGATAATTAAAACACTTTCAAGAAGTTCAAGTCTAGTTGTAAGTTTTTGCACTCTGCCAAGTACAGATTTGAACTGAAATCTCCCACATACCCAAATGTTTCCTCTATACAGGTACTGACAGTTCTGGCCCAAGTCTGGAGGGGAAGACCAAGGGCTCTCTCTCACCTCAGCATTGCTACAGTCATCCTAAGAGTAGCTTTGCTTTCCTACCTGCTTCAGACAACTACATTTTAGGACCTCAACACATGTATATGTAACCAGGTATTTGGTGTGCAAAGTAACAGAGTGCATAGACTATGTTCTCTCACAGCAAAGGGGAGGCAAGATGACAAGCTAAGCCCCCCTCTCACTGAGGAATAAGCACTCTTTAACTCCCTCACACTTAATTCTTACTCATAAGCAACTGACATGACATGGAAACTAGATCATCCACATATGCAATGAGCAGGAATCCCAAGCTCCCATCTTTGATCTGTGAATTTAGTAAGACTTCAACACACTACACATTCAGTAAACTTCCACAGGTCTAGAATTCATCCTGGGAAACACATACCCAGCTGAGCCAGAAGCCTTCCCTGCTCTTGCAGGATCTCCTCCTCAGACATGGACTGCAGCTTCTCCAAGTTCTCTTTGTGAATAGCTTGAGCTTCCTGCTCACCCTTTTGGTTTCCAAGACCCTCTCCCGTTATGAGACAAGGCCGCTGAGAGATCAAAAAGTCACCAGCTTTATCTGTAAGATCCAGCAGAGAAAGTAGTTAATGATTTAAGTGTCTCCAGCATTATGAATGCAACTCAATTTTGCCATTACCAGGCTTGCATAATTTCTTTTTCTTTTTTTTTTTTTCACCTTGGTAGCAGAGTTAAAATAGGAGTAAAGGAGTTTAGTTTAGCTTCAAACATAACTAAAATATTTGGGCTTTCAACCCATGTCACAACAAAACATCATTTTCACCTTGTTTCTTCGGAATTTTGGGGAAGGATGGGGCAAAAAAAATGTTGTTCCTTTAATGCAAAGCAAGAGCAAGAAGAGGTAAACTGAAGCATAATTCACAACTGATAAGTCAGAGCATTCTTCCAAGCTAGTAAATACTAGATTCTTTCTCTGCCCAAGAACACCTGAACCCACATTTATACCATCCACTGAACCACAACATAGTAAATATCTGTTGAGTGAGACAGAGAATTAAAATTATTAGGTAATCCAGTTTCTGAGTGATACAGGATCCATTCTCAACAGAGGTATGTTTGCTTCTAAAAATGTCCTGTATTCTCCTTTAAGGGTTAAACATATTTGAAGTTCCAGCAGCAGTGCATTTTCCTACCCTGAACAAAATCAAGTCTCCTTTATCGCCTGATCTAAATCCTTTTTAAAGGCTCATTTCATTTAACTCTAGCAGCAGGGCAACATGCTCTTTTGGTCAGCAAGACCCTCCAGCTGTCCTGTAGCCCACTATATAAGGACGTGACTTAGTGATCTTATTCCTTATGTTTTGTTCATATACTCCATATAGTGACTTGGAATCTCTCTATGACCCTAAACCAGCCAGCCCTGAAAGCATCAAACTCCTGTTCAAACAGCAGTAATGACATTCATGATAACATCAGTAAGGTTTGATGTCATTTCCACAGCAGTTGTCCTGCATATTGAGCAGAAAGCGATTAGAAGACAGTGACCTGGTAAAAGATTCAGTAAACTTTCCACCATCAGCAACTAAGCTGAGGGTTACCAGGCGCACACACTCTGTTACTGTAAGAAACAGAACTCCCCTTCTTCTCTTGCTTCTAGTTGTCCTGCCACAACAATCCTGCTGAGGATGACAAGCAATTTTCTGATCCCTCTGTTGGGCTACTACATTTTAGAAGTGTTTTACTTCAAGAAGATCACAGCTATAGTGCTGCTATATTTCCCTTTGAGATTTCTCAGACAGAAGGACACATGCACAATCATAACAGGATACACAGTAAGCACAGTATATTGACCTGGATGGTGGATTTGTGCACACACAGCACAGCACAACTGGGAGTTCTCTTAACAATTCTCTGACAGGGGTCAGGGCAGACAGAAACCTTAACCAAACAGCAATAACCCTCAAATGACATCTGGCCTCTATTTCAATGGGAAAAAGGGGGTGTCAGGGAAAAACCCAGACACATGGCGGTCCGAAGCAAATAGGATGGCCCAAGACAACAGAAAAGAAGAAAAAAAAAAAACAACACACACACATCCCCGAAAAAACAAAGGCCCAGAGATGCTGGTACCAGTTGAATTGGTTTCATCTTTCCTTGTCACGTTGTTGTCAGACAAGTAACTGCTGGAGGTGGCACTGACTCATCAGCACTGCCTCACAGCATTCCTTATGGAGCAAAGCCACAGTCTCATGGCAGCAAATCTGGTGACAGGAGACTGAGCTTTCAGCTTCTAGGTAGGAGTGAGAACCTGCATCACAGTGGTCTTGAACACCTTCATCAGACACAAGAACCCTCTTCCTAAAATTGTGGAAATCAATGACGAAACAAGAAAAACTTTACATAGAAGAGAGAGAGTAAAAGGGAGGACAAGAACCATGAAAAATAAAGCTATTTGGCCCTGTGTGAAGCAAAAAGGAAATGAGTAAGAAAGCTAACCCCATTTTTAGAATGTTAATTTGGGTCTCAGACCATTTCAAATCCTTGTCACACCACAGACATTCCAAGTGACCTTCTGATTCCTAAACTGAGGACAACAGTGCTACCCTAATTTAAAAATAAGGTGCATTGATGTTATGGTCACTAAGGCTATGTAAATATGATAGGTTGGATAAGCAGAACCTTCTCCACTTACCATCCCTGATGGTGGGGAAAGGTGCCTCTCCTGCTGATCCCTCCGGATCCAGGGCATCTGGAGCAGCTGATCTTACTTGCACACACTCGGCAGAGGAGGGAGCTGTTGCTGCCTTTTCAGCAGCTCTTCTCACTGCCATCTTTTGTGCAAAAATGCTTTTTCTTCCTGATCCCACCTTCACCTGCAAACAGGGAAGCCATGTGTCACCACTTTCCTCTCCAGACTCCCACACACACCTGCCACTAACAAAGGTACAACTCTGATCCCGAAGACCCCTTCAGATCAGACTTTGGGACACGACACTGAGAAGCTGCTGGCAGCCACCTGCCCTTTTCTGTGCAAGTGCTATTCTTCTTTTAACGCACAGTTTAATGTTAGCACAGAGAGACAAAAGCATGAATGTTTTTGCTACCTAGAGAAGGAAGATGATTAATTATAAGTGAATTCAAGCCAGGCAAGTACACCTAAAATATCACCACACACAACAGTTCCAGCTTTCCTGCTGTTTGGAAACTGCATAGCCAAATACTTTGCATTTCTGAGGATAAATGTGGCTGTACTGCACTGTGCTCCCCGCATGCTTGGAACAGGCTTCTTATAAGGTGATTAGAGAGCAGCAGGGTGAAGTGATTTACACAGTAAGAAGCAGGCAAGTGGTGCTAAAATAATCCTGACTAAATTACTGTGCTGCTTGCCTAGGCAATGGAAGGGCATGGCTCTGAACAGCCTTGTACAGGATGCACAGGAAATCCAAAGCAAAAAAACTGCTGCATGTCCCCAGTCCAAAGAAGCAGACTGAAAGGCAGTCTGAACATTTGGTAGCTGCAATGTGCACTCCTGCATCAGGTAAACAGAACTGGTTGTTTAAAAAGTATTACTCTTTCCTTTCAAAAAGCTGTCCTTCAAATAAGCTACCTCTTCAAAGCAACCACAGATATCAATCACATGCCAATTCCCAGCATCTGACTCCCACTCAGCTAGCAGTTCTTGCTATTACAGCAACGACTGATGATAGTAGCCATGGCTTCCAGTTTTACAGCCTCAGAAAACAAATTATGTCAAAATCCAAAAAGCTGCAAAAGATACCCTGTGCAACCATACTCAAATGTCATGCCAGGAAAAATCAAGATGCAACTTCAGTAAGTACAGACTTAATCAAACCCGGTGGACAAATTAACAGAGATTGTTCCTCAGAGAATTGATCCTGTTCTGCTCGTTTTTCTGTTACAGCAGCACAGATGCGATCCACCTCACTAAAATTAGCTGTAGGGGATCGCCTTTTTTCTAAACCGAAAGGATTCCAATGTTGCTTAACTGCAGGGTATGGAGTGCCTACTTGATTGCAGCTTGGTAGAACTCTCTCCTACACTAAGATGACAATGCCGGAGATAGGTTGAGCTAGCTCATCATCTCCAGCATGCCAAGTCACTTATTTTGAACCCTACCACCCACCCAGCATTAGGTTTTGTTGTGAGAAAGTTGTAATCATTAATGAAGGTAGCACAAAACAGCTGCTCCCAATCTTACCTCACTTTTTATCTCAGAGCGGTGAAATGTCCTTGGAAATGGGTCTCCTGTGGGCACTGGCATGGTCACTGCTACTGCACTCGTGTCTCGTTCCTGTAGCAAAAAATTCAGATCCTGTAGAAACCACTGCAACAGCCAGATATGTTTATATCATTTAGATAATAGTGAACGCAAAATCTCTCAGCTCTGCAGCTCACAAGCTTTCTGCTACAATGTTGTCAGGTTCAGAATACCTTGTGCTTATTTAGAGCCAAAGTGAGGCTATTTTCCAAAAGGCTGGACTGCCAGACTCCACAAACCACTCAAAGAATCAGATAAAGCAAAACCTAAGGCCAGTGCAGGGCACAATAAGAACATTGTCCTTAGAAAGTCCAGAAACTCACCCAAATCCACACGACAGCACAGACCTGCATGCAAGCAGTGTGACCTGCAGGCAGTCTGGACTGGAGAGCAGATTCAAACCCATATTTAACTGAGCAAAAATATACCCAAAGAGCCTTTTCTTTCAGGGTGCTCCAGGACACGGGTCTGCAATGCTACAACTGCTTCATTACACTGTAGAAATAAAAAGCAGCAACAGAACCCTTCATCCCTGCCCACTGTTTATTTCAGAGCATTTAAAAAAAAAAACAAAAACACTAGACCATCACATAAAAAAAAAAAAATTACATACAATAATTTTGCTGAAGACTGCTGTAATGTGTTGATCATGCTTTTCCAGTCTTTCCTCTGGATCTTCATCCTCAAAGTGGACACAGGCACTTTTAATCTTGGACTTTTTTGGAGGAGCTGGAGTTAGAGCTGGGAGAATATCAGGAAAATCTGGGGAGGGGAAATAATAAGAAAAAAATAGTCAAGTTACTCATAGATAAATACTGTGCAATAGGTGCCAGGCCAAGGCTCCCTAATAGCACCTGTTGTTGCTCTAATGAGAAACAAAGAAGATAAGAAAGCAGTAAGACAATTAGGAGTCCTCTGTCTCTGACTTGCACTGGGTAGTGGAGAGAAACACACTCAAGAATTGTATTATTTATGTATTGGCACAAAAGTCTTTTCAAAGACCTGCGTAAGTAGGGAAGGGTACTGAGGCCTGACTGCAAGTACTACGGGAAAAAGCAAGGCTGTACAGAAACATATAGTGCCCCTGCACGTTGTGTCCAGGCACCGAAAAGCACATTTCCACTGTCAGCTCTAACAGTGAGTGATTTGTATGATCACGAGCAAGTCAAGGCCTCCTTTTCACTATCTATAGACTGGGATTACATTTGCTTACCTGGAACCAAGCACTGCAAGATTTAAATTGTTGCTTTCAAGAAAGCACTTTGAGCTTCTGAGAGGATTAAGCAAATTACAGAAGTGTTACAGTTTCTACTGATGGAGGAAAACAAGACTGCAGGAAGGGGGCTTATCAAGCCAGATCTACTGGCTGAAAGCTGAAGCTGTTTGCAGAGCTAAAACTCAAAGACACTGAGAGCAGGGTTTGGATAGATGGCAGAATAAGCACCGAGTGTCCAATGGGTACAAATGACAGAAAACACCTCTTGCCTTGAAGCTGGCAAGGTACAACAGACAGCAGATAAATGTAGACAATGGCAATGTGTTCTACTGGATGATAGTTAACATTGGACAAGTGCATTTTCCAACAAGGCTATAATCAAACACCGCAAGGAGGACACACATGCAGGGCAAAGGCAACACTGGGTGGACAGGGAGGTGAAAAGGCAAGCACTGAGGAACACTGAAAGGGACTGAGAATCCTAGTAATTCAAAGAAGCCCACAAGGGAAATTACCATCCAACATGACTACATCCTTGCTGTCCTGTAGTGGGGGTCTCTCAGCATCTGTGCTCCCTTCCTCCCCCCTCCTCTTGTCTGCTTTCTTCATGATCTTCACTGCAGGTGAAGCTCTGGCTGCCAGGAACTGGTTTTGAAAGTGCAGCAGGTCTGCCTCGGACTCCCCAGGCTTTGGTCTCGACAACATCCTGCCTTCTTGCTCCTGCAGCCCAGACCTGTGTGCTGTTCACATGGAATCATCTGGAGACATGGAAAACTGGTTACAGAACTGGATTGCCTGGGGATAGGAGGGGGACAGCAAGGGAAAAGTATTCCTTTTTGTCCCACTCTGCTGCTCCTGCACATACTGCAGCCATCCTACTTCAGGATCACCCCAGGACACAACTAGTTGTACCAGAGTCCCAGACAAACAGTTTACCTTGTTCTTCATTGCCAAACAACATGCTAGTAGACAAGCCAACACCTGGTCTACCAGCCAGCTGGGAGCAGAATGGCATCCATCCAGCAAAAAGCCAGCCAACAAGTGCATCACTGCCAGAATGCCAACAACACAACCTTGGATTTGCAAAGCCACAGAAGCACCAGGTCCAAGACAAAAGATTTGACTTACTCTGTGATCAGCACCAATCAAGAACATCAGAGGCACAGTATCATGCAAACCTCCTGCCTCCAGCATACCGTCTTCTCAGGATCCTAGCATTAGCATCCCTGTCAGGATGCAAGAGCCTGTCCACATGGATTTGGACAATGCACTCACTCTCACTGTTTCTGCTCTCCTTCTCAAATCTCCCAAGCAAAAGAAAAGGTTTTCTTCCTTATCTAGTCCTCCTGCTTTCATTCTCTCTTGCTCTTTTACTGCCATCTTATTGGCAGAAGTCATGCTATTTCCAAGCATTTTCGTTCAATGCCCAGGCCAGTTTTGGGTTGAAAGCCAAGGGTGGTATTTATAAAGACTTTCACATCTGTGTGGCTGAGAAATTACTAGGAAGGCAACTATTTCACCTCCAATCTACTGGGCATGAAAATATTTGCAAGTATTACTCCCCACCTCCTATTCCCAAAGCCCAGGACCACCAATCCATTTCTCGCAGGCAGCAAGTAAAATGTTTGCAAATACATTCCACACTAATTGAATCACTGATCAGCACTAATGCTACAGACTTGACACCCTCCCACACTTGGTATGTTGAAATATTTTGTACATATTTGATCTCTTCCACTTTTAAAAGCCCATCAGGACTCAATGATGATTTATTGTATAGTAGGAAAGGAAAGTGGATATGGATTTTTAAAACTACCATTATCTGCTTTATTGATAGGCTGTACACATGAGAAAATGCAAAGCTGGGAAGTGAATCTCTGTCTTAATCTCAGACCAAAACAAAGCTCAATCATTGTGCGGGCACAGCCACTGCCCTGAAGCCAATGTTTTGTCTTATGCTATTACCATACTTTATTGTAAAATATGTGGAGAGATACCTTGAAGGAAGGATGCTAACGGACACAAGAATTACGTCATGTAATATTTATGACCTACACTTGGAGTATTTATACTATTTTCAGGGATCTCATTCCTGACCAAGGCTGGTTAGATGTGATGCTGCTGGTTCCAAGAGCATGAAGAGGTCTAGGGAGTTTTATATTTGGTTGTTGGTTTGGGTTTTTTTAACATCAAGGCCTCAGTGTAAAACCACCAACCATCACGACTTGCTGAAATTCTTTTTCCTGCCCCTCATTTTGTGCAAAAGCTGGGCTAAAACCATTCAGACTTAGTTTTGTATACCAAAACAAAGTGGATTTTCAGAGGTGTCAAGGTTTCCAGGGACTCCATTCACTCCATAGCTGAGGAATCAGACCTCTTCATCCAGTGCCAAGATCACGAGTTAGTTGCTTGATTTCAGACATCTCAAAACACTGACCTTAATGAAAGCTGTCAGCTCAAGAGTCCCAGAACAACAGCTTCCTTTTACACCAAGCCTACATATGGCACAAGCAGCAGCCAGCGGAACTTCCCTGTACCCTCGGAACAATAAAAACCTTCCCCAGCACACAGGGAAAGTGCCCGACTTCTCTACCAGCGCTGCCAAGGACATCCGTGGAACACGGCCACTAGCAAAGGCTATGTCAGGGCAGGAAGGGAAGGCAGAACCCTGTTACTGTGCCTTGCTAGTATTGGAGAAGGACTTAACACACAATTACCTGGGATGTCGTTGCAGTTCTGACTGATGCTGAGAATGCAGAAACACTCCCTTTCAGCCCAGTTTCCTTGCAACTGCACAGCAAAAACTGCAGCTTCTGCAGACAGCTCCTTTTTTTGTGCACTCCTACCATAAGCACACACCTACTTGCTGTTTATTTATGGAGCTTTCTGCCACCACAGGGGCTCCAACAGTCATACTTCAGTTGAGAGGTCCCTCTTTGATATGCATAAGTAGTGCCACATGCATCAGAAGCCAAGTGTTTCATGCCCTACCATGACAGGCTTCAAAGCCCAAATGGGGATGCCAGGATTAACAGACACAAAACACCCATTTATAAGTAAAGCGTGCTGCTAATCTTTCTGCAATAAGCCTCTTCCACACTGGGATGTACATATGCTTATCCAAGTTTCTGTGTATTAAAAAAGTTAATCAAAAAAATATAGCAGGCCTTGAAATTGCCTTCATTTGTCTGGGGAATTGTCAGGCACAAGAAGTCAACTATGCAGTTGTCGTCTAAAGAGGCTAGAAGTTGTGCCAGGAACCATTTCCTCAAAGTCACTCCTTCCACTTGAATGTGGAGGCCACCCAAACGTAAAGTTACAAGATGGTAATACAGAGGTGGGCATTCATTTGGTGCAAAAATTGACAAAAGCTTTAAATGTGTTCTTTCCATGTTCTAATGGGGTCTAGAAATTCAATACAACCAAGGCCTTTGACTTGGTTCTTCTGCAGTCCAACGAGCTAGAAATTGCTTAAATACATATGGGACTTACAGACAGAACGTAGCGAAAATAGTTCGCTTTCTTAATAGTACCTTTTTCCAAGCTCCCAGGAAGCCATCTAAGCATATAGGCAACCGTCACCCGGCCATCATAAGGAGTAATTTCTTACCCACCAGAGCTCAGAGAAAACATGCAAGAAAAATAACACACTACTGATGATCAACACTAACCCCAGCATCCTATGGTCTGGTTATCTCCAATCTCACAACTAGGTAATTAAAAGCTAACCACACACAAACTATTTGCCCAGAGGGACCATCACCTAGCCAACGTACACAACCTGCTGAAGTTACTGTCCTAGGAACGCATGTAAGGGATCAGAAATACTGTTAACAGACCCTGAGCACCTACACACACCAGAACATTGTGATTATTATGTGAATACACCATAATCTGTTGTTGTATCCCCTGTCTGCACTAGAAGTCTCAATAAATAGTTTCCTGTCTTGCTCTGGACTTCCCATGCATACTGTTTGAAAAGCCCATCAGTGCTGCAGGAATTTTACATTACATTTACATCCATTTTACAAATGCAGCTGGAACCAGAAAATTAAGTCAGACTAAAAGAAGATGCAAAAGCACAGAAGGCAATAAAGCCACAGACTGTTTCAAGTGCCAAGATCCACTTTTGAATTAACCAACTTCAGCTCAAGTGTAAGTCTAAGAAGCAAAACCAGTTAAGACAGTAAGGGACCGTAATCACCAATTAATGAAGCACCAGTGTATCACAGAGAATGGCATTTACTTTACAGAGAAACCGAGGTCTATAAAATTCTTCCAACAATTTCCAGAAGCAGTATTTAAGCTTCTGAGGCATATATTACCAACCTCTAGCACTACTCTCAGCAGACATATAAAAACATAAATAATCAGGCACAACATTTGTTTGAGCAAAGTACCACTCCACTCCTGTCCAAGGTTTTTAAAGGTGCCATCAGGCTACAAAAAACTACTTACTTGATATAATCCAATACTGTAGGATTTTAATCTTATTCTAGCTCATCTGCATTTACAATGCATTTTTCTTCTGCAGCAGCAGAACCCTACAGCCCAAGGGAGACACTTACGTTACAACAGCCATGAACTAGACACAGTTAAAAGAGAAAAGATAGCATGTAAAAGCAAAGGATCATCTCCTATTGTGACTCCTACTGATTTCTGAACCCTGTCTCCGCCCCGCTCCCCGTTCTCAAATCTACAACTTTGCATTCTTTTGCTAAAGTTATCAGATCCAGGTCAAAGAACACAAGGTCCTGCTGTCACAATCAGTGCCTCAAATTGATGTGTTTCTTCAGACCTTGTTGGCTGAGATAAGGAATTAAAAGAAGCGAAGGGTCACATCTCAGCCTCTCCACCGCAGCTAAGCAGTCAATGGAAAGGTACGACTCCTCTGCTCTAGATCAGCGGTCAGTGAAAGCCTCGCTCCGGGTTCTTGACTGCTTTGCAAAATGGTGATGTGCATGCTCTGCTCTGCCACAAAAGCGCTTTCTGCGCACAATACTGTAACGACCGGCTGTCTAAAACATCTAGACTTCACAAGACAGGCAGTAACTTTTATCGGCTACAGAGAAGGCAAATACCTGCAAAGACCCTCCTCCCAGAAGGAAGACCCCAGTCAAAAGCCACAAGAACATCACGCTGGTCACGTCAGACCCCGACTGTCACTCTGCCTGGCGGGGACGTACCGTGTTGCAGGCACACAGCACCCTGCCTCCAGAAACACCGCTGTCCCCAGCCTGCCCCACGACTCCCTGCAATAAAGAGGCACCGGCGCGGCACAACACAAAAAGCAGCAAGCTACTACGAACAGACTGAAGAGCTGAGGCGCCCCGATGCTCCCCCCCGCTTTCACAGCCCTCAGGGGCCTTCCCTGAGCGAGTGCGAACCGAGGTGTGAGGCAGGCAGGCGCAGGCAGGGCCCGGCGAGGCCTCTCCGCGGCGGGAGCTGCTCGGGGCGGGGGCCCAGCCAAACCGGGCTCCGCAGCACAGAGCGCC